>LPNX010470753.1:473860-666059 GCA_001517045.1 Pseudotsuga menziesii
TCCCGTAACTATATGGGTTTAAACACTTAAATACTAAATTAACGTATTCGGAATCGTAAGAATTAAAACACACATATGATGGTTGTAAGTCCATGCCAAATGGCCGCCACCATTTTCTATCACCAATAATGCATAAAAAGTGAAAGAACCTACAGAGGTTACCATATAACTAACTTAAGCAAGAGTTTAAATGGATGTAAGTCTTTTCTATAAGCTACCATCGCAACATATATCAACAACATATATATTACAACTATATACAAATATAATTAAAAAAACAAAAAAAGATGCTCTCTTTCCACGACCGTAAGACCATCTATGATGGCAGTCGAGGGTTTCATTACAATCCACATCCATAATTACATACATCAAATTACAAACAAGAATTGGTTAAAAACCAGTTAAGGTCGGCTCCCAATGCTCTAAATCTATCGAAGGAAACCAAACCCCAAAATTGTATCAAATTTTATAACAAAAATAAGACCTGTAAAGGGCAATCCAAAACCCTACTAGTTTTTAAACAAAACAAAAACAGTTCATAACATATGCAGTGCCCGTTTTTTGCTACAAGCCAGAACAACCCATTAAGGGTTTTCAAAACGGGCTGGCTAGCTTAATCCTAAAAGAGAAAACCACTTATCTTTTTGTGGTGACTACCAAAAGCCTTCACGACCTCTACCAACGATACCTGCAACCACCAATGGGTTGGGTCAGTAAAGACTCTACAACTTTTAAAAAGAAAGTATAACGATTCTGTTGAAAGAGGGTTGAATGCATCTTACTTGGGCGTTTGGTAATGCAGGCTTGGGAGGAGGTGACCCTATCGCCTTCCTCTCTAGTGCCGAGACCTGCATTGCAAAACCCGATTACTGTTAATACACTTTGATTGTTCATCTTTTCAAAACAAGATTTAAGAAAACCACAGTGTTGGAAATTCTTACCTTAGCATGAGGCATTGAGGGCCATGGGTTTGCTCCTCCGAGCACCCTTATCCCTCCATAGCCTGCAGAAACAAATTTGTCAATAAAATCAAGGGAAAAAAACCGTGAAAGAAAATCCATTTACAGATAGTGGTACAATCACGTTTTCAAATATTGGTTTATCAATGTTCACCATTTATTTTCAACCTCTATACAACCATGCATGCCAAAAGTGTGTTGAGATGTTTCATGTCTTGGCATATTTAATACTTTCAACTCCTCCAAAAGTGTTTAGACACTCCTCCAAAAGTGTTAAGAAGTTTCATGTCTAGGCATATTCAATCCTTTTCACTTCTTATTTTTTCCTTACATTGATGTGCACTTTGGGATTTAAAATGATAACTATATAATTTTTTTCATTTTGTTTTAAATTTCAATGTTAATAGTCCTATTACCGTCTAATTATTTTTATATATATAGTAAAGGGTTAAAGTTTTATTTTTGTTAATATCTATATGTTTTGAAATTATTATAATTATTTTTCATACTATATATTTTATATTGTATTTGATAGTTATAATTAATTGCCAATATTCTATAGGTTGAAATTATTATTATTATGGACATACTATATATTTTATATTGTATTTGATAGTTATAATTATTTGTGAATATTCTATATGTTGAAATTATTATTATTATTTTTCATAGTGTATATTTTATATTGTATTGGATAGTTATAATTAATTGTGAATATAGAAAATGATGTTTTATTTAAATTTGAAAATGGGTGTATACTCGTGAAGAGATAGTCAAATTTAATTTTAGCATGTGCCCATGCACGCATGAACACATATATTCCTATGGTCAATATTTACATTTTGCAATTAAATAACAAACTTACATATAAAATGACTTCATAATACTTGTATTTATGATTCAAGTCAATTTTCACCAACTTTATGTTAACATAGTAATGAATTGGACCTAATTATCAATTATCACTATCTATTAATAGATTGGAAACTTGAATTTGAAGGCCAAAATTGCATTGACTGATAAAGATGAGATAATGGTAAGTAGATGATCACGTGAAAATGATGACAAACAACTTAATTAAACACATTTTACTACTCTAGCTTCCAATGTTGATTATTTTTTTCTTCACAAAAACATATACTTTTTTGTATTAACCAAAATATGTTACAATAGACCCGAAAAAAACTAAGAGTACATTCAACTGATTTCTGAGATGAGTAATATAAACAATATTTTCCAAATTTAAAAACTAGATGCTAAGTTCAAAAATGGCATAATCTATTAACTTCCTGGTTATTCTAGCTATTATGCACGAGTAAATTCAATTATATTGGCTTAAATACAAAATATATATGTATTGCATAGTGAAATTTAAGCATATTTGGTGTTTGGTCCCTCTGGATCCTCCTTCATCTATCCAACTATGGAAGATATATATTAAGTATGTGTTTGTTGTATCTCCACCTGAACTTGATCCATAGTGTTCTCATCCCCTGCCACTCTTTGCTCACAACCAAAGGAACAGACCGATCCCTTGGGGACTGGAAGCTTTCTGTCTACCGCAAATCCTAGGTAGTGCTCCTGCTCGATATACTTCACCCTATCTTGCAAAATGTGGATTCGTTCTACTCGCTCCTATGTTTTAGCCTTCAGGCGTTCAATTTCTATATCTTCCATAACTAGTTCGTTCTTCAATTGATTCACATGAGCCTTAAGAAGTTCATATTGTGTTATGGATGCTAAGAGATCACTAGCATAATTTACTTCCCATTTTTTCCTCCAGGTTTCCATTTTTTGTAGTGAGTTTGCAACTAATGCTTGAGATTCGTCATGTAAGTGTTCGACCCTTCGAATGGATTTGTCCTTGTTCTCTGAAGAGCTTTCCATTATGTAGGAAGTGTAATTGCAGCCGTTGATGAAAGGCTCTATAAAGAGGTATTAGACTAAGTAGTTACCTAAAACCTCCTTAACAATTTTCCCCTTCCATAGGGTTCAATTTATTGAAACCACTATAAGACAAAGGGACGACTCTACCAAAATACGATTGCAAACTTCTCTATAATCCATACCCTTACCACAGGTTAGTTGAATGAACCCAAACAAAGTAGCAGATATTGTGCAAGTGTAATTTCTTCGAATAATGGAAGGCTCTTCACAAAGGTAACAAACTAACCAATTACCCAAACCACCCTTAACAACTATTTCCTTCCATAGGGATAGGTTCATTGAACTAACTAAAGTAAGATGAAAGGACAAATCTACAATAAAATCATTACCCACTTTTATGTAATCTAGACCCATACAACATAATTCCTAAAAAAGGGTATATTACCATATTGGAATGAATTTGGATTACCTTGAACCAAGCAAGAATGATTCAAGATGGACACTACTATCCTGAAGTTCCTTTACTGCTTGGATATCATTCTCCTTAACATCTACTACTGAACAAGAATCAAATCTATACAACCCATCACCCTCAACACTTAAAGCAACCACTTCGATGTTTCTATAGAACGATTTTCGATGCCAACCACCAGAGACTAACTTACAATAGTGCTCCTGGCTAAACCCCTTGCCAAAAAATGATCTCAAATTCCGCAAACCTATCAAATAAATCAACAGCAAGTGATCCAGGTCACTTGACAGAATGACCTAGGAACACCAGGAGATACACCTTGCTTCCCGTCCACTGCACTGATAGAGTCTTCCTTCCAAAAAAATTCGCCCGATATCAAACTCGAAGGAAAACCCATACAAATGATCATCCTTCCACATGTCGCTGTAGGGTATCTCTCCATAAGGATGGCCATCAAATGTATAACTTTGGATTTGCAATATTAAGGTGCTACTATCCACTTTGGGATGATGGAATGATGGAGTTCCGCCCCATTTATTAGAAGATTCCCTTGAGATAGGTTACAAGCCTTCCACTTGTTGATCTGCTTTTTTATTTAGTGCATGTAATACATGATATAGCATGACTTTCTTGAATACATTTACCAATCGATGAATTATCTTAAACAAACTACTTAAAATCATGTCCTTTTGGATCATTTTAAGAACTAGATGGTGGGTCATTACCATGGAGTCACGTATCACATTCAATTGTTAATTTTTTCTTTCTTTTGCTTGATTCAATCCTTTACAAATAGATAAGGCCTCTTCTTGATTGCTTGTCGATCTTCCCAAGCCCCAAACATATGTACTTTTAATTAAATTTCCTTCGGGGTCAAAAAAACACCCCCCCTCCCCAGACCTGCCAACCCTGGATTATTCTTGCAAGCACCATCAAAGAAAAGCAAGTGTATTTTTCGAGCTACGAGCCAATCTTCTATTTTTTGTTTATTTATTCTCAACATCCAATTTTGTTTTCCTCTAGCTTTGGTTTTATGATTTGGTGCCTTGCCACTAAATCCTAATTTAGAAAAAAGCTATTTAACCAAGTTCTTTCCTCCAATTCCAGTTTATTAATTTGTTGCCTGGATTGGGCCTTAGCCTTCACTTATTCAACCATAATCCCCCATGCTTGGTTGGATACTACTCCAGCTTGAGCACTCTTACTATAAAAAATACAATCATTTCTCGCCAACCAAATTTTCCAGAAAATAAAGTATGGAAGAGCTTCCCAAACCTGCTTCATTAGTGGTTTATCAGTAAACTTTATTATGTATCTCTTAGCCATAATGAAAAGGATTCATTCCAATTGAATGATATTTTTGGGTTGATATTTAAACATGCCATGCTCTTGCTCCATACCTATACAATGAAATCACATTTTAGGAATAGATGTTCCACATGTTATTCCTCCTTACATAATTGACATTGAGAGTGACCCCGAATTCCTCTTCTGTGAAGATTGTCAGTGAAGTTAAGATCTGCCCATGATTTAAAATCTAGTTGAACAACTTAACTTTGGGCAGTGCATTGTTTTTCCAAATAGTCTTCTAGGTCAAATTTATGGGGAAAGAACAACAACGTTGATTTTACATGTGATATCCTTCTTTTACCATATAATTCTAACATTTCTTCCTCCAAACCCAACGGTCAAGTTAATATTGATATAAGGGTGCTACACCATAAAGAGAGAGAACTGTTACCCTAACATTGTTGATTCAATTCTTCAGGAAGGTTTGAGATCCTCCACCCTTTCCATATTCCATCAAAGTCCCACTTTTCAACATCAACTAGGGTGACTAAATTATTGTTATCCATCCATGTTTGTAACTGTAGCCATTGTATATTTTATCTTAGTTCAGGCATACTCATAATTCGATCTTCTTAATTTCTAATTTCTACTCCATTTATTGAAAACCATATTACTTTCCCATTCAATACACCTACCGAGGCTTTGCATAAATTCAAGATCATTGTTTAGGCCTAATGCTAAATTCTTGGTCTAGAATTTTGATTTGTGTGGTTTCATTGTATTTCTTGTGAGAGACTTTTTTCCATCATGTTTCTTCACCAGTGGAGAGATTCCACTTAATTTTAACACCTAGAGCTTTGCTCATTAAGCTAGTGTCCCATATTGTTAGTCCTTTGTGTTCTATGGGAGCCATACCAATTTTCTAGCCAGTTAAGTGATACTTTTTGGAGTTCTCTTTATCTTCTTGAGATAATAATTTTTGTTGCAACATATTTATCTGGGTGGAGACCCCTGCCAGTGCTAGAAGAACAAAGTTTTGATATATAGAAAGAGAAAAAAAACATTGATTTTATTACCACAATCTGACCCACAAGATTTAACCATTGGGTGCCCCATTGTTTTTTTAATTTTTCCTATAATGTTCTTCCAATGCAAGGCAATAGGATGGCCATGGAATATTGGAATGCCAAGATATATGAATGAGTTCTAATCCAGTCTAACAAAAAATTCTATCATATCAACAATATTTTGAAGATTAATCTCCCAATATTTTGCAAGGCAACATTTTCATCAATCTCCCAATTGTATAATTAGGTCATGGCGTCTTTATACCAACCTCACTTGAGTTGAAGGTGGTTTTGACTAGCTTAGGAAGTCTATGGGACCCCATGTTACTTGTCCCGTTCTTGTACATTAAGAACCTAGTCATAACCTTACTCTTGATAAGAGAAAGACCCACTTCTAAACAAAAAATATAATATAAATATTTTTCTTTCAAATATAAATAATCAATTTTAATTTTAATTTTTTATTAAATTTAAAATATGATTAGTGATTAATAATGATTATAAATATTTACTATAATCAGTTTTGTTTGATCAAACTTTAAATATACAAATAATCATTTAACTTATTTTAAATTTTAATTTATATATATATATATATATATATAATAAATGTGTGATAATTAATTTTTAATAAAATATTTAAATCTATATATAAAATTATAATTTTATTTATGAGACCATAATAATTAAGTAATGACGCTATAAAAAAAATATTTAAATTTTTATGTATAAAATTAAAATTTTATTTATGAGACAATAATGACTCTTTAGAGAATATGTAAATTCAACGACCTTTAACCATAAGAGATTCCCTAATGCACCACCATCTATAGATTGAATGTATGTTTTACAAAAAATAAATGATTGAATGTATGTTTAACAACAAGAGATTCCTTGATGCACCACCATCCATAGAAAATAAATAAATAAATATTTTGAATGTATTTTGGTCTCGTGCAATGTTCGGATGATTGTTTCTAAGGCGTCGTTTTCTAGGTGGTTGTGTATTTTATTATGAATTTAAGATTTTATGGTCTATTCACTTTCAATGCTATAATTTAAAAAAATAACAAATGGGTTTAATAGTTCCAACTAATTTACTTTCAATCCGTCCATCCAAACAATTAGTGCTTTTGACAAATGTGAACATAATGATGTGTCATATATTGCAACTTTCAATGAAAATGAAAACATGGTTGGCAAAACTATAGCTTTGACAAATGTGATCCATACACTTTGCAACTCGCATGTTATGGAAAACATTTCATTTCTTTTGAAAAGCAAGGCAGGGTAATCATGGAGTTAGGTAGTTAAATGGCACCTCACAACTCGAGAATTTATTTCAAATATTGGTTTCTCAATGTTTACCATTTATTGAAATTTCCTAAGTACATTAACTATTTTTAACCTCTATACAACCATGCATGCCAAAAGTATGTTGTTAACCTCTATACAACCATGCATGCCAAAAGTATGTTGAAATGTTTCATCTCTAGGCATATCCACTCCTTATTTTTGCCTTACATAGATGCGTACTTTGGGATTTAAAATGATAACTATATAAATTTTTCCATTGTGTTTTAAATTTCAATGTTAAAAGTCCTATTCTCGTCCAATTTTTTATATATTTAATAAAGGGTTAAAGTTTTATTCTGGTTAATATTTTATGTTAGAAATTATAATTATTATTTTCTATACTAGATATTTTATATTGTATTCGATAGTTATAATTAATTGTGAATATTCTATACGTTTTTCAGAGGAAAAAATACCAGTCTTTGATATTCATAAGAATCAAAAGACATAATAAACATCATCCATCTACATGACTGGAGGGAGAAAACATTCCAGCTCCACAACATAGACCAAAAGAAAGGTCTGCAAACTAGCCAGACAAACAAAAAGAAACAAAGTTTGATCGAAGCAGACTTTTCTCATCATCCCTGAATAATCAGGTCAGAATATACTAAATAATCGAAAGTGCCTGCAAACATATACTCCAAAGCAAAAAACTGCTAGCTGATAAGTCTCCACTATAACAGACATAAAAAGAAGTACATCTGCATATCATTCAATTGCTGAAAAAGAAGATAAACAGCAGCTAAAAAAGTGTAAAATTGCCCTGTTCAAAGACCTTCCCATCCAATGTTTCAGTGAAAAATCCTGATCCCACATCCAATTTCAGTGCCTGCTTTGAAAGACCATCAGCTAGCATGTTGTGCTCTCGGAAGATATGTTTGAAGGTCACCTGTGGGACAAGCTTCAACATTAAAATTATTTCATCACACCAGTGCATCAGTGTGGGAATTTCAAGGGCTGTATGTCTGTTAATCCAAGAAATAATCACCATCGAATCTCCAAAAATCATATGTATGGGCAGACCCATTAAACAGCTCACTCTGAGAACAGACCCAAGAGCCAAGAGTTTTGCTCTGGTTTTTGTGCTAGATCCACAGCCCATTAAGAAACTATAGTAATGGGTTTCACTAAGATAGATCACAAACCCAGCTCCTCCAACATTCATTGATGCAGCACCATCAAAGTATCCACATGGAAAGATATGCTTCGGTTTAGGACCAATCTGCCGACGTTTAATAGAATTTTGAGGCACAGGGTAAAGAGTTTGATAACTCTCGATTCTGGAAATAAGGAGAGAGGCAAGGGGTTTCCCATTTTCAAAAAGACAATTGTTGCGGAGAAGCCACGTGAACCAAAAGACTAATAACGGAGTATATCTGAAAGAAGCAGAGCTGGCTGTGCTATTAAACATACTACACGTTTCTACACGTTGAAACTATTATTATTGACATACTATACATTTAATAGTTATAATCAATTGTGAGTATTCTATATGTTGAAATTATTATTAATATTTTCTATAATGTATATTTTATATTGTATTGGATAGTTATAATTAATTGTGAATATAGACAATTATGTTTTATTTAAATTTAAAAATATGCATATACTTGTGAAGGAGATAGTCAAATTTCATTTTAGCATGTGCCTATACACGCATGAACACATACATTATTCCTATGGTCGATATTTACATTCTGCAATTAAATAACAAACTTAAGTATAAAATGACTCCATAATACTTGTATTTATGATTCAAGTCAATTTTCACCTACTTTATAATAACATGGTAATGAATTGGACCTAATTATCAATTATCACTATCTATTAATAGATTATAAACTTGAATTTGAAGGCCAAAATTACATGGAGTGATAAATATGAGATAATGGTAAGTAGGTGATCATGTGAAAATGATGACAAACAACTTAATTAAACACGTTTTACTACTCTAGCTTCCAATGTTGATTGTTTTTTTCTTCACAAAAACATATACTTTTTTTATTAACCAAAATATGTTACAGTCGAACCGAAAAAAAACTAAGAGTACATTCTGCTGATTTCTGAGATGAGTAATAGAAACAATATTTTCCAAATTTAAAAACATGATGCTGAGTTCAAAAATGGCATAATCTACTAACTTCTTGGTTATTCTAGTTATTCTGCACGAGTAAATTCAATTATATTGACTTAAATACAAAATATATATGTACTGCATAGTGAAATTTATGCATATTTGGTGCTTGGTCCCTCTGGAGCCTCCTTCATCTATCCAACTATGGAAGAGATATATGAAGTATGTATTTGTTGTATCTCCACCTAAACTTGCTCCATAGTGTTGTCATCCCCTGCTACTCTTTGCTCATAACCAAAGGATCATATTGAGCTCTTGGGGACTGGAAGCTTTCTTTTTACTCCAATTCCTGGGTATTGCTCCTACTCGATATACTTCACCTTATCTTGCAAAATGTGGATTTGTTCTACTTGCTCCTACGTTTTATCCTTCAGGCGTTCAATTTCTATATCTTCCATAACTAGTTTGTCCTTCAATTGATTCACATGATCCTTAAGAAGTTCATATTGTGTTATGGATACTAAGAGATCCCTAGCATATTTCACTTCCCATTTTTTCCTCCAGGTTTCCATTTGTTGTAGTGAGTTTTATTGAGATTCGTCATGCAAGTGTTCGACCCTTGAAATGGATTTGTCTCTGTTCTTCGAAGAGATTTCCATTTTGTAGCAAGTTTAATTGCAGCTGTTGATGAAAGGTTCTACAAAGAGGTATCAGAATAAGTAGTTATCTAAAACCTCCTTAACCATTTTCCCCTTCCATAGGATTCAATTCACTTAAACCACTATAAGACAAAGGGATGACTCTACGAGAATACAATTGCAAACTTCTCTATAATCCATATCCTTACCACATGTTAGTTGAATGAACCCAAACAAAGTAGCAGATACTGTGCAAGTGTAATTTCTTCGAATACTAAAAGACTCTTCACAAAGGTAACAAACTAACCAATTACCTAGACCTCCCTTAACAACTATTTCCTTCCATAGAGCTAGGTTCATTGAACTAATTAAAGTAAGATGAAAGGACAAATCTATGATAAAATCATTACCCACTTTTATGTAATCTAGACCCATACAACATAATGCCTAAAAAATGGTACATTTGGCATATTGGAATGAATTTGGATTACTGCTGTCCCGAAGTTCCTTAACTACTTGGATATCATTCTACTTAACAGTTGTTGCCAGAGAATAATCAAATATATACAACCCATCTCCCTCAACACTTAAAGCAACCACCTCGATGCTTATGTAGAACTATTTTTGATTCCAACTACCAAAGACTAACTTACAATAGTGCTCCTGCCTAAAACCCTTTCCAAAAAATGATCTCAAATTCCACAAACCTATTAAAGAAATCAACACCAAGTGATCCAAGTCACTTGACAGAATTACCAAGGAACACCAGGAGAGACACCTTGCTTCCTCTCCACTACACTGATAAAGTCTCCCTTCCAAACATTTTCGCCCGAGAGAAGATGATACCTCTTGCAACAATGCAATGACCGATTGAACATGCATAACTCCATTACTGTTCGAATTTATGAGGCGAGGCAAGCACAATGATAGATCCATCACATTCCTATTAATCATGCATGTTGTATGTACAACTAGTGATTTCGCCGTTAATTCCTCCTCAAACCATTGATATCAAACTTGAAGGAAAATCCATACAAATGATCATCCTTCCACATGTCGTTGTAGGGCATCTCTCCATAAGGATGGCCATCAAATGTATAACTTTTTATTTGCAATATTAAGGTGCTACTATCCACTATGAGATGATGGAATGATGGAGTTCCTCCTCATTTATTAGAAGATTCCCTTGAGATAGGTTACATGCCTTCCACTTGTTGATTTGATTTTTTATTTAGTGCATGTAACACATGATATTCCATGACTTCCTTGAATGCATTAACCAGTCGACAAATTCTCTTAAACAAATGACTTAAAATCATGTACTATTGGATTGTTTTAAGAACTAGATGGCAGATCATTACCATGGAGTCAATCCTTTCCAAATAGATAAGGCCTCTTCTTGATTGCTTTACCATCTTCCCAAACCCCAAGCATATGTACTTTCAATTATATTTCCTTCGGGGTCAAAAAACACCCCCCCTCCCCATACCTTCCAACCGTGGATTATTCTTGCAGGCACCATCAAAGAAAAGCAAGTGTTGTTTTTGAGATATGAGCCAATCTTCCATTATTTATTTATTTATTCTCAACATCCAATTCAGATTTCCTCTAGCTCTGGGTTTTATGATTTGGTGCCTTACCACTAAATCCCAATTTAGAAAAAAGCTATTTAACCAAGTTCTTTCCTCCAATTCCAGTTTATTAATTTGTTTCTTGGCTTGGCCTTTAGCCTTCACTTATTCAACCATAATCCCCCATGCTTGGTTGGCTACTACTTCGGCTTGAGAACTCTTATTATACAAAATACAATCATTTCTCACCAATCAAAATTTCCAAAAAATAAAGTATGGAAGAGCTTCCCAAACCTGCTTCATTAGTGGTTTATCAGTAAACATTATTATCTATCTCTTAGCCATGATGAGAAGGATTCATTATAATTGAATGGTATTTTTGGGTTCATATTTAAACATGCCATGCTCTTACTCCATACCTCTACAATGAAATCACATTTTAGGAATATACGTTCCACATTTTATTCCTCCTTACATAATTGACATTGAGAGTGCACCTGAATTCCTCTTTTGCAAAGATTGTCAAAAGTTAAGATATGTCCATGATTTAAAATCCAGTTGAACAACTTAACTTTGGGCAGTGCATTGCTTTTCCAAATATTTTTCTAGGTCAAATTTATGGGGAGATAACAACAAAGTTAATTTTACATGTGATATCCTTATTTTACCATATAATTCTGACATTTCTTCCTTCAAACCCAACGGTCAAGTTAATATTGACCTAAGGGTGCTACACCATAAAGAGAGAGAACTAACCCCTACCATCGTTGATTCAATTCTTCAGGAAGGTTTGAGATCCTCCACCCTTTCCATATTCCATCAAAGTCCCACTTTTCAATATCAACTAGGGTGACTAAATTATTGTTGTCCATCCATGTTTGTAATTGTATCCGTTGAATATTTTACGTTAGTTCATGCATATTCATAATTCGATCTTCTTAATTTGTAATTTCCTGAATGCATAGATTTAAGATCATTGTTTAGGCCCAATGCTAAATTCTTGGTCTAGAATTTTGATTTGCGTGGTTTCATTGTATTTCTTATGCAAGACTTTTTTTCCATCACATTTCTTCACTAGTGGAGAGATTCCACAAAATTTTAACATCTAGAGTTTGTTCATTAAGCTAGTGTCCGATATTGCTAGTCCTCCGTGTTCTATGGGAGCCATACCAATTTTCTAGCCAACTAAGTGATACTTTTTGGAGTTCTCTTTATCTTCTTGAGATAATAAATTTTGTTGCAACTTTTTTATCTAGGTGTAGAACCCTGCCAGGGCTAGAAGAATGAAGTTTTGATATATAGAAAGAGAAGAAAGCTCTGATTTTATTACCACAATCCGACCCACAAGATTTAACCATTGGGTGCCCCATTGTTTTTAATTTTTCCTATAATGTCCTTCCAATTCAAGGAAATAGGTTGGGCATGAAATATTGGAATACCAAGATATATTGATGAGTTCTAATCTAGTCCAACATAAAATTCTATCATATCAACAATATTTTGAAAATTAGTTGGAGAAGAGTCCCATCCAAAAGCCTTACACTTATGATTGTTTATCTCTCTTCCAAATGCATTTAGATATTTACTTATGATTGTCTTGAATATGGATGCTATGATCACTAAGGCTCCTCCTAGAAAAAGGGTAAAATATGCAAATTGGGAGTGGTTGAGCACCTTGGTTCCTATTACTAATGTAATACCTGGTAGGTTCCTTGAGTTCCTTTCTACTTCCAATTTCCTACTAAAGGAATTGGCCATAATGATATATAGAATGTGGGAGAGTGAACATACATGCCAAAGACCTCTTGTACTTTGGAAGAAAACAGTAGTCCTTCCATTCACTAGAGGTTATATCCAAGTATTAGTTATGCAATCTTTAATCCAACCAAAGAAATTCTTAGAAAATCCAAATTTCTTGATAACATAATAAAGGAAAGAGTGATAGACTCTATCATATACGTCTTAATGAGCATACCTCGTTCTCTTTTGGGCTTTCTAGAGTGGATTGGTTCTTCCACTAAAATGATTTTATCAAGAATTTTCCTTTTTGGTATGAAACTTCCTTTGTTTTTGGATATAATTTGAGACATAAGAGGTTTTAATCTAGAGGCCATAATCTTAGCGATAATAATATATGATGTATTACATCATAATATTGGTATAAACATAGAGAATGTGGGCAATTTGTTTTCTTCTTTCGGCATAAGGACCATAAAGAAGGAATTGGTGCTACCTCCTAGCTTGCCTTTTTTAAGATACCACTTTGACAATTTTGCAAAGATCCTTTTTTATTGCTTTCCACAAGTACCTATATATATTAATATTAAAAATGCATATGGTCCTGAAGCTTTATTTGGTTCCAAACCCTAGATTGCATTTATTACTTCATATTCTTCAACTTGCCGATCTAGTTCAAGATGTTTTGCTTGATAGACTAACACATGGATGTTTTCAAGCATTTCATTGACATAGTTTTGATACACTTCCTCCTGCAGTGTTTGCATATTTTTAAAGAAACAAAGTGCCTCTTCCTTGATATCGTCATTCTCAGTAATTTGTTCACTATTAGATTTAATGATTTCTATAACATTATTTTTTATTTGCCTATCATTTTTTGGAGATGAAATAATCTAGTATTCATTTCCCTCGTTTTCAACCACAATATTTTGGATTAAATTTTCCAATATTTTTCCTCGGTTGGGTGTACCAAGTATTTTTTTTATTGGTTTCTCTTTCCTCTATTCATTACTGCAATGTAGGTTCCTTCATCTCCATTTGATCATGTACACAATCTAGGTGGACTTGTAACTCCTTTTATTTTTTCTTGAAAAGGGTTATTTATAATTCTATTTAGCCCAACGTTTAAGGTCGTGCTTAACCACTTTTAGTTTTGATTCCCATATATATATATAGCTGGGAGAGCCCTCCCACTTTTTTTTCCAAATGTTTTTTAATCTCTATAATTTCTAGATATTGGAGCCATGATGAGTTAATTTTGAAGGGTAAAGGACCATAATTTATCTTTGCCACTAAAGAAATCCCTATGGGCTTATGATTGAAGATAGAAAATTATGATAGTGGAGGAAACTTCTAGATCATATTTAAGAAATTGCTATTAACTAGGAATTTGTCCAAACGAGCTACTATATATCTAGATCCCACCTTTCTGTTTGATAGAGTGTATTTCCCATGTTTCAGTTTGACATCCATTATGTTAGAACATATAAATTCTACTATTAAAGTTTTGACTACTATGAAAGGTATGAAAGGTATGCTAGGATTTGGCATTTTTTTTGAAAGAGGGTAAAATCAAGGGTTAAAATTAATCACAAAACCATGCCATGATCAAGGGCTAAGAGAAAAATGTTAATCAGTTGGAAAGATTTATAAACTTGGTAGAAGGGATGAATGAGGTGGCATAAATCCATATTTGTCCAATTATTATAAAAAACTAAAGGAGTTTATTGTTCCACTTTAACATTATCCAAAGGGTCATATTATAAGCTTCATATGCCCAAGTATTTGTCAAAAATTAAAAAGTTTTTAGTTATTAATATAAATATTTTATATTCGGGGAGAAAGGTGAGGGTGGGATCATCTTTGATCCCTCAAGAAATATAGTGTCGTCTTATGTCTAAGGACTTGGTCGAAAAAAAAATAATGAAGTTGAATGGCTTGCGCTCTTCTTTGGATTGGAGTCGGCTAAGCAACTCAAGATCGCCAAAATAACTGTCTTGGGATATTCCAAACAAGTAATCCACAAAATTATAAATGGTTACAATAAAGGAGCAATCAAAATTCGAAGAATTTATGAGGGAATTCGACAAGTCTCTGTAAATGATCAAGTCTCCTATTTTCATATCCTTGGAGGTAACAATTCAGATGCATATAAGCTGGAAAACCAAGGTGCCAAGTTAAAAATGGGATTTTCGAAGGTGAAGGGCACTCGAACAACATAATTTATGTCCCTTAGGAACATTTGTAAGGATAAAGGGGTCCAGGAGTGGTCTAAGGCTGACATTATACCTCCCCTCTTCTTTTCTTTGTCAATTAAGAAAAAAATGATTTTTTTTGAATGGAGGGAAGCCTCCACTTTCTGTCGCTCCTCCAACCGGTAGGATGCATGGCCTCCGATGCATAGCTATCTCCTCACAGCCCATGTAATGGGATTTAATGTAGCCCTTGTACTGATCAATGGGATTAGAACAACCGCACGAGTCCAGGGAAACTTCTTAATGAAGCCTCCTTCAACTCCCTTCACACATTTTGTTCCTGTTTTGTCTGGTGCAGAGCTTGTTTTCAACGGTGCAGTTAATGAATTTCGTGGTGTAGTGAGCATTTTTCCCTTCTCAGAAGCTGCTTGTGCTGCAACAGGATTTGTTCTATCGGGAGCAGGGAACGAAAACCTTAGCACAGTGAATAGTTATTCTCCAGGTGTAGCAAATTGGCTGCCTCGTGCAGCGAATGAAAACCTTGGCATAGTGAATGGTTATTCTCCTGGTACATTGAATATGCTACCTAGTGTAGCAAAGGATAGCGCGATGAACTTGTCCTATGCAAATCCTTTTTCCTTCTCATTGGGATCCTTAAGAGTTTTAGAAAAAGACTGGTTGTTCAGTTCTCAAGCAAAAGTCCTTGCTGCGCATTCTGAATTGACATTGTCTCAGGTAGTCATGGAAGATAGGGACGTCACTTTGGACGACTGTTACAGAGAGAAATTACTATGGCTTGGGGTACCACAACAGACAGCTTGACTCCAGAAATCAATCCTTTCCAATATGTAATAGAAATCCAATATGTAACACTAAAGGATTAGACATTGTACCTTATTCTGGACGGTTGAAGTAGATCCCTGTTGAGCTTTCCAACTTCAGCTTGAATTGATGAATCACTTCCTCAACAACAAGTAAACAAGACAAGCATACTATATATTGGTGTTAGATCTACTCTAGCATATATAATCAACAACGTATAAGCATTTGAAATCATCCATGTATAAAATATTCATTCAAACATACATTATTGGACAAGAAAAGATATTTCTATTAATATAAAATCATAGATTACAATGAATACAACCTCTGTCGGCACGTCTGCGAATCGAATAAACTGAATCCCCCACTTGGGCCTCCACCACCTCAATCCTCCATCTCTCGATAGCAAGCTCACAAGCAAAAGGCAAGCTTGGGAAGAACACCAAATTTCTCTAAGGGACAAAGGGATGCAGACTCAAGCACAAGTTCCAGCAACAATGGACTATAGTTTCTTTACTCTCAATTCTCTTATGCCTTCAATGTATCCAAGGGGTTCCTTATATATATTTTCAATGGGGTAATGAAAGGTCGAATCCGAGCGATCTCAGGGCATATGGAAGGCTAGGAGACAAGTGAGTTGGATCCATGTCAAGAAAAACTCCAAAAGGATTTGGATTTTGTACACATCCTGATGTATGCGGTTTTAGGGGTCAAACCCGCGTATATACGCGATAAGGGGTTTAAAAGTTGCGTATAACAATTTTCACATGTTTTAAGGGATGGTCTAGGAAACATCAAAGGACAAAAAATGGTCCAAGGGGTCTAAGGAGTCTGCAGAGGGATAGGGGAAGGCCATACAAGTGTGATTCACCTGGTGTGGTAAAATCAGCTATAACAACGACCTCCAGACATATCTCAAGGATATCAAGCAGCACCTAAGATGGATCTATGACATTATGAATAGAGGTGTAACAGAAGGAAGCTCAACAATGGAAGAAGTCAAATGGATGGCCCGCCAGATGGGGAACCATGACGCTGGAATAAAAGATAACAATTGAGATCTACATGAGCTAATGGGAACAATGGGCTATATGAAGGAGGATTTACAAAAGTTGATCATTATGAATCAAAGCAGTCATATTCATGAATCACCTATCCGAGACTAGGAAATGGAGGAAACCTTAGTTGTCCAACCAGTAAAAGACCCAAATGAAAAGCAGTGGGAGTAATCCAAACTCAAATGGTATTCTATGTTTTTTTGCTTTTTTGTTTTAGGTGTCTATGTTCGCATACACCCTTTGAAGGGTGATAGAAGTTTATTTTGGCATAGTTGCAGGTTTAAGTCCTTAGTTTCTAGCTCAAACAATTCTAAAATTTTGGGTACAAACAATATATTACGCAGGTCTCAGACCTCCTTTTTTGTATGCTTGGATGGCTACATCTTTTTCATATAAATACAATATGTTCTAGGTTTCTGTTTAAAAAAATATATATAAATATTTTATATTGAAGTATTTATATTGATATTTAAATCCAAATATAAAATGTAATTTTTGACATAAGTCTTGGCACAAATCTTGAAAAATTCCATATTAAACTTTGCGAAGGTAAAAAAGGGGAGATGACCAGTTACCATTTAGTTTGTGGTGCAAATAGCTCAAGGGTAATTTTTTAAGGTGGTAGCGAAATTCAAACCATTGATCCAGATGGGTATAGGTGGCCACCCACCTATTCCATTGGCTCGAAACAATTTTCTTGTAATTTTCTACGGTTTTTCGGGTCCCAAACTTTTGGGGCCTTAAACAACGTTTTTTGGCGATTCATGGGGACATGTGGTTTCCTCTAAGATTCATTTGGACCAAAGTAGAAAGTTGTAAATATCGGATAGACCTTTCCAATGGGTGATCAAGTGTCCCAAACCGATATCGTATGCAAAAGTTATGACTTCGAGAAGTTGACTGTTCAACTAACCACCTTGGGGCCACAAACTTTATGAAACTTCATCTCCTAGGGCTAGGTTTAGGGTTTCTTCCCCTCCAAGGCTTTATGATAAAATTCCCTTCGACCTCCTTTTGTATTCAGCTCATCGCAAGTGAGTGTAGCTGCCACATCTCTTCTTAGAGATACAACTACCACGATTCTAGTTTCTTTTATTTGTCAATTTGTTATGTTTCATTCATTTAATAGAATCTGAGTTTATTGTATCAATGTGTATATTGCCATATATATGTGTATGTGAATATATATATATCCTCTTTCATTTAGTTCTAACATAAATCTATATTAGTGGTATTAGATCCTTCTTCTCTTTTGGTTTCTCAGTGCATGTCCTCAACGAGATTAGAATATCGAGAGTTGGGTCTCGAACTAGTTGAGCTTGGGGAAAATACCTCTCGTCATCCCAAGAAACCTCAAATGAAGGGAGAAGAAAAGAGAGATGATGGAGCATGATATCCTATTAAACTATTGCTCAAGGAATCCCTCACAAGGCAGAGGAGTGAGATGATGGATAACTTCACCTAGATTCTTCGAAGAATGTCGATGATAGTAGATGCACCTACAATGAGAAATAGTTTCAGAGATACAAATCCCTTCAAGGTACAAGTTAACTTTGACATCCCTTAATTTGAAGGAAAAATAGATGCAGATGCTTTGGAAAAATGATTGATTCTGTTAGAGGGCTACTTCTTCTTTCAAAATTTTTCTAATAGTGAAAATATCACCTTCACGCTCCTTAAGTCCCTCCCCCATATCAAATACTAGTGGGACGGATACTACAAGAGGCATGCGAGGTATGAATCTGGAATATTCCATACATAACCCACTTGCGCATATTTTTTCGATGCCGTCAAAGAGGAATTCTACCTTGTCGGAAACTATGATGTCCAATACACTTGGTGGACGACATTGCACTAGGAAAGAGACCAAACAGTGTCTGAGTATACCAATATATTCCATACGTTGTGCTCAAAGATGGGTATTAGAGACTCCATATGACATTTGGTTCTAAAGTAATGTAGTGGCCTGCACAAGTACATTTAGTGAGAGATGAGTTTCTTGGATATATCCTCACTAGGATCATCTTATCGATACATTGTTAAGATCAAGCAAAAGTTTAAGCAAAAGAATAAGAGAGATTTTGGGTATGAAAATCAACAGCAGAAGTCGGGAAAAGTGGACCTAATTCACAACCGAAAGGACAGAGTAAGGACGACCAAAGTCTTGAAAACCAGTCCAATCTGCAGGAAAAGAAGGTAATGGGAAATCGAAGAAGGACACCCTCAAGTGGTGCGAGTTCCATAAAATCCCTTGGAACAACACTGATGAATGCTTCTCAAAGCAATAATTGTTGGTCGAGAAAAAATACCTAGATCCAGATTCTAACTCATACAATTACATAGAGAAATAAAGGGGAACACATATCATTGATACAAAACCTAGTACCATAATCGCAACCGCAAATATCGAACCATAAGAGTCATAGGAGCTAGAGGAAGGGGATCTCCTCTTCCATTCACAACTATGGGTGCAGGGGACTCCACTTTATTTCATTATTGACAATGGTAGTAAGAACAACTTGATATCATTTGAGGTCATCAAAATATTGAAGCTTTCGATGGTTCCACATCCCCAACCCTACAACATTGGTTGGTTGATCCAAGGACGAGACATCTGCATCATTTAACATTGCTTTCTCTCCTATGTCATCAAGCCCTTGAAAGATGACGTAGTGTGTGATGTTTCCCCACTTGAATTTTGTGATTTTCTTTTAGGAAAACCATATATGTGGAAGCATCATGTTGTGTATGATTATAGACCTCGTAGTGTCATTATTACTTTGGGAAAGAAACTTTATAGGATACCAGAGACACTTCTTGGTACTGCAATGTCTCTCATCATTATGAAGCAGTGTAGGAAGGTAATATCCGAGAGGGGGAAATTAGTACTCTTCATGGTTCGTCCTAAGGGTGAACGCACGATCATAAAAACATATGCCACCTCCACAAAAAACCCCTCTATGTAGCAGAAATATGTGGACAAGATCGCGGAAGCATACAAATACATCTTCATCACACTTGTCGGGGTTCTAGTACATTCCTAGGTCAAGCATTCCATTGATTTGATCCCTGGTGCGCCTTTACCTAATGAGACAATATACAAACATTCCCTCACTGAGAATGAATAAATCAAATTCCAGATTCAAGATTTAATAAAAGAAGGGGAACATTCGACCTAGCTCCTCACCTTGTGGGAACCCAATTATGTTGGTACAAAATAAAGATGGGACATAGTGAATCTATATTGACTATCGAGCTCTAAATAAGATTACAGTCCAGAATCAGTATCCCATTCCATAGATTTATGACCTCCTTGACCATCTCAAGGGGCCAAGTATTTCAGCATGATTGACCAGAAGTCGCGTTATCATCAAGTGCAATTTTCCAGACCTGTGTCTAGAAGACTTCCTTCAAATATGGGGAAGGGCTTTTTGAGTGGTTGGTCATGCCTTTCAACTTGATTAATGCTCCAACAACCTTCATTAGGATGATGGATGAGATGTTACAACCATTCACCAATTCCTTTGTGGTCGCATATCTAGATGATATACTCATCTATAGTAGAACATGGGAAGAACATTTGCAACATATCCACCGGTTCCTCAACACCCTGCGACATCACAATTTATATGCCAATATAGAGAAGTGTTAATTTGTCATGGAAAGGGATCAATATTTGGGATACATCATGGATAAACATGGTGTTCATGTATATACGGGCAAGATCCAATGAATTCATGATTGTTCGACCCTGACGACTCTCACAAAGCTTCGCAGCTTCATAGGCCTTGCAAAATTCTATCACATATTTGCATTAGGTTTCTCTAATATTGCTTGGTCCCTTAGCTAGGTGACCAAAGGTGTATCTAAGGCTGAGTTCATATGGTCCAAGCCACAACAACACACATTTTAGGAGTTAAAGAAATGCTTATGTTCGTCACTCATCCTTACCTTTCCAGATATTCAACAACCCTTTACGATTAAGAAATATTCTTCATACTACGCTGTTGGTGTGGTCCTAACCCAACATGGCGATCCAATGGCATATCACAATGAGACACTTTTAGATAGAATATGCATTTACCCCACATATGACAAGGAAATGTAGTCCATTATCCAATCCTACCACCAATGGAAGCATTACATCCTTGGAAAATAAATAGTCATCCACACTGATCATAAGCCCTTGCAGTTCATGCAAACCCAAGGAAATATAAAAAATAACCACTAGTAGAAGTGGTCCACTTATGTGTAGAAGTTCCACTTATGTGTAGCAGTTCCACCTAAACATTAAATATAAGAAGGGCAACACCAATCGATTTGTTGATTGCCTCGGTCGACCTCCAATAGCAGCATTAACCATGGTTTTGAACTCTTGCGGCCACAAGACCTTTAGATGGCCTCAACAATTTGGTAGTGATCCTGAGTTCACTCCCATCTATCAAGCCCTGTGTGCAGGTATACTAGTGGCATACTTTCATCTTTAGGAAGGATTTCTATGACACCTGGGCCATCTCTGTTTTCCTTCAAGCGAGCATGCAAAGATGATTTGGGAAGCACATTACAATTGGGTGGAAGGGCACTTTGGCACTGAGAAAAAGTGGAAGTCTTGCAAAAGTATTTTTATTTCCCCAAACTTCGACATGACGTCAGTCGATATATCAGATCCTGCACTACCTGCTCCATAGTGAAACCAACCGTAAAAAATAGGGAATTGTACAGCCCCCTTCCAACTCCAAATGGGCCATGAGAATCCATATCCATGTATTGCACATTAGGAATACCTTCAACTAAGCATGGTAATGACTATGTGTTTGTGGTCATGGATCAATTATCTAACATGGCCATTCTGATAGCTTGCAAGAAGAGCATCTCTACCGAAGCCACTGCTAAACTCTTCTTCAAGCATGTTTGCTTAATTTTGTGTTGCCACACTATCATTTAATATCGAGAAACATGTTCCTAATAACTTTATCCTCTATTATATGGTCATTGATGCATATAAGACCACCAAATCGAATGCCTTCCACGCTCAGATTGAGGGACAAACAAAGGTAGTCAATTGGATGATTCTGCATATTTTGAGAATGTACAATTCTAAATATCCCTGCTCATGGGATGAGAGCCTTGATTATGTTCAACATAGATATAACATAGCTCTTCATATCTGTATCGGTCACAGGCCTTTTCAGATGTGCCCGAGTTTCCAAACACTAGCCCCAATTGATGTAGATCCTCCCCTTGCATCTACATAGGAGGAATCTTCCCATGCTCAGGATGAGGTTGATAAGGCCACTAGATTTGTTGAAAAAATACAACACATCCACTAACAGGTCCATGAAATTTTGAAAAAAGGCCAATACTAAGTACAAGCAGTGACATGACCAACACCGTTCCACACAATTCCAGGTGGGGGATAAGGTTTGGTTGCATTTGTAGAAAGCGAGGCTCACAGGAACCCATCGCAAGCTTCATCCACCTAGATATGGCCATACACCATCACCAAGGCATTTGGTGAGAATTCCTTCAAATTAAGCATTCCTCTATTCCTTGGCATGCACCCATTATTCAATGTGGAGCTCCTTCGACCATATTTTGCACCATTGTTGGACACCTCAGAGGTGGAAGAAAAATTAAAACCTACAAATATTAATACCAAATGCATGGAAGAAGAAACCATTGATCAAATCATGGACAAATAGGTCAATGGCACCCGCCAATAGAATATCCAACTATATCGAGTCGTCAAAGTAGGGCAAGTCCTCCACCAAGGAAAGTGGCTTACAAGGAGTCAAGTTCAACAATAGTTTCACAATTTGATGCTGGAACTTAATGAAATGGTGACCATTGCTTCCTAAGGTGAAAGGATTGATCCAGATGGGTATAGGTGGCCACCCACCTATTCCACTGGCTCAAAACTGTTTTCCATTTTGGAAATTTTCTTGTAATTTTCAACGGTTTTTCGGGTCCCAATCTTTTGGGGTCATTTGAGGCCCTAAACGACGTTTTTTGGAGATTCAGGGGGACAAATGGTTACCATTGGAACTATTTTGTCTTTGATTATAAGTTGTAAATATTGTATATACCTTTCCAATGGGATATCGAGCATCCCGAATAGAGATCGTATGCAAAAGTTATGACCCCGAGAAGTTGATTGTTTAATTAACCACCTTGGGGCCACAAAATTTATGATGATTCATCTCTTATGGTTAGGTTTAGGGTCTCTTGATCCAGATGGAGATCGGTGGCCACCCACCTATTCCACTGGCTCAAAACAATTGTCCATTGTGGCAGTTTCCTTGTTATTTTTCTGGAGTTTTTCGAGTCCTAAAATTCTGGGGCCGTTTTGAGGCCTTAAACGATGTTTTTTGGAGATTCGGGGCCAAATGGTTGCCATCGGCATGCATTTGGCTCACCAAAATTTGTAAATATTAGACAGACCTTTCCAACAAGCTATTGAATGCCCAAATCAGAGATCGTATGCAAAAGTTATGACCCCGGGAAGTTGACTGTTCAACTTACCATCGTGGGGCCACAAACTTTATGACGGTTCATCTTCTAGGGTTGCGTTTTGGACTTTTGGGGTTCTCACCTCATTCTTATTATAAATAGGCCCCTTTGGCCTCATTTTGTATTCAGCTTGGCATGAATGAGCGTAGCATCCACATCTCTTCTCAGAGATAGCTACCACCATTCTAGCAATTGTATTACAGTCTGTTCTATTTCCACCATTTAATAGAATATGTGTTTACTGTATCTCTGTTAGCTTTGAAAAATGTTTGTTATTATGATTATGTGTATGTTCTTTCATTTCGTTCACGCATAAATCTGGATCATCTCTACCTATCCAAGGATTTATCATAAAAGGTCCTTCGACATCCTTTTGTATTAATCTATTCATGAGTGGGCATAGACACTACATCTCTTCTCATAGATACAGCTACCACCATTTTAGCTGCTTTTGTTTTATAGTTTGTTTTGTTTCATTCATTTAATATAATCCGAGTTTACTATATCACTGTGTTTATTTCCATATATCTGTGTATGTGAATATATATGCTTTTTCATTTCATTCTAACATAAATCCGAATCAGCAGTATGAGAGCCTAATGCTATTTTGGTTTTTGCAGTGCATGTCACCGACGATATTTGAATATTGAGAGTTGGGTCTTGAACCAGTTGAGCTTGGGGAAAATACCTATCATCATCCAAAGAATCCTCACATGGCAGGAGAAGAAAAGATAGATGACGGAGCAGGAGATCCTATTAAACTATTGCTCGAGTAATCCCTCGTGTCATAGAGGAAAGAGATGATGGATAACTTCACCTAGATCCTTCGAAGAATGTCGCCGACGACGAATGCACCTTCAACGAACAACCATTTCTAAGGTGCAACTCCCTTCAAGTTACAAGTTAACTTTGACATCCATTTATTTGAAGGAAATATAAATGCACATGCTTTGGAAAAAATTTTAAGTATGTTAGAGGGATACTTCTCTGTTCAAAATTTTTCTGACAGTGAAAATATCACCTCTGCGCTCCTTAAGTCCCTCCCCCATATAAAATACTGGTGGGACAGGTAATGCGAGAGAAGTTCCTCTTATATTCACAACTATGGGTGCAGGGGACTCCACTACATTTGATTGTTAACAATAGTAGTTAGAAGAACCTCATCTCAGTCGAGGTTGTCAAAAAATTGAAGCTTCTAATGATTCCAACTATGCCTTTTGTGCGGTCCTCACTCAACATATCCATCTAGTGGCATATCACAGTGAGACACTTTTAGATACAGTCCACAAGTACCCCACCTATGACAAGGAACTATACTTCATTGTCCAAACCTGCTACCAATGGAAGCATTACATCCTTCGAAAATAAACAGTCATCCACAGTGATCACAAGCCCTTGCAATTCATGCAAACTCAAGGAAATTTACAAAATGACCACCAACTGAAGTGATTCACTCACGTGCAGTAGTTTAACCTAAACATTAAATATAAGAAGGACAATGCCAATTGAGTTGTTGATTGCCTCACTCGACCTCCAGTAGAATTCTTAACCACGGTGCTCAACTCTTGCGGCCACGATACCTATGGGAGGCCTCAAATATATGGCAGTGATCCCAATTTCGCTCCCATCTATGAATATTTACGTGTAGTTACATTGGATACACAATTTCATCTTCAAGAAGGATTGCTATGCCACTTGGGCCATCTCTGTTCTCCTTCAAATGAGCGCACGAAGATGATTTGGGAAGCACATTACAGGCAGGTGGAAAAGCACTTTGGTACTTAGAAGATAGTGGAATTCTTGCAGAAGTGTTTTTACTGGCCCAAATTTTGACAATACATCGATCAGTATATCAGATCCTGCACTACCTATGCCATTGTGAAACCAACCATAAAAAATCACGGATTGTACACCCCCCTTCCCACTCCGAATGGGCCATGGGAATACATCTCCATGGATTACATGTTAGGACTACCTTCAACTAAGCATGGTAATAACTGTGTGTTTGTGGTCATGGGTTGCTTCTCTGAGATTTATCTAGGTCATGCCCAAGTGCACATTGGGGACAAAATTTGACTAAATGAGTCGAGCACTGTTATGGTGGAAGCATAGAAAAATAACAAGCAAACCATGAAATACACTATGCCGACTGAAAGTATGCGCACAGATAATATGCAAGAATTCGAACCAATTTCTATTATCACTTATTCTATATAAAGGTTGATTGATTGTTACAATAATGTACATGTTTATATACAATGTTGAGCCACTTGGGTGACTACCCGTTACGTCCAGTTACAAGAAGTTATAACAGTTCAAAAGATCAACCGTCGTAGACGACGAAAGGTCATTATTTCAAGATTTGTCGAGGTCGATTGTGTCAAGGTTCATACTTGTCGAAGCCGATGTTGAACCTATCGAAGCAGTCAAGTAGTCGAAGTTTGAAAACATGCTAGCTGTTGGTTGGATCATTCCTCCTTCCTTATAAAACAATGGTCTCCATTGTTTATTCGTTCAGGTGAGGAAACTTGTTGGCTACTTCAGTAGCATAGTACCATTTTCCTTGTGCGGGGAGCTGTTTAGCTTTAGCCACTTGAAACAAGGGAATGGAGTTCGTCCTTGTATGGCATATGTGTCATCCCATAATGGTGTCACAAGGAAGAGGTTCTTGAACATCTGGATTGATGTCTTCAGGTTTTGTTGTCTACAAGTCGTTTTGTTCCAAAAATGGTGCATGGTATGGTGAAAGTAGATATACATTGAAATTGGATGTAGGACAAGGTAAGCAGGAATGTCGAGTTGAAAATAGTTTTCACCAATCTGCTTAAGCATACTGTATGGACCACATTGCAAAGGTTTCAACTTTCTGTGTGGACCAGTGAAGCACTCCTTCTTTATATTTAACCAAACTTGATCCAAAATTTGGAATGAGCAAGGAATACAATGCTTGTTGTGTCGGGCCTTAGATTTTGCATTATCTCGTTGCAAAATTTCCTATGCTTGCTTCTGGATGTTGTAGTTTTGATCTCTAAACTTCAATGCTTTCTCAAATTCTCGTCCTTCGAAGCTGGTGTCATTTGACTGTGTCGAGGAACTGATCAAGTCAATAGGTGATGAGGGTTAAAATCCATAACAGATCTCAAATGGACTCTTACCCGTATAACTGTGTTGAACACGATTGTAGTTGTGCTGTATGTATGGAAGGATCTCATCCTATGTTTGATGATGCTTGTGGTTGTAGATGTGAAGCAGTTGTACTACCAAGCAATTTACAACTTTCGTCTGTCTATATGTCTGCGGATGGAAGGTTGTCGACAAACAAAGTCTCATGTTGAGATGTTTGTAGAGAGTTTTCCAAAAGGTGCTGAAGCATCTTTGTTGCAAATAATGGTCGTCAGGAGGCCATAATTTTTCCACACATGTTCGAAGAAGAGATGGGAATTTTGTTGTGTTGTCGTAGTCTTCTTGCATGGTATAAAGATAGCCATCTTGGAAAATATGTCGACTACTATTAAGATCGTGTCATGCTGATGTTTGGTAGTATGATATCCCCTCAAGTAGTCCATAGAAATATATTCCCATGGCCAACTAGGAATTGGAAGGGGTGTGTGCAGTCCTTGTCGTGGATTCAACGGTTTAGCAATGACACAAACTACACACGATCGAATGTACTTGTTGACATCAAATTTAAGTGAAGGCCAGTATAAACAGTTTTGGAGGATAACAAGTGTTTTTGTGACTCCAAAATGTCCTACAGTCTTGCTGTAGTGTGCATAAAAAATGAGCTTCTGTCGATGCTCACCGGTCGGTACAAAAAGCTGTCCATGCTTGTATAGAAAGGTGTCCTTTAGGAAGTAGTCAGTAGTAGACAACGTGTCGGTCCGAAGTTGTCAATAAATTGCGAATAAGTTGCAGTATACCAAATACAATTGTGGCCAAGTAGTGGTGTCGTAAACCTGCATACTCATCACTGTAGACAGTAGAGTAATGGATGGTTGGATGAGACAATCGGCTGTGGCATTGGATTTGCCTTTCCAATACTTAATTACCAACTAAAATTGTTGCAGGTAATTACCAAATCTTGTTTTTCAGTTGTTCAAAAGCTTGTTGTTGTGTAGGTTTCCATTTGAAGACAGTTTTATGATTTCGCTTAGTCAACTTATTCAAATTCCATGGGATGTGATTGAATCCAAGTATGATACGTCGATAAAAATTCACCAAACTAAGAAAAATTCTTAGTTCATGAATGTTTTGAGGAATGGTCCAATCTTTGAGGATCTGTACTTTTTTGGGTCGACATGAATGCCTACAGATTCAATTACATACCCCAAATATTTGATGTTGGTCATCACAAATGAGCATTTATCCATGTTCAGATATAGTCGATGTTGTTGGAGAGTGTCGAATACTTATTGAAGTTGTCTGGCATGTTCTTCCCATGATTGACTGAAAATGACAATATCATCGAGATAGAAAATGACACACTTACCAATGAAAGGTCATCCATATATCTCATGAAGGCTGCAGGTGTATTGGTTAAGCCGAAAGGCATGAACAACCATTGAAACAATCCTTCCTTGGTCTTAAAAGCCGTTTTCCATACATCGATGGACTCGATTGGAATTTGATGGTATCCTGACTTAAGGTCGAGTTTCATAAAGAACTTAGCACCTTTCATACTGTCGATGAGTTCATCTATCTATGGAAGAGGGTATATGTTCTTTACTAAAATTTTGTTGAGAGACCGATATTCGATCCACATGTGCTAAGTCCCATGTTTCTTTGGAACTAGGACGACTGGACTTCCACAAGGAAAGGATATGGGGAGGATATGAACCTTGTCAATCAAATCCTGGATTTGCCTACGAATCTCTTTGTTCTCAAGAATGGATCTTCTGTAAACAGATGCATTAGGTAATGAAGAACCATGAACAATTTCAATGGAGTGTTTTACCTAACAATGTAGAGGTACTCTGTTCAACTATTGAAATACATTCTAGTATTCCACAAGAATGTTGTCGAGGGCTGCGTTGGTCGGAGAGTCAACTCATTGCTGCAATCTTTTTGGAATGTTGAGGATTTATCACAATTAATGTGAACTTATAGGCATGGTTGATAAACTTCTTTGTTTGTTTGGAAGTTATCATAGAAACCGTTAATGTGGGTTGTCTCTCTGGTATTCCGTACCATTGATTTTGAATTTTGACAATCACCTTCTGAGGTCGTGACTGATATGTACCATGTCGATCCCACAAGTAAGGTTTCTCAAACAAAGCGTCGACTACAGAAAGAAGTGCCACATCAAAAAGTACTTCATCTTCAAAAGGCTTAGTGAAGTAGGTGAGTCTGCATTGGCATGTGATTCTTAGTTCCTATCCATCCTTCATCCAACCAATATTGTAAGGATTAGGGTGTGGAGTGGTGAAAAGACCTAATTTCTTCACAAGATTTTTAGAAATGAAGTTCTTATGGCTACCATTATCCACGATCAGATGCAATGGATTTTTATGAACCCATATCCGTGCATGGAACTGTAGAAATTCTAAAGCCTTGATGGGATAAGGAATTTCATAAACAAGCTAAGGATCTAGGCACACAATTAACCTGACAAAGAATTGTAGAGAATTAGCATAAGGAAAGAAGAAGAAGAATTAATGAACACACATTAATGAATGATCAATAAATGATAATTGATATTATTACATAGGTAATACATCCTTATAAAGGAAAATAGAGTTGCTAGAAGACAACTCAAGCTAGCTTATAAATCAGGCTTACTAATTATGAGAAACCCCGTAGTTGGCTCAAGCACTTTCCTAATCTACCAAGAACCTCACAAATTAGCAATAGAACATGTGAGTGATGTTGAGTGAAGGAAAGAATTACTAATCCTAGAATATGGAGAGAAAATAATGGAGGATGGGTTGGCAACAAAAGTTGCCAGTTTCCTAGTTGACTAGCTTTACCTTATCCACAGAAAAGCAGGATAAAGCAGATAAAGCAAAATAAAAAAGAATCTATTGTAAAGCATAGTTACCAATTTTGGATGGCCATAAAATGTTCAAGATCAATCTAGAATCAGAAATAAATCATTCCTGGGATATATATGGCAAGTGTTGACTCTAAGGTGCAAGTGGATGCCAACTATCTAAGATAGTGGGTAGGAAATTAATCAAATAATGATTAATTATTTTATGACTGGGTTTAGGATATTTCAACAGGAACAGGTGCTCTCGTTCCTCCTCGTTGAAAAAATTCGAGGTTGTTGGATTATTCGAGGTCGAAGCCAAGAGGTTTGATGCATCTGGATCAAATTCTACCACGGTTCTGGGACAAGTTGGAGGTCAAAAATTGTGCTAAAAATGTCTTTCGAGCTTTGTATTATGACGTATCATGCCATGAAGAATTGTGATAATCACACCATTTCCCAGTAGGAGCTTGTTTGTTACAATCCCTCATGTCTTCCTGAAAGTTCTTTTGATGATTAGGTTTTGGCGGAGTCGACTGAGAAGGGTTCTTCGACTTGTCGAAGTCAATCGATGACTTCTTGTCAGATGTTTGACCTGTTGGCTTGTTCGCAAAACATGCTTTTCCTTTTTATTTTGCTTCAATATTTTTGGCATAATGAAACACATCCAAAAGTGTACTAACAGTCAGAAACTCCATCTCTTGCTGAATGTAAGGGGATAAACTGTTGATGTACTTCAAGACAAGCAATTTCTCTTCTTCTTGGATGCCAATTCTAGCCATGAGTCGATAAAAATCGTTGGTATAACTCTGTATAGAATGGTATTTCCATTTCCTTAGCTGCTGCCACTTCTTATACTGTTGTTAGAGATAATTGGATGGGTAGAACTCCTTTCAGACATACTTGAAATTTTTTACCCATGTGTCTATGGGGTCTCTTTATTTTTTCATATTTTTCGATATATTTTCCTACTAGCAGTGTACGCAGGTTGACATATTTAAGGATGCAATGGTGATCTTTTCCACTTCGGAGTGTTGATTCACAACGTAGTATGATTCTAGTTGTTGTACCCAATTGTCGATGGATTCTGCATTAATCTTGCCTTCAATATTTGGTATGTCCAGATTCATTTGCACTTTAAAGGGGCTTATCTTATCGCAGTGAGGTCACATTGAGGATTCCCCAGAATTCAAAGTGAATTGCATGAAAATCTTGCTGAACTGGGTGAACATCTCGGTCCATTGGCAAGACAATTATTTTTCTATGAATTGTTTTGTCTCGTTAGTTGCATGTCTATTGTCTGCTTCTTCGACCATTTTTTCCGAAGTTGAAGGAAGTGTCTACTTGTGTTGTTGAGTTTGCGAGCGTGTTTGAACCTGCATAAGTTAAATAACTTCGATGGAAGTGCTGATGTAACTTAAGATTTGGACAAGATCAAGTTATGATACCAGTGATCCAAGTCATGCCCAGGTGCATGCTGGGGACAACAGTCGACTGAATTAATTGAGCAATGTTATGATGGAAGCATAAAAAAGAACAAGCAAAGCATGAAATACACTATGTCGGCAGAAAGTATGCACACAACCAATATGCAAGAATTCGAACCAATTTCTATTATCACTGCTTCTCTATGAAGGTTGGTTGATTGTTACAATAATGTACATGTTTATATAGAATTTTGATATGCTTGGGTGACTACCTGTTACATTTAGTTACAAGAAGTTATAATGGTTCATATGTTCAACCGTCACGAAAGACATAAAGTCAATATGTTGATATTTTTTGAGGTCATTTGTGTTGAGGTTCAGACTTGTCGAACCCGATGCTGAACCTGTCAAAGCTTTCGAGTAGTCGAAGTGATAGAATTTGTCGAAGTTCAACAACATGCCAATTTCTGGTTTGATCAAAGATGGCCATTCTGATGGTTTGCAAGGAGAGAATCTCTGTCGAAGCCACTGCTAAGATCTTATTCGATCATGTTTGGGTTCATTTTGGGTTGCCACAGACTATCATTTCAGATCGATACAATAGGTTCCTGAGCACCTTCTAGTCTATTCTATGGTCATTGATGGATACCGAGCTCACCAAATCGATTGGCTTCCACCCTTATACTGATGGAAAAACAGAGGTAGTCAACCATATGATTGCGCATATTATGAGAATGTACAATTCTAAACATCCCTGCACATGGGATGATAACGTTCCTTATGTTCAACATAGCTATAATATATATCTTCATATCTATACTGGTCATATCCCTTTTCAGGTGTGCCTGGGTTTCCAACCACTATACCCAATTGATGTAGATTTCCCCCTTGGATCCACACATGAGGAATCTTCTCATGCTTAGGATTCAGCTGATAAGGCTACCAGATTTGTTGAACAAATCCAACACATCTTCCAACAGGTCCATGGCATTTTGGAAAAGGCCAATACTAAGTACAAGCAACGACATGACCAACATCGGGGTCCACACAAATTTTAAGTGGGGGATAAGGTTTGGTTGCATTTTCATAAAGATAGGTGCATAGGACCCCATCGCAAGCTTCGTCCACTTCAATATGGGCCATACACCATCACCAAGGCAATTGCTTACAATGTCTTTGAATTAAGAATTCTTCCATTGATCCAGGAGGATCTCTGAGATTGATCAAAATTAAAGTCTTCAAAATGTGAACAGAATCTTACAGATGCGCAGAGCTTTTCGACAACATTCATTTCATGCAAAATGAACTCTAGATGTGAAAGTTATATAATTTTGAACTTTTGGAAAAACATGTAAATTTGAGAAAAAAAAGTGCCATGTGGAACCACTACAAGGGTGACACATGGCCTATATAGTGCTAATGTGGCACCACCATATATCACCACATGGTATGTACAGTTGGCACACACTTTCAGCAGAGTGGCGATGTGGCATCTCTACACTAGGCTAAGTGGACCAATCAGGGCCTGCCATGTGGCATCCCTGTTGGCAATTAGTTGGAAAGTTTACCAAAAGAATTGGAGTTAGGGAGGATCAAACCCCAAAAATCCTCTCTACTCAAGTCTCCGCACCATCCACACAATCAGGATACCTGCTATTGGTTCCTAACATCTATAGGTTGCAATTGCTATTTAAATTTGATTGTTGTATATTTCAGAAAAATGGACAGGACTAAGGGATAATCCCTTGACCCCATGTGTTATTTTTTGAACCATATTGTAAACCGATGGAGCCAAGAGCCAAAAAACCATATATTATATTGTTTTAACCTTATAACAAACCACAACACCGGCGACGGTATAAAATCACAATAATGGGAGGTGTGTGGGTTTGAATCCATGACCTCCTCCCAATATGCCAACATTTTCAACCAATGCACCAAGAAAACCTTTTTTTAAGGGATATGCACATAAATTATTTTAAGTTGACTTGGAGTAGATGTATTCCCTAAGAATGGGCGTGCCCCATGCCAAATGGTTAAAATATTTACATTGTTTTTAATATATGGTTCTCATTTTCCATATATTTTGGGATTAGAATATTTGTTTTATCCATTAAAAAGTGGATCTTAATCCCATTTAATGGGGACCATATCCCATGGAATGTGGTGATGGTTTATGGATTTTTGAACTATATAAACCATTGTATGAGGGGGCATTGAAAAATGTATTGAATCTTTTGGTGATATGATACCAAAGTGACTTTGAAGGCTTTGTAAGCTTTGCTCATTTTGTAAGAGGCTTTTTAGCCACTCTTGGGATATTTTGGAGAGTGAGAGGACTTCATTTTTGAAGCTTAAGTCTCTTTGTATCAGTTGTGAAGAAGGAATTTTGTACATGTTCAAGCATTTTTTTTGAAGACTAATAATATCGGTACTCATTGGAGCTAAACCCAAAGACATAGCCTAGGAGGGGTGAACTCCGTTATCATTTGCTTTCTACAAATTTCATGGTTTGCATCTCTTTTATGTGTTTATGTTCTTCAATCATGCTCTTTAATTTTTCCAATTAAATCCTCTTAATGAGTTAAATCATTCAAATTTCCACATGCAAGCTAATGGTTATAAATATCCTGTCATTTTCATATCAAGTTTGGTACCAAAGTATCTTAACCATTGCATTGTGAGTTTGTGAATGTTAACAAGGATTAAGTGAAAGCATGGTGAAGGTGTGATTGAGTTATTTAATCCATATATTGGATGTGCACATTGAAGAAAGAAAATGACAAAATAATACGGAGGAATATGAGAAGGCCTTATGCAAGGATTTCTATCATATGGCATATGTAACAATCATAAATAATAATAAATTAATAATTAATATAATTAATATTAATTTATTATTAGTAAAGAATAGTTAAAGTCAACAGTCATTCCCTTTGGTGAAAAGGTGCAAGACAGGATTATATAAGCCCAAGCAATTGTAATTATTAATCATCTTGCATATTATCATTTATTCTTACTTATCTACTTATGGATTACTTATTCTATATACATTGGGTTTTTACCTAAAAAACGGATTTTATTGCTCCAAACGAGAAATGGATATTTTTATTAATGTAAAGCAAATATACAAATGACAACCTCTATCATCAGAACCGAGAAACCGAGTCCCTCAACGTGGGCCTCCACCACTTCAATTATCCATATAATGGCAAGACCACAAAGATAATGGAAAGCTTGGGAAAGAGCACTACTGGCTTCCTCAAGGACAAAGGGATGCATACTCAAGCATATAAGAATGGGGAAAAATTCCGCTGCAATCTCTTTACTCTCCAAAATTGTCCTCCTCCAATGCTTCACAATAGCTCAATATATAGCCCCTCAATAGGAGATGAAGGATTGAATCAGAGTGTTTCCTAGCATATGGAAGGCCAAGGATCAAGTCATTCATTACTTGATGGGGAAAACTCCAAATTTTTGTTTTTGTTTTTGAGCATAAAACCCGATGTATGCGGGTGATATTGGTGCAAGTTGCATATACGCGAGTTGTAGACTTGTGACCTGCGAGTATCTTCAAAAGTGTGTTTTAAGGGGTTAAGCTAGAGCATCAACGAAATGATGAGTAAATGGGGTATAGTGAGTCTCCATAGGGACAAGGAAAGTCCATCAAAACATGATGTATCAAGTGTGGCAAATTATGCTATAACAAATATGTATCACATCTTCAATATTTTCCGTTTTACTTTACAGGTTTGGAAGGAAATTTATAAGTAGATGGGATTTGAAAGTATTTGGCAGGGTCAATCAAAGAAGGTTTGAGGAATTTGTTTCAACACCATGACCCAAAAGTGTATCGATCGGTTCCTTTTATCACCATTTGGGGTATATAGCTAGCACACAATTCGTGTTTTTTCGAGAATAATACAATATAGACTTTTGAGTTCTCATCCTCCATTGTATCTCTTACACAATTTTATATATATATAAGGGATGTATGAGAAAAGATAAAGTGATTAGAGAAATTCTCATTAATCGATCTCACTCATGGGTCGTCTTTCAAAGAGTGTGTAAGGGAGAGAATCGAATGGATGATTCAAGGGGTTTCATTCCTTCTTAACAACATTATGTTTAATTATTAATAAACATGAGATTCGACACCAAAAACTAAGTATAATTACTTGCTCTTTGAGTACTAATGAGGTTGGCTCACCATAAAGATATTGATCAACTCCAAATATTTGGCGATTCCATTCTTGTTATTAATTGAATGAACAACATGAAGGAGATTTGACATATATCATTACAAACCCTAAAAAATGATATAAAATTAACTGGTCACCATTTCACCCTCACAAATGATATAAAATTAAAATTAACTTGTCACCACAAATTCATGCATGTTTATAAAAAATTGCATATACAAACTGATCAACTCTTCAAAGTTGGACTAGCATCGACCAGTGGGTTATTATTATATAAAAGGTGAACGTATAATTATTTATAAGTATACAAAGAACCTTTGAATCTTACCCAATTTAAATGTCCTATTACTATTTAGCCTTCACACTTGTTGCAGCTGCAACATTTTCCCAAAATTCCAAAAAATTTCGGGACCCTCCTTTGCTTATATTAGCTTGATTTTCTTCTTTAACTTGATTCACTGATTCTTCAGAAAGATTTGTTTCTGAAATGATCCACGTTTGTTTTGTCTTTGAATGCATGTCAAGAGTTTGAGTCGGGAGAGTGTTCGCTAGCAACCTCGCCATTGTGGAGGAATAATGAGTTTCAGCCTTGTTATTTTTCTCCGATGCGTTTGTCGGCTGACCTTTGGTTTCGAGTCGGAGTGTATTGTTACCTTGGTGTCCGCAGTTGCGGACAAAAGATGGCATGGCCTCCCGATTTTCACTTTGTTTTTGTAAAACCTCACGTTGTTGTTTTCACCGCTCCGTAAGTCTTGGGCTTCCGCCGTTGCGGCTGCTGAAAGCATTAGCCTTCTGATCTTTTATTTGATTTTCCTCCGATATTTGCCTATTGCGGATTGATTTATCCTTTGCGGCTCCTGATTCCACTATGGTTCAGATGATTAGTCCTGCGAAGCTCCGATCCAGTTCTTCCCCGCAGACAGCCTAGTGGTTTTGCCACCCGACGTTGTGGAGGGAATTATCCTTGCGTCCTCCGATCCATAGTTTTCCGCTATCCGATATTTTTCCCCTCCGCTTATAAATATATATGGGACCGGGCGTTTGGATTATCCTATTGTTATTTCGATTGTCGCTCTCGTGTGCTGTCGTTTTCTCGAGCTTGGTCGAACCCTGCTGTCGGTGTATGCTCATTACAGGTGGCTCCAACTGTGGAAGCTTGACTGCCATTCTTCCTGCCGTCCACGCAACGTTTCCAGGTAGGCTCCTCATTGCATTATCCCATTCTGTTTGAGTTTTTGGTTGATTTTTCTACGGTTGGGTTTTTCCCATGGCCGTTTTACCTTTGGCCCTGTTATTTGCTTGTATATATAGTTGGGGATTTGTATCATAACTATCCGTGGGGGGGCGTTTTCACCCACAGGGCAGTTGTTTTACTGCGGCCTTTTGTTAATGCAACCCTGCACTTAGAGAATAGGGGGTTTGGTGTAGACGACCGTTACGCTGTCTGCACCAATCCACCCTGTGTGCTGATGTTTTGATGGGGGATGGTTTTTCATGGATTTCCTTTGATGCTTGGACTAGTTGCCTCCCTTTCATGCTGCCCGTATCCTTCAGACCGGTCGCGTTTCACCGCGCTCTCCTGCGCGCCCGATTCACGGCCATTTTCTAATCCATGCCAGCGGAGGGGGATATATCACTGCATAGAGTTTATTGACCATAGATTGCATAGGCAATTTATTTTCTGAAAATGCACCGCTAAAAAAAGATTGAATATATTTTCACTGTCATTCCCCACAGCGTGATGATCATGGCGCCCACAGAGAGCCGAAATTTCCTTCATGTTAATGTAGTTTTGTTCCCCGCTCGAGATATGTTGATAGAACTATTTTATTAGACAACGACATTAGCTTGCACATATTTGCTTCATTTAATGAATTTCCATCATGTTAAACATAGAGAAAGTTAAACACTGCACATTGTTCTCTCAATGGTTGCAACTCAGTCTGAGATGTCTTAATGATTATAATCTTGTATATGACAGGAAGATTCTGAATACAAAATGTCAAAGCAACAGAAGAAGAAGGCCCCTGTGGTCGAAGAGGATCCTGAAGTGGAAGTTATTACCAAAACCGAATACATCTATGAAGATACCAAGTGTTTATCTGGTGTAGAACCTGAATACCAGTGGGGAGAGATATACAGGTTGATCACGCGCTGAGAGGTGCCTGATATGGGCTTGGAAGAGGAAGGCATTTATGCCAACATAGAGAGATATTCACTGATGAAGATTGCCACCAGACCAGAGCTCTTCCCATGCTCTAAAGTGATTGGTTGGATTCTGCCCCCGGCAGATGTAACCACTATGATCCTGGAGAATGTTGAAAAACAAGGCTATGCTGCCTATAGCCCCGGATATGTAGCCCTGGACTACCACCTGCCAGAAGCACAAGTATTCTTGTCTGACGATTGGTTAAATAACATCAGAATAGACCTTGTTGAGACTCTCAAAAGGATGTTGTTATCAGGAAAACATTTCAGAACCAGGCATATGGGAGAGTATGATACAACAAGCTTAAGGGCCCCATACATGTTCATAGCTTTAATGCTTAACGAGATTTTTGGAAGAGCTCATGGCAGGTTCTTCAAATTGGAATGGATGCCAATTATTTTTTATGTTGCCACCCAGGGGACCATTTTCAACTGGGCCAACATAGTATCAAATAGTCTTTCAGCCTGCATGGCCTCGGCTTTGGGAGGCGTGTCCCAAAAGAGGTCTGAATTCTACATGAGTTCCATACTTGTCGATTGTATATTGTGCAATCAACCTTTCCCCGGCCTCAGGTGCATCTGGGACAGGGAGAGGATGCATGTTTATGCTGCATACAAGCCACTGTGGGCGCACAAGTACCACAGTCATTACCGAGAGATCTGTGAACAGTTCATCATGCCACTGTATACCCTCATTTTCCTGAAGGAGTGTGACTGCATGTCAGAAGAGGCATTGCAGGTTATTGAGGAGTATGCAGATTATTATTTGACCGGGGATGGCCTATACTTTAGAATGTTTGGAAGTTCAAGACCACCCTCCCTGCTGCCTAAATACGCTACCGACTACATCATTCACAAGGAGGCGGTTAGGCAAGTCTTCCTGGATGGTATAGGAAGCTTCTTATTTGAGCACAAGAAGGTTGCTTATCCCCCTTTGCCCTTCAAGTTAGGCAGTTATAAGTTTACCAGAGTGAAGAAAGATGATGATTTTGTGGAAGAGTTGGAAAGGTTTCATTTTGGTGAGATGCCCTTCCATAGAAATGACTCCTGCAGTAAAGTAGCTGAACATTGCAAAGAAAACAACGTACATTTTGAATATACCCACCATTGGGATAGAGAAGAATCTGTCTTCCATAATGCATCGAACATAATAGCCTTGAGGAGAAGGTTCAAGAAGAAGAGTACCACGAAAGGTGGGAAGGGAGCGGATGAACAAGCCAAAGGTGATGAAGAAGCAAGGAAACGAAATGAGGAAGCCCAAAGGCTGGCACAAGAAGCTGCAGGGTGGTTGCAGGGAGAAGAAGAAGAAAAAATAAGAGCTACCCAAGAAGCAGCCAAAAAGGCAGAAGAAGATGCTAGGAATGAAGAAGAAGAAAAGAAAAGAAAGCTTGATGAGGAGCTACGAAAACAAGAAGCAGAGAGGCTAAAGCTGACCTAGACAGAGACAGAAGAGTCAGCCTCTGACACAGCTGGCATTCAGACCCAGGACATAGAAAACCCCGAGGTTCAGGACCCAGAAGTACCAGCTGCTAGCATATCTGGATAGTCTGTGGTCCCTACACTGAAGCTTGTTCCCTTTGCACAGAAGAAAGGGGAAGAAATACCTGATTTTAACACTTTTTTCTATGACAAGGAGACAAAGAGGATAGTGAAGAGAACGGAAAGGAAGGTTGACACAGGAGGTCTGCCCGAGAAAATGATAACGGATACACCCGTTGTATTTGGAACAGACCAAGATCCAAGATTCACCATTAGAGCCGGAGCTGCACTGATTCACGCTTTGGAAGATAATGTGGACAAGATTATGACATACTTGGAGCAATCCAAGAAGTCCTCTGCTCAACTGAAAGACACATTGAGAAAAGAGAGAGAGGAAAGCAATAAGCTGAAGAGGAAATATGAGGACATGAAAAAAGAGATAAGGTCTTCAAAGGATGAACTGCAGATCCTCCGAGCAGAGAAACAAGCTAGGGAAACTACACAAGAGTGTCTGTAGAGAGTGCAGCAAGAGTATCAAGAGCTAAGGACGGAGAAGGAGCAGCTGCTGGGAAAAATAGAAGACTTAGAGCTGCAAAAGACCACTTTGGAGGCAAGTGAGAAGCAAGCTCAAGAACAAGAAGTGAAGCTTCAAGAGCAGATGTCTTCTCTAACAACTGCTTTAGAGGCAGCAAAAGAGCAGCAAGTCAATCTACAACCCTTCAAGGAGCATGTGCTGGCACAAAAGGCCAAGATGCTACAGCTGCAAAATGCCATAGAAGAAGAGAGATTTAAAGTTGTGCAAATAGACGGCCTATTAGAGGAAATTTTGGAGACTTCCTCTTATTTTGTTGATAGATCTTAGGATGTCTTGGAAGTCCTGACCGTAAGAATGGCAAGGCTGGAAAATAATGAAGAAACTCCTGCAAAGCTGCCCTCGAAAGATCGACAGGCCTTGAAGCAGGATTATGATTTAGTAGAGTTTGCTATAAACATAGCAGAAGATTTCAAAAAGGCTATGAGAAAGACTAAAGGAGCATGCACAATTTTTTTTAGAAGGCTCCTGATTAGATACAACTGGTGCCAAGTAGAGGCCGAGCAGAGGCTTGATGTTTTTCCAGACCACAATTCATTTGTGAAAATTTTGCAGAAGAGGTATCAGGAGGAGGAAGCAAAAATACAACACATTAAATCCCTTGATGACCAGATCTTAAGGGATGAAGTAGATCATTCCGCCATCAGTGTGTAGCTATTGGAGGATCAGCTTCGTTTAAGTGCGTCCAGAATTGAGGCAATCAAGAACCAGGCTGCAAAGTTTAAAATAAACATTCAGTTTTTGGAACCTTGCACATTTGAAGGCATTGCCTCTGAGGCTTTGGCGTGGAAGAAAGTCCTAAATACCCAAGCCAAGCCCTCATGAATAATCATTCACTTTTGTATGTAACGATTTTGTAAACATTAGAGGAAAGTAAAATCTTGGGAGGCGAAAAGTTGGGAAGCCCAAGGGTCATTTGTGGGCAGCCCAACAGTCTCATCCTTTTGTATAAATATAGAAGTTTTAGAGTAAGGAAGGGATTTTTCCCAGTTAGACATGAAAAACAATATTGTAAGAAGAACTACTTTTTTTTTGCAATAAAGAATTATTGTTTTACTGTTGGAGAAAGATTGGTGGGACTTTCAAATGTTATGCTGTGGATTGCGGAAAGATGAACTATTTTGTTTTTCCAGCTTTTTGTCCATTAACTGTGAGATCGTTCTAACTCTTAGAGCCTATGTTCTTGTTTGAATGATTTCTGGTTTATTCTATGGATTTACCACCATGAACAATGTATGATGTTCATAAACCATTGGCTATCTGATTGTCTAAATATCTCTAATCGTTCATGTGTTTTAGGAAGGAATATCGACTATCTGTAGTTTCTCTTTATAATGCATGCACAATACACATTACTCATAAATAAGTTACAATTTTTCTCCCCACGGATAGATAGATAGATAGTTAGTTTTATTTTATTGCTGCATACATGATCGAGATGCTTGTGAGTTCTAAGACGAGAGGTAAGAACCCGCGCATCACGTTGTGAATACTCCTTGCATCCTTTATCACCCTGCATGGTTAATTAGGAATATGCATATCATACATTAAGTCAAAAATACAAAAATACACGGTGGACCGGGCCGCAACCGGTAAAACCTTTTGTTTTTGTTACTTGACCTACGGTAGCTGGACTGCAAACCGAACGGATTCCCTACACCAAACAGTCACGGGCTTGTTGGGAACATTGACTTGGGAGAATCCCTTACTGTTGTTGCTTGCGAATTTACAGGCCTCAATAGTTTCTGGCTCTAGAAGGAGGGTCGCCAGTGCATGGCTAGCCGGGGAAACTTATTTTCCCAAGATTATCCCACCAGCAGATATTTGGAAGCTTTTGACCTAACCCAAGTACTTACAGGTTTTGATTCTACCTTTGAAACAAGTAAGCCCAGTTTTATCTTACGCTGTTTCTTACTCAGAGTCTTGTTCATTCAACCTTGCTCATGGCTGGTATAAATGTGAATCAGCCCAACCCACTTCCGTCTTGGAGAGCTAGATCACCTTTAAACCTCACACCTCCATTGCATAACCTACCTCAAGCTTTTGATAAGCTGCTGCCTAAGTTTGATCCTGATGAAAAGACTGTTGTAGATGACCACTTGCAAAGTTTCTATTTAGCAGTAGAAGGGTTGAGGGCTGGGGAGTACGAAGATGTTGTCTGTAGATTATTCCCGCATACCCTTAAAGGGGAAGCGGCATCCTGGTATTTCAGTTTGCCTGCAAAATCTATTCTTGATTGGGACACTTTCAAAAGGATTTTCAGAGGTAAGTACTTAGCCCAAAAGATACATGCCTCACTAATGAAAGGTCTTGGTTTGTTAAAAAATGAGAAGGATGAGAAGGTGCAGCAATTTACTCAAAGGTTTTCAGCATAGCTAAAGAACTTTTCTGAAGCTGACAGACCCTCAGACAAGGTCCTAATTGAATATTATACCTCAGCCCTAGGACCTGAGCTGGCCATGTTTTCCAAGATGAAAGCCAGACCTATGTTGGTAGAGACTTACGGAGAAGCAGAAAGGGTAGAGGCTGAAAAATAAAGTATAGCAGACTATCCCGATCTACCTGAAAAGAAAACTACCATGAAAAAATCCTTATTGTTGTCTAAACCTAAAGAGGAACAATCACATGATTTTCAGGGAATGCTGAAAATGATTTAGAAACTATCCAACCAAATAATAGATTTGGAGAAAGAAAGGGAAGTTCAGAAAACTTACAAACCCCACTACCAAAAAAGAGAGGATAGCAACCAATTGAAAATACCTCCACCAAATTTAGCATCAATGAACATAACAGAGGTAGGGGGGACAATTTCTGCACTTTTCACCAGCAACCCCATTCTGAAAAGAATTGTCCTCAATGGTTAAATTCAATGACATTGGTGATGAATAAACTGTTGGACTCTAAATTGACTAAAGACAGTAGTAAAGAAGAAGAGAAGAACCAGACCATAGAAAAACAAGATAATGATACCATGTTCTTATGGAATGGTGTCTCGCTTTTCAACACAGAAGAGAATGCTCTTAAATCTGAATGCACACCACCAACAACAAAAGATACAGACCTAACAATTAAAGATAATGCAATCATTTCGAAGATTAAAAAATTGCAAGAAAAGGTCAAGAGACAGATTGATGTAAATATTAAAGATAAAACACCTAAAGTCACTACTGTCAACCAAGAAACCGAGCGAATCAGTGAACCTGTCAAACTTGTGGAAGAACAAGCAGGTGTTGATCAAGGAAACACTGAAGAAATCGAGGAGCTTAAAGAAGATATACCCACTCAAAACCAACCGGGAGAAGAAGACATAGAACCAGGTTGGGAAGAAAAAGCTGAAACCTCGCCTTTTCTTTTGACCTTAGAAATGTTGAATCATAATGTGCATAATTTCTTGGTAGACTCTGGATCATCGGTGAATGTTATGCCACTTGAGGTTTGTAAAAAGATTCATGGACAGCCAGAGTCCACAGCATGGGAAGTAGTGCAATTAGATAGCATAGGTGTCAAAGTAGTGGGAGAAATGAAAAATGTTCTCATTCGCTTTTCTGCAAATAACAAGATATGTCAATTTATTGACATTATGGTGGCTGACATACCGGGTGGATATGGGCTTATTCTCAACTGAGATTGGTCTGCCAGATTAAAAGGTTATTTTGCTTCAGATTGGTCTCATTTATTGTTACCTCTCAAGGGTACCCGAAATCAGATTAAAATTTTGAGAGAACCTTACATGAAGCACACTGTCACTAAGCTAGGAGAAGGTAATGAATCTGCTGATTCTCTCCTGGGAAATTATCTAACCGAGCTTAAGCTAAAATATCATACCTTAGGAAAGGCCAGTTCTAGAATTGACACTCAGCCTAAGCTCCTTCAACTTCCTCAGGCTGATAAAGATGACTGTAGGCTAGTGGACATGGTTTCGATTTAAAAAATGGTACACTTAGACCATGGATAGATTTTTGGCCCACCCTACAGCCTAGCCCTTTAACTCGTTAGATTGAAGAACTTTTAAGGGCGGGCACACATTTTTCTTTCTTTTTCTTTTTGTTTTCTACATAAATAAATTGAGTTGTTTTTCTTTAATGCTTTAATGTTGTTTCCTTTTGATTTATTGCGTTGATGATGTTTTCTTTTGTTTTAAATGCTTTGTTATCAGTTCTTTTGGTTTTGAATAAAGAGGCAAACTTTTGGTTGCAATGGAAACATCAGGGTTCTTAGTTAACTGAAATATTGAGTAAAAGACTGTGCTTCTGAAATATAGAATGTCTTCTAGTAGCAGTGTTTCTAATTGGCCATGCATTCATTGAAGTTCCACTTAAACCCTGTAAATAACTCAGAATCAACAGGTCTGGAATACTATTTCGAGGCTCCATCCATATCGCATCTACAATGTCCAAGGGAGTGACAGCAATGGACCCACATAAAGGAAGCAAGGTAAACAGTATATCATATATAAATGATCACATGCCATGATTTCAGAAAAGCTAAAAGCTATCAAGAGTCAAAACTCCTTAAAGAAAAATACATATCAAAGCAAAGGATCAAAAGCATTTATTTCAAATTGCCCAAAGTTCCTCTCCGTCCATGAGATGAAAAACAAATTCTTCTCTCACACAAAAGGATACTATGGATAGAGGAGCCTGAATAAAATTCAGAAAGAAAGACAGATGGAGGACTCACAAGAACTAAAGTTCAAAGAGCACAAAAGTGCAATTGGCATGGGAATGAGGAACAAATGGATAGTGCTGTTTACTATATGTTACAATCCTGTGGTGTCCAAGCTAGAAACTACCTAAGGACAGGTAAAATAAATCTCACTTATTTGGCCTCAAAAGAGTTATTCAGACTTGCAAATATTCATGATGTTACCATTTCCCAAAGAATGGACTACTTCTCAATGATTTAAATGCATAGGTTGGCCAGCCTAGGGATACAAATATCTAGAAGATTTCAACCTTTATCTAGACGGTCTTGCACTAGGAAGAAGTTAAGTCAGAAATCTGAGGTTCACCAGGTAGTCGCCAATTGTTGCAGCTACAACATTTTCCCAAAATTCCAAAAAATTTCGGGACCCTCCTTTGCTTATATTAGCTTGATTTTCTTCTTTAACTTGATTCACTGATTCTTTAGAAATATTTGTTCCTGAAATGATCCACATTTGTTTTGGCTTTGAATGCATGTCAAGAGTTTGAGTCGGGAGAGTGTTCGCTAGCAACCCCGCTGTTGCGGAGGAATAATGAGTTTCAGCCTCGTTATTTTTCTCTGATGCGTTTGTCGGCTAACCTTTGGTTTCGAGTCGGAGCGTATTGTTACTTTGGTGTCCGCAGTTGCGGACGACAGATGGCAAGGTCTCCCGATTTTCGCTTTGTTTTTGTAAAACCTTGCGTCGTTGTTTTCGCCGCTCCGTAAGTCTTGGGCTTTCACCATTGCGGATGCTGAAAGCATTAGCCTTCCGATATTTTATTTGATTTTCCTCCGATCTTTGCCTATTGCGGATTGATTTATCATTTGCGGCTCCGCTGTTGCGGCTCCCGATTCCACTATGGTTTCGATGATTAGTCCTGTGAAGCTCCGATCCGGTTCTTCCCTGCGGACAACCTAGTGGTTTTCCCACCCGACGTTGTGGAGGGAATTATCCTTACGTCCTCCGATACATAGTTTTCCGTCGTCCTATATTTTTCCCCTCCGCTTATATATATATATATGGGACTGGGCATTTGGATTATCCTATTATTATTTCGACTGTCGCTCTCGTGTGCTGTCATTTTCTCGAGCTTGGTCGGACCCTGCTGTTGGTGTATGCTCGTTCCAGGTGGCTTCAACTGTGGAAGCTTGACCGACCTTCTTCCCGCCGTCCACGCAACATTTCCAGGTAGGCTCCTCATTGCATTATCCCGTTCCGTTCGAGTTTTTGGTTGATTTTTCTACGGTTGGGTTTTTCCCATGGCCGTTTTACCTTTGGCCTCGTTATTTGCTTGTATATATAGTTGGGGATTTGTATCATAACTGTCCATGGGGGGGCGTTTTCACCCACAGGGCAGTTGTGTTACCGCGGCCTTTTGTTAATGCAACCCTGCGCTTAGAGAATAGGGGGTTTGGTGCAGACGGTCGTTACGCTCTCTGCACCAATCCGCCCTGTGTGATGATGTTTTGATGGGGGACGGTTTTTCATGGATTTCCTTTGATGCTTGGACTGGTTTCCTCCCTTTCATGCTGCCCGTATCCTTCAGACCAGTCGCGTTTCACCGCGCTGTCCCGCACGCCCGGTTCACAGCCGTTTTCGAATCCATGCCGGTGGAGGGGGATATATCACTGCATAGAGTTTATTGACCATACATCGCATAGGCAATTTCTTTTCTGAAAACGCACCGCTGAAAAAAGCTTGAATATATTTTCACTGTCATTCCCCACATCGTGATGATCATGGCGCCCGCAGAGAGCCGAAGTTTCCTTCATGTTAATGTAGTTTTGTTCCCCACTCGAGATATGTTGATAGAAATTTTTTATTAGACAACGGTGTTAGCTTGCACATATTTGCTTCATTTAACGACTTTCCATCATGTTAAACATAGAGAAAGTTAAACACTGCACATTGTCCTCTCAATGGTTGCAACTCAGTCTGAGATGTCTTAATGATTATAATATTCTATATGATAGGAAGATTCCGAATACAAAATGTCAAAGCGACAGAAGAAGAAGGCCCATGTGGTCGAAGAGGATCCTGAAGTGGAAGTTATTACCAAAACCGAATACATCTATGAAGATACCAAGTGTATATCTAGTGTAGAACCTGAATACCAGTGGGGAGAGATATACAGGTTGATCACGCGCCGAGAGGTGCCTGATATGGGCTTGGAAGAAGAAGGCATTTATGCCAACATAGAGAGATCTTCACTGATGAATATTGCTACTAGACCAGAGCTCTTCCCATGCTCTAAAGTAATTGGTTGGATTCTGCCTCGGGCAGATGTAACCACTATGATCCTGAAGAATGTTGAAAAATAGGGCTATGCTACCTATAGCCTCAGATATGTAGCCCTGGCCTACCACCTGCCAGAAGCACAAGTATTCTTGTCTGACGATTGGTTAAATAACATCAGAATGGACCTTGTTGAGACTCTCAAAAGGATGTTGTTATCAGGAAAACATTTCAGAACCAGGCATACAGGAGAGTATGACACAACAAGCTTAAGGGCCCCATACAGGTTCATAGCTTTAATGCTTAACAGGATTTTTGGAAGAGCTCATGGCAGGTTCTTCAAATTGGAATGGATGCCAATTATTTTTTATGTTGCTACCCAGGGGACCATTTTCAACTGGGTCAACATAGTATCAAACAGTCTTTCAGCCTGCATGGCCTCGGCTTTGGGAGGAGTGTCCCAAAAGAGGTCTGAATTCTACATGAGTTCCATACTTGTCGATTGTATATTGTGCAATCAACCTTTCCCCGGCCTCAGGTGCATCTGGGACAGGGAGAGGATGTCTGTTTATGCTGCATACAAGCCACTGTGGGTGCACAAGTACCACAGTCATTACGAAGAGATCTGTGAATAGTTCATCATGCCATTGTATACCCTCATTTTCCTGAAGGAGTGTGACTGCATGTTAGAAGAGGCATTGCAGGTTATTGAGGAGTATGCAGATTATTATTTGACCGAGGATGGCCTATACTTCAGAATGTTTGGAAGTTCATGAGCACCCTCCCTGCTGCCTAAATACGCTACCAACTACATCATTCACAAGGAGGCGGTTATGCAAGTCTTCCTGGATGGTATAGGAAGCTTCTTATTTGAGCATAAGAAGGCTGCCTATCCCCTTTTACCCTTCAAGTTAGGAAATTATAAGTTTACCAGAGTGAAGAAAGATGATGAGTTTGTGGAAGAGTTGGAAAGGTTTCATTTTGGTGAGATGCCTTTCCATAGAAATGACTCCTGCAGTAAAGTAGCTGAACATTGCAAAGAAAACAACATACATTTTGAATATACCCACCATTTGGATAGAGAAGAATCCGTCTTTCGTAATGCATTGAACATAACAGCCTTGAGGAGAAGGTTCAAGAAGAAGAGTACCATGAAAGGTGGGAAGGGAGCGGATGAACAAGCCAAAGCTGATGAAGAAGCAAGGAAACGAAATGAGGAAGCCCAAAGGCTGGCACAAGAAGCTGCAGGGTGGTTGCAAGGAGAAGAAGAAGAAAAAAGAAGAGCTGCCCAAGAAGCAGCCAAAAAGGTAGAAGAAGATGCTAGGAATGAAGAAGAAGAAAAGAAAAGAAAGCTTGATGAGGAGCTTCGGAAACAAGAAGCAGAGAGGCTAAAGCTGACTTAGATAGAGACAAAAGAGTCAGCCTCTGACAGAGCTGGCAGTCAGACCCAGGACATAGAAAACCCCGAGGTTCAGGACCCAGAAATACCGACTGCCAGCATATCTGGACAGTCTGTGGTCCCTACACTGAAGCTGGTTCCCTTTGCACAGAAGAAAAGGGAAGAAATACCTGATTTTAACACTATTTTCTATGACAAGGAGACAAAGAGGATAGTGAAGAGAACGGAAAGGAAGGTTGACACAGGAGGTCTGCTCGGGAAAATGATAACGGATACACCCGTTGTATTTGGAACAGATCAAGATCCAAGATTCACCATTAGAGCTGGAGCTGTACTGATTCACGCTTTGGAAGATAATGTGGACAAGATTATGATAGACTTGGAGCAATCCAAGAAGTCCTCTGCTCAACTAAAAGACACATTGAGAAAGGAGAGAGAGGAAAGCAATAAGCTGAAGAGGAAATATGAGGACATGAAAAAAGGGATAAGGTCTTCAAAGGATGAACTGTAGCTCCTCCAAGCAGAGAAACAAGCTAGGGAAACTACACAAGAGTGTCTGGAGAGAGTGGAGCAAGAGTATCAAGAGCTAAGGATGGAGAAGGAGCAGCTGCTGGGAAAAATAGAAGACTTAGAGCTGCAAAAGCCCACTTTGGAGGCAAGTGAGAAGCAAGCTCAAGAACAAGAAGTGAAGCTTCAAGAGTAGATCTCTTCTCTAACAACCGCTTTAGAGGCAACAAAAGAGCAGCAGGTCAATCTACAACCCTTCAAGGAGCATGTGCTGGCACAAAAGGCCAAGATGCTACAGTTGCAAACCGCCATAGAAGAAGAGAGATGTAAAGTTGTGCGAATAGACGGTCGATTAGAGGAAATTTTGGAGAGTTCCTCTTATTTTGTTGATAGATTTCAGGACGTCTTGGAAGTCCTGACCGCAAGAATGGCAAGGCTGGAAAATAATGAAGAAACTCCTGCAGAGCTGCCCTCGAAAGATTGACAGGCCTTGAAGCAGGATTATGATTTAGTAGAGTTTGCTATAAACACAATAGAAGAATTCTAAAAGGCTGTGAGAAAGACTAAAGGAGCATGCACATAATTTTTCAGAAGGCTCCTGATTACATACAACTGGTGCCAAGTAGAGGTCGAGCAGAGGCTTGATGTTTTTCCAAACCACAATTCATTTGTGGAAATTTTGTTGGAGAGGTATCAGGAGGAGGAAGCAAAAATACAGCACATTAAATCCCTTGATGACCAGATCTTAAGGGATGAAGTAGATCATTCTGCCATCGATGTGCAGCTATTGGAGGATCAACTTCATTTAAGTGCGGCCAGAATCGAGGCCATTAAGAACTAGGTTGCAAAGTTCGAAATAAACATTCAATTTTTGGAACCTTGCATGTTTGAAGGCATTGCCTCTGAGGCTTTGGCGTGGAAGAAAGTCCTAAATACCCAAGCCGAGCCCTCCTCATGAATAATCATTCACTTTTGTATGTAACGATTTTGTAAACATTAGAGGAAAGTAAAATCTTGGGAGGCGAAAAGTTGGGAAGCCCAAGGGTCATTTATGGGCAGCCCAACAGTCTCATCCTTTTGTATAAATATAGAAGATTTAGAGTAAGGAAGGGCTTTTTCCCAGTTAGACATGAAAAGCGATATTGTAAGAAGAACTACTTTTTTTTGCAATAAAGAATTATTGTTTGCCTGTTGGAGAAAGATTGGTGGGACTTTCAAATGTTATGCTGTGGATTGCGGAAAGATGAACTATTTTGTTTTTCCAGCTTTTTGTCCATTAACTGTGAGATCGTTCTAACTCTTAGAGCCTATGTTCTTGTTTGAATGATTTCTGGTTTATTCTATGGATTTACCACCATGAGTAATGTATGCTGTTCATAAACAATTGGCTATTTGATTGTCTAAATATCTCTAATCGTTCATGTGTTGTAGGAAGGATATCAGCTATCTGTAGTTTCTCTTTATAATGCATGCGCAATACACATTACTCATAAATAAGTTACAATTTTGCTCCCCGGGGATAGATAGATAGATAGTTAGTTTTATTTTATTGCTGCATACGTGATCGAGATGCTTGTGAGTTCTAAGACGAGAGGTAAGAACTTGCGCATCACGTTGTGAATACTCCTTGCATCCTTTATCACCATGCATGGTTAATTAGGCATATGCATATCATACATTAAGTCAAAAATACAAAAATACACGGTGGACCGGGCCGCAACCGGTAAAACCTTTTGTTTTTGTTACTTGACCTACGGTAGCCGGACTGCAAACCGGATGGATTCCCTACACCAAATAGTCATGGGCTAGTTGGGAACGTTCACTGGGGAGAATCCCTTGCTATTGTTGCCTGCGAATTTACAGGACTCAACAACACTATAGTATAGGATATATATATTGAGTTTTTTCTTTTTATAGGTCTAATGATGGCGATCTTTTGATGTTGCTGCAACAGACTGATGGTTGAATATCTTTTGTTGGATGTGACTGAGATATGACAGTTTTACTGAAATTCTATGATACTTTATGATTCTTTTTGATTTAAAGATACATTACGACACTATATGTGTTTTTATGTTTTGTGAATTTGCTTCTAGCAAATCTATGATAACAAGTTTTGATACCGATCTTATGATCCTATTTATAAATATTTTGCTACAGATTTTGACATTTTCCTTTTTGGATGATAATGGACTTCTGATCCATCTGAGAAATGTAAAGAAATTTACGATTTTTTTTCAATGAAAAAAAATATATGCTATATCTATATATATATTTGTATATAGCTATCGTTTAGTAAAACAATAATTTTGACTTTAATTAAGTTATATACTTTTTCAAAAGTTTTATATAACTTTTATAAAATTCATATATTAAATTAATATTGAAAAAATAAAAGTATATTCTTTTATTTTTTAAAATCTACTTTTAATTTTGTGATTAGTTCATTTTAATGATTTGACTAATTTCCTCTAGCCTGTAAATGAAATTATTAGATATAAAAAATATTTAAAAATATAAAAAAATTAAAAATATATAACAATGCCAAATGTCTTGTTTATTAAAATAGTAATAATGACTAACATTAATAGATGTGACAATCACATCATAATGATTGACTATAACTATATCACTATATACAACATTTATTTAAATATAATATTTTTTTTTTTAAATATATATATACACATCAATATATTATAATTTTTTATTATAAAATTTAAAAATAAAATCTAATAATGTCCATGTCTTGTTTATTAAAATAGTCATAATGACTAATCTTGATAGATGTGACAATCACATCAAAATGAATGAATATAGTTATATCACTATATATAAATTTTATTTAAATATAATATTTTTTTAAATATATATAAAAACTTTAATATATTATAATATTTTTTTAATGTAAATTTATTGAATAAATTTTTCAAACTAAAATTTTTAAATATTCATTTTGATATTCAATTAAATTTTTTTCACATTTCATAAACTAACATATTAATGAAACTTGAGTTTGATTTTTTTTTTTTGGTTTATTCAAACAAATATGATGATTAATATTTTAGTTAGTTGACATTATACTAGAAATTTACCAAAAATGAATAATTTATTTAACATTTTTATTGTTAATAGAAAAAAAATATACATTATTTTGATAGAGTTCTGTTAATAAAAAAGTGCAAATTTTATAAAATCTCTATACAATTTTGATTTTTCCAAATACATTTTCTTATGACTTCGTATTTATTATCCAATTAATTTCATGCCATACTTTAACTTTAACTTTGGTCAATATTTTTTTCCAAAGAAAAAATTCGTAAATATATTATTCACATTCAGCAGATGGCCCTAATGTCCATTATACCAAAAAAAACCCAACTATAAAGTTGACATTACATACAGATAATTGCCTCATGAAGAGCACAATGTACCATTACTATATTCAAAATCTGACCCAAACTATAAAGTTGTCATTACATACAGATAATTGCCTCATGAAGAGCACAAAGTACCATTACTTTTCAGCACATAGACAAAACAATGATCAAGCCTGTATTATCAGCCAGCCAGCAGAAAAATATAAAAGTCTGATCATAGCAGACTTTTTTCATCATTCCTGATCTAATAGGTCAGATAATGCTGTGAATCGGAGGTGATCTCAAGCAGACAATCCAGAGCAAAACTAGCTGGTTGAAAAAGTCTCAAAATGAATGATAAAGCATAACATCAAATACTGAAATATCAAATGCTAAAAAAAATTCAGCAGCTAATAAATTGGCCATGTTTTTTACCATGCCATCCAGTGTTTCAAAACAAGTTCCATATCCAATCTGTTTGAAGAGGCCATCAGCCAGCATGTCATGCTCTCGGTATATTTGCTTGAAAATCACCGGAGGAACAAGAAGAACCATATTATTTATTTCATCACACCAATGCATCAGATATCAGGGGTGGAAAGTCTGTTGAGCCAAGAAATCAGAAAAAGCTGATCATATCAGTTTAAACCACAAATGCCCAAGCATTAATACCACCAAAGTTTAATACCATCAATGTATTCTCAAAAACTATCAGAGAAAATAATCAAAAAGTCATATAGCCATCAACATGCTCATACACTTCAAGATGTCCATCAAGCCAACTCACTGTACCATATGAACCTGAGCTTCAAAAGTTAGAAAACCTAAAAGGTTTCCACATTGTCTTCGCCTCTCTATTCACAAATACTCCAAGATCCTTCCAGAATGCTTCCACCTGCTTTAGCCAGTGCATCTGCTTTATAGTTTTGTTCCCTATAAATGTGTTTAAAAGACACATAATCAAGATTGTCAGCAAAACAATGAACATCTTGAAGAATCATGGCTAATTCAGTATTTAGTAAACGATACTTACCAGATGCCCAGTTTATAACTAACTGGGAATCCCCAAAAATTTGAATTTTATCCAAATTATTCTTCCGAGTCAGCATAAGAAGAAGCTTGAGAGCACATAATTCTGCATAATTATTAGTACCCAAGCCTAACCCCGCTTTGAAAGAAAAAAAATGAATATCAGATATGAAAAATATACCTCCAGCCCCACAAATCATTGGGTCCCCAGCTGCAGATCCATCAAAGTAACCCCATGCATAAGTTTTATCAATATCTTCCTCAAAAATTGATCTGATGGAAACCACAGATATGGACTACGGTAAATTCTTCATCATACCCAAACTGTAGCTAGATACCTGTGCAGGGGTTGTGACAAGATCCTCAAAACAAGACCTATTCCTTGCTTTCCATATAAACCAAAGTACAATGATAGGTAAATGTTTGATAAGTACCACATCTGAATTAAAACACCAGTTTTTAAAACATACAGACAGAGAATCTCCATTCCATAAATTATTAAGTTTCAAATGATCCTCAATAATTGACCAAACAGATTGAGTGAATGGGCAGTCCACACCAATATGAAAGTTGGATTCACAGCTTTGTTTGCATAAAAAGCATCTTCCAGGACCTTCTCTACCCCTCAAACAGAGAACATCCCAGGTCAATGCTTTACCAGAAATAAGAAACCAACTAAAAAATTTTGTTTTAAGGGGACACTTCATCTTCCAGATGACCTTCCACCACTAGATCGATTCCACTTCTCTATTCATAAGCTCAGCATAACCCTCTTTAGGAGAATACTTGCATGTTTTAGATAAATTCCAGATAAGACAATCATCTACAGTAGAAAGTCTAACATGGCTATACTTGAGAATGGCAATATATCCATTCCAAACATCAATCTCAAGAGGGTCAGTAAATCCAATGGTGTCTGCAGATAACCATTTTTGAGACATCAAGGGCCAGACATACAGTGAAGTCCAATATCAGAAATGAAATGAAAACCAGCCAAATGTAATTTTTCTAACATAGGATAAGGTAGAGCATGTCTCCATTTACAACCAGACCATGGATCTAAACCAATATGAACAGCATTACCAGCACCAATCTTCCAGACCAGAAAATTTCCAATGAGGTCAAATGCCCAAAGAACAGCTTTCCAACAGATAGAAATGTTCTTTTTCTTTTTAACAGTAGATCTAATCCAATCCAGAATATGCATTGGATAAATGTATTTCTGTATTGCAATCTTAACCCATAAACCCGAACCATGAATGATATTCCAAACATTTTTTGCTGCAAGTGCCTTGGCAAATAAAACAGGAACTTTAAGTCCCCATCCACCCATAGATTTAGGCATAGCAAGTAACTTCCATGAAATCCAGGGTAAACCATAAGAGTTCTGTTTGCCAGCCTAAAGAAAATTAAAACAAAGCTTTTTGATTTTGTCTATGACTCCCATAGGTACCCAAAAGTGCATCCAATAGACTGGTATGGCCTCTAAAACAACTTTAATCAAGATCAACTTTCCTCCTTTGGACATCCAACGAAAGCTCCAATTCTGAATCCTTTGTTCAACTTTAATAATCAACCAATCCTAATCCCTAATAAGGTATCTGCATGGTTTAAGATGAAACCCAAGGTACTTCATACCATTTTCAATTCTGTCAATAGGAAAGTTGAAAATATTCTGTAATGTAATAACTTCAGAGTCTTCCATATAGGAGAAATATAAAGATGATTTATTATCATTAGTTTGCATCCCAGATGCCTTATAGAAATTCATTAGAATCTCATAAAGAGTAGAGAGAGATTGATCAGAACCATCATTAACCATGACAATATCATCCACAAAGAGTACATGAGTTAAAACTGTATCATTACCAAAAGATAAACCATGATAAGTCTCACAGAGTTTAGCATAAAGAATAGCCCTCCCAAGGCCTTCAACCACAATAAGAAACATAAGTGGTGCCAAAGGACACCCCTGTCTGAGGCCCCTGCCAGATTTAAAAAAATTGGTAGCAACACCATTGATGAGCAAAGAGAAAGAAACAAAAGATAGACTACTCATAACCCACGCAATAAAATTTCCTGCAAATCCCATTTTTGCAAGGATAACCCGAAGATAGATCCAGTTGACTCGATCATAAGCTTTAGATAGATCGATCTTAATCATGCCATCTTTTAAGGATTTAACATGCATAGTATGCATACCTTCCTGAATGACACCTACAACATCATGAATCTTCCTTCTCGGTAAGAACCCAAACTGTTCACCATAAATACATCTACCCAAAACCATTCTGATTCTGATCGAAATAATATTACCAATAATTTTGTAAACAAAATTACACAAAGATATAGGCCTAAAGTCCTCAAATGATAAGGGATGATCAATCTTGGGAATTAGAGCAAGAAAGGTAGAATTAAAAACACCTGGGATTTTGCCACTTATCCGGGACAATTCAATGACTCTTAAAAGATCCTCACCCAAAACATCAAACAGACATCTATACACCTCAACAGGAATACCATCTGGTCCAGGACTCTTATCATTTTTGATGATGGATAAAATATGCTTGATATCTTTAAGAGTAATAACCTGCATAAGCTCAGCATTTTCAGCCTCAGAGACAGATGATGGGAAATGACCAGCACTATGAACAATCTCTGGAAGATGGAGGTCATCTTCTTCTTTAAACAGGCTTTCAAAATGCTGAATCCTAGCCTCAGCTATAGCCTCTGATCCTTCCACAAGATTTCCAGAATCGTAAAAAAGTTTCCAAATAGTATTGCGACATTTCCTATGAGCAGCAAATTTGTGAAAGAAAGGAGTATTGTCATCACCACAACTCAACCATAATGCCCTACTTTTTTGGCGGGCCTCCTTTTCCCGAAAAAGAAGAATAGAGCTCTTGTGTGATTCAATCTCAATCAGTAAATCTTTATCAACCTCTAACATAAAACCAAAATTATTCCTGTCAAAAAACCTTTTCAACTCAAGTTCAATATGAACCAAGTCCTTAATGTTCTGAGCATTTTTTTTTCAGAGACCACTTAATAGAAATCTCTTTAATTCGTTTAAGATTCTCACTAAATTGAGCAACAGGAGATAATGCAGACCGAGCATCAAAGAGAACCCATGAGTCTTTTAAGGCTTCAACCAAATCAATATGATCCAACCAACCTGCATTAAACTTGAAAGGACAATGGGCCTTAGGAGACCGAGGAGAAATTTGCAAGTAGACAGGTTGATGATAAGATACACCACCACACCTGATCCATTGTTTAACAAGGAAATCACAATCTAGGAAATCAGCCGATACTAAGAGACGATCCAACCTTTTACATATACCCTCAGAACCAACTCTACGATTACTCCAGGTAGGCATAGGCACCAATGGATTGATATCAACAATCCCCAAGCTATCCAACAGGTTATGAAAATAATTAGTTAAAGGATCGGCTTGTGTTTTAACCCCCCAGATTTCAGAAAGTCCCAAGGAAAAATTAACGTCACCCCCAAAAACTAAATAAGGAGACAAAAAACAGTCCATCTTAATCAAATTATTCCAGAATGTTTCCCTGTCTTGATATGGCACATAAAGATTAACAAAGGATATTTCCTTTTGCAAATCATATGAAAATAAGATAGCACACAACCCTGCTTTCATGGCCCAGGCATTATGAAAAAGAAAATTACAAGACTTCCAGCCCAAAATAAGTCCACCCAATCTGCCCTTAGCATCCACCGAAATGAACTGCCACCCATGAATCATATGTTCCAATTCTTGAACCAGAACGCACCCCTCAATCATCGTTTCTTGTAAAAAAATAACATCAACTGCTTGCTGATCAATAAGTGTTTTAACCGCTAGTTTCTTGGGTAGACTAGCCAAACCCCTAACATTTAAAGTCAAAAGAATCAGATGGAAACCTTGTTAAGGGTAGATGCTCTAAGTGCCCCAACACCATTCATCACAGAATGTAATACTTTTCCATCTCCATTCAGGCGCTTAACTACTTTATGATTCCCAGATTTATCCTTGACAGGCCGAAAACCCTCCTGAATAGATTTCGAACACGAGGGAAGATAATAACCCTTGCTAACAATGGGGGAGGCCTTACAAGGAGATACAAAACCTAGGTCCTTCAATGATAAATTCGGATCAGAAGGAGATAAGGCCACAGAGGGATGACAAGGAAAGTTACCAAGGTCGTCCAAAAAGTTGGAAATGCTTAAATAATTAAGAGTGGCTAAAGATTCAGGCTCAAGGGAAACAGAATGCAGATCCAAAATCTCATCCACAGGCATTCCAACCTTTGCATCAGACTGATTCCCACCATTTTTGACTCTCCAAAATTTGGTTGAAGAAAGTTTATTGAAGGGGAGAGAGCATTCATTTACCAAATGTCCAAACCCATGGCATCTGTGACATCTAAAGGGAATTCCAAAATAATCCAGTGGCTGACAGAATTCACTACTACCCTTTTTAATGACCAGTTCAGCAGGTAATCCCAAATGAAAAATCTAACAAAACAATAACCCAACCCATACAACAAACCCCAGAATGCAAATAAGTAAAATCAGTTTCCAAATGGGATCCCAAGGTATTACCAACAAGTCTAAAAAAGTCAGAAGACTAGAATTCGAAGAGTAAGTTTGGGAGTTTGACCCAAATAGGAACTTGATCATACCTTTCCTTCTGCGGATCAAATAAGGGAATCCATCGCTTGATGAGAAGGCCAGCTTTGTCCCATCTCCAAACTCCAGCCAGAATCCGATCGACGTCATCCACAGTAGAAAATTTAAAAGCTATCCAACCCCTTGGAAGCATATAAATCTCAGGAATAGTGCTGATAACATCATTCCATGTCTTCTCAACCCACCCATGCAGAGATTCAACATTAAAATTACGCCTTCCAAACCTCCCAACCAACGTCAAAGCATTGGTGAGAACGATATTGTTTAAAAGCACATCTTCCCCCAATGTCATTAAAACCGGATTTGTCTTCTTAATGGGTTTAGGCTGCCGCTTCTTAGACTTAGAAGTCCCCTTGCTAACCGGAGATAGAGGAGCATGCACATGCTCATTACCTGAATCTAAAGACCTGATAGAAAAAGGATTCCCATCAGATTTAGGAATAAATCCCAAATCTACAGTCATACCTTCACTAACCCCTTGATCCGTCACAGCTGCCTTGAGACTATCCAATAAGCTTATAATCTTGTCAGCATGATAACCAGAGCCTTTATGAAAATGATCACCAGAACCCTTAAAGTCGCAATTCAAGATACCCATTGTATCCGAAGGGAGACCCGTGCTCAAAATAGAAGGCTCGACCCCAGCCAAAATACCGTTCCCAGGGCATGCAGAACATTGCCCTGTCTTATTGACTTCCGAATCCAAATGACGAGTAATGGATTCCGAAAGAGTGTTCGTTTCCACAGAATACAAAGGAACAACACCAACATCTTTAACCACATCAACTCCCCTCGAAAATAAACCCACCGGGACTGATTTAACATCCGAAAGCACTGTCCCATAATCATAAGACCCTGCTACCAGGGACACATCAGAACCGGTTACCAAAGGTTTCATCTCCGCTGCAAACACTTCATTCATTTGAGAGACTGGTTTAACTTGCCCGCCTCTCTTGACTCCGTTTTCCAAACAAGAAGAGACCTGAAAATGCCCAATCTCAGAACAGCCAGGATTAAAACCCTCATGCAATGGACCCATACATAGCAAGTCCCTATCACCCATAACCTTCGTCGGAGAATATATCGCAGATACTCGTTTATCCTCACCAAAACCCTTCCTGAAACATGACAAATGTCCCGATGGAACAGAACCAACAGGACCAGCAGATAATGGACTCAACACAGGTGAACAATAATCATTCAAATCTAAACAAGTATATCGCCCACCCAGATTTCCACCATCCAAACGATCAAATACAGAATTAACCCCATCCATATCAGAATCAAGTTTAATGTCATCAAGTTTCGGGCCGAGTACAGACACTCCCATGTCTCCCAGGCTACACTGCAAAGGCACATAAGTCGCTGAAACCCGCTTCTCCACTCCTAAACCTTGCTTAATACATTTCAGGCAACCTGGCGGAGTACGTGCCAGATTTTTCATCGCCCGAAGCGACATAACTATCACAGGCAAGATAATCCTCCAACACAGTTCCAAGGTCCTTCAATCTACGGAAACAACTCTAGAATCCCCAAAATATATCCTAATTGCTCACAAATTTAACTCACAGAAACAAAATAACAGCATACCGACACCATTCCAGATGTCCAGTAATCGCCAAAAACATAACTCCAAATGTAAGCTGTAATGTCAGTCAGAGCTTACCTCCAAGAAATCGTCATTGAAACCACAATGCTTCAAGAAAAAAAATAGGCGAAATGGATTTAACCAGATGCGTCAATGAAAAACGATCACCACTTAATCGATCAAGAGTAACCAACAAAAAACCAGCCAAAACTACGTTCGCCAAGGTAGATTGATCTCCACTCTATCACCAGAGAGAAACCAGCCAAGGCTGCATCTGCCAAATGAGACCGCAAATATACCAAAAAAAGATAGTAAAAACCCCGATACCAGCACCGAGGAGAAAAAGATCCGCCAAGATACGTGTACACAACAGAGGTCCCCCAAGTGTAAAATTCGTACCAAACTTGAAATCAAATCTCAAAGATTAATAAAAAACGATCCGACACCAAACGATATGTCCTGTATTCATCGCCAAAAGAGTTCCAGGTGTAACTCTATAAAGACAACTAATAAAACCTCGTCACACCATCAATAAATCTCCGACAGAGTCGCATTACTCCACAAAGTCGCCTCGTGAATCCAACATAAAAGCAATCAGGATACCATTAATGTCAACTCATCCAGGTGTACGTTTTGTAGTAAATCTTCAAGAAGACCTCGATCCAAACGCCATCAAAAGTATCCGCTCCAAGAAATTCATCCGCTCCATCCGCTCCAAGAAATTCCAACTTTGGTCAATATATAACTATTAAATCAAAACATTTCTAAATTATGAGATTAAATTTGGGTTATAAATAACTATTAAATTAAACTTAGATATATAAAACTATTAAATTAAAATATTTTTAAATTATTATATTAAACTGTTTTTTAAGATAAGTATAAATAGCTTTACTACTAATTTCACTTATTTTATTAATGTATAAATAAATGTATATAATCCCGAACATTGAAGGCGAGTATTTTGCCTGCCCACGATAGTATATGAGATTTGATTATTGTAGGATGAATGTATATAATCCCGAACATTAAAGGCAATGTTGGAGTATTTCATATTTATGAATCGTAGACCATTTTGGTGATATTCATATTTTCATGTCCAATTATGTGAAATCAAAGGGAACTTTTGAGGAAAAATGTATTTACGTGAGTTAAGAGTTTGTATATTTTTATTATGATCGTAATTCAGTACGATGTAATAGTGTTTTATACACATTAAAAAGTACTTTTCATTTTTTTAAAATAAAAAATATGATTTAATATATATATATATATATATATATATATATAATTATTATTTTTTAATTAAATTATATATAGCTATTTATAGGATAATAATTTTTTTAATAAAATTATAATTATATATATATGATATTTATAAGACGGCCTCTTTAGAGAATAGATAAGTTTAACCACCTTTAATCATAATAAATTCATTCATGCCTAACCAACTATAAAAAATAAATGAGTGAATGTAGCTTGGTCTTTGTGCTGGTCCATTGTTTTAAGGCATGGTTTTCTAGGTAGTTGTATATTTTATTATGTTTTTAAGGCATGGTTTTCTAAGTAGTTGTATATTTTATTATGAATTTGAGATAAGTATAGTCTATTCACTTTAAATGTTATAACTTTAAATATAACAAATGGGTTAGTTTCAATCCCATCCATCAAAACATGACTGTCCAAGAAAGTTGACAAAAATCAATGTATTTGACAAATGTGAGCACAATGATGTGCCATAGATTTCAACTTTAGTTGTAACTTTCAATGAAAATACAGTTGACAAAATTGTACCTTTGACAAATGTGAGCCATACACCAATTTTAGTTGCAACTTGCATTAAAATAGTTTCATATAGTCTAAACATTTCATTTCATTTGAAAATCAAGGTAGGGGACCTTAAGTAATCATGGAGTGAGGTTGTTAATTGGCATGGAATTTATTTCAAAGATTGTTTTTTCAACCTTCACCATTCATTTAAATTGGGTAAGTACATTAACTCTTTTCAACCTCCATACACCCTTACGTGCCAAAAGTGTTTGTTAAGATGTTTCATGTCTTTGGCATATTCCTCCTTAGATTTGCATTACATAGGTGTGCACTTTGAGACTTAAAATGGTAACTATATGATTTCTTCGATTGTGTTTTAAATTTCAATCGTCATATTCATTTTTATATATTTGGTTAATGGTTTTGAAATTAGTTTTTTTTTTAAATTTTTTATATGATATTAATTATGATTTCATATTGTATGTGAGAATTATAATTAATATTGAATATAGAAAATTTTGATCTTAATCTCATATGATTTGAAGTTGGTTTGACTAAAGTATGAAGCAATCTTATGTAATATCTTAATTTTGACTTGGAATGTATTTAGCCAAAATTATGTAAATGATGTAATTATGCTAGTATGAATTCTTAATGCAGTTCTCAAGGCCAAGGCTCGACTAGTGAATGGATACGCATAAATGATATATATATTTTTATTGGACCATATGATTGACTTATCATGCCATTTCGAAATGTATGTACATATTATGTTGAAAATTAATAAAATGGTCTAGGATGGTTGTGTAAAGAGAACCAGAGGGGCCATGATTCCACCAGAGGGGAAGAGGGAAGGGGGTCTATCAGGAAACTAACCATTATGTTGCCAAGTGTCAACCCTAGAACTCATCCAAAATTTGTCATGTACTTTAAATTAGACAATTAATTCCTTTTTGACTATTAACTCAATCATTGAATGCATGTGTGAGGTTGGTGGGGAAAGTCACTTCATGTAGTTATTGAAGGATGGGGGTGTTGACAGTTGTGTCAGTTGTCACTAGTCCTTTTCTTCTGTGGTCAGAAGATATGTTAGTTGTCTTTTCACCATCATGTCATATCCCTTGGAGTCAACACCCTTTTTTATCATTCTCTCATGCATGTTTCCAATACTAAGATTTTTTCTATTGTTATTCATGACCATTACCAAACTATGTTGAAGCCATAAAGTTGATTTTAGTAACAAAGATGAATTCTGGAAACAAAAGATTGAAGGTTGTAGGTGAACAAAGAGGTTGGGCAAGCTAGGAACCATTACCCATTAAGTTTTTCCATATGTGAATGCTTGACAATCCATAGTTAACACTACAAGAGGTTCTCTAATAGCATACAACAGATTGGGCTCTTACTGCACACTGCTAAGTACTAGAAGGATTGGACTCCATGAGGGAAGTGTGGATTAGTGAAGGGGAATGCCTTCCTTGTGTTGTGTGGGGCAGTTGGGAATGAGTTCCATGGTTGTGATGGCTGAGTGAGATCTCTGTAGGAGTTTTGGATAAGCATGGTGAGTAGAAGGGGTTGTGGGATGAGAGAGAGCAACATGTAGGTGTTTCCTTTTCCCTGGTGGCCTGCATTGGGGGTTCACTCAGTGAACTTGTTACATAGCACAACCATTCGCAAGATATTAAAGAATATCCCTAATTTCACTAAATATTGAAAAATGCTTCCTAGAATTGTATTGTTGAACCCCTCTCACAATATACCTTTCCAATTAACAAAACCCTTAGTTTCACTTGATATTGTAGGTATCCATTTTTATCAACACCCCCTTTATATCATATTATAAATTTGTAACAACAACAGCCCTAACGCATCTTGTATAAGCAAACAAGATACTAAATAAAATATATTATATTGCTAATAATGATCCCACCGGTATTGTAGAAGAGACTAATTCATTTGTAGCGTTGGATAGTGGAAGATCGAACGAAATAATAATGGGAAAGAAAATATACATAAAAGGAAACCAATTCAAGAGATCAATGTAACAAAGAATGTAAACGACTGATAGTCCAATAGTGAGTGCAATTCTTAGAAAATATGATATTTGCAGAGGTTTCACACCAAAACTTGCTAATCTACCCATTTTATATGATGTAAATAAAAGTATAGCCATAGAGAGCTCATGTTTTCTATAAGCTTAATAAATTAAACTCCGTAAAGTATTTTTAATAATCTTAATAAATGTTTTCTATTCTTTTTTTAAATCTATTTTTATGTAATTTTTAGTACACAGTAAAATACAGTAAAATAGCACTCTCATTGCTTGGAAAAATTATGTGTAGATATCTTATTATGCTTAAGGTATTCCAAGTTGAGTGAACACGGATTCTTTCACAACAAATTAATCTCATTTCTATATCTATACAATATCAAAATTAGTCGAAAGTTAGAGCATATGCTCTTTATTTCCTATTTAAATTCTTAAAATAAATTAAATGACACTCTCATATAAATTTAACAGGATGAGGTTATTGAGTTTTCTTGGGTATAAAAGTATTCTATTTTGAAATATTTGCAATTTGGTTTAATTGGAAATATCTTTATGTATGAAACTTACACAAACATTCTCATTTTTTTACATATAAGATCCAATGATAGTATCAAATTCTTTTGTATTTTTAAAATGGATTTATGGAGTTAGATTTCAATTGGATTTAAGATTTCAATCAGTAATATTTTATTATTATAATAAAATAATTAATGCAATGATATGAATATTTTCATTTAAAAACTATTTAATGAAATTAAAAAAAAATCATAAGCATAAGCATAATCATAATGATAATATTATAGAAAAGTTACTTACAATTAAATATTGTAATCTAAAACGTTTTCATATACAACAATTATATATATATATAATTTAAAATATATATAATAAAAATAATAGCAAAATTATCAACATAATTATAATATTATAAAATTAAATATTTTAATATACAACAATTTTATGTGAGGTTAAAATGCTCTTTTTCTTGTAGTGCAGGGACGTGTTTGCATCCAACCATGAAGGCATTCAACATGTCTATGTGGGCAGCCTCCACACACACACACACACACACACACACACACACATATATATATATATATATATAAATATATATATATATATTCCACGATTTGAATGTATTCCTTAGCCCACCCAAATAAAATAAGCCCCAATATTTATATTACTATGTCAAATTAAAAACTCTCCTTAACCCCTTAATACGAGGAAATATATTTTTGAGGTTTTTAGGAGTATTCAAACCCCCAATATGAATGGACGTGATATGATATTTTCTTTCTAGTTAACCCCCCATGGTGGCCTCATAGCCCAGGTTGGGGGTGGCCTCTAAGAGCAGAAATAATATATGTTGGATAGTGTGCCTACGGTTGGGTGGAAAATCGCTCTTACATAGCCAGTTGCTTGGATCTTATTTGTCAAAGATAATTATTCTTTTGTTTATGATGTGTAATGATGTTTATATATATACCTGTAACGATTAAGATTGCATATGCATGCTAGATGTGTGTGTAGATATTTATTTCTGCTATGTATTTTTATTTTGCACTTGCACACACATTTTTACTTTTATGAAATTAGCAATTATGGTGATGGGAAAAATATGGAGACCTCGAATCTAGTTCATGTCCCCTCCTATCGGTCGGATTGAGGGATGGAGACGCAAAATCTTAGGAAATCATATCGTATTCCATGTTGTTTTATTTGTTGTTGTATATTAAATACCTAATCTGTTAGTTTTTCAACATTAAGCTAGCATTATGTTAGGATCTTTACTGAGAGAACAACAAGTACAAAAATCAAACACAAGAGACAATGAACACAATGTTTTTCATCGGGTAAACCATAAATGGGGAAAACCCTGCAACTTCCTCAGAGATAGAATCCGCACAAGATGTAAAACCCCAAAACAATAAGATGCACTCCCGACAACAATAATCTTCTTCTTGTCTATCCCCAATGTCTTCTCCTTCCTCAACTATGCGCTACACTTGAGTGTGTGAGTGATGTGTACTAAATAGAGACCCCAACTCTCTATTTATACTAATCCCGACATGACTAAAACCCTACTAGGGCCGACCTCTACTAGGAGAGTCCAATAACCCTAGTGCCCCAGAACTGTGGGGACTTTAACCCTTAGACAATCGGAGGGTTACCCACTATGACTTGACATGACTTGTTTACATTATTGATTCTCCCGATTGGAACATCGGGGCATGACAACATGACTCAATTACATAATAGATACATCCCGGAATAAACATCGGGTTACAATACATAAGATACATAGATGAATACATTCCGAAGTTACAAATACATCAACATAATCAGAATAATGCTCTCAATGGAGGAAAGGCTTGCTTCTATGAGGAGGACAACATATGGTGTATTTCCTTTAAGTTTGAGATTGTAAGTGATAAAATAATTTTGGATTTTATCTATATTTCTTCATAATTCTATAGAGATGTTGCAACCCCAGGATTCACAAGTATATAAGATAACAAGAGTGAAGAGAGTCTCAAAGAGGAGTTTCTTATAATTGTAGATCCAAAGGTTCAATGATTTAAAACTGTTTTCAAGTCCATAATAAACTTTCCACCCTCTACTTATCATTTTCTCAATTCTATAGTTCTAGTTAAGGTTGTGATGAAGAACAATTTTGAAATATTTGTATGAAGTCACTTCCTCTAAGTTCTTGTTGTCATACATGAAAGTAGCATAAGTGTTATTTTTGGATTTGATTACCATAACCTTTGTTTTGTTAGTATTGAAAATCATTCTGATATTAAAAATCATTGAGAATGTTTCATTTCTTGTCGAGATCATAGGGACTCCTCACCATAAAAACAATATCATTAGTGTAAATAATAAGGATGATAGCCATACATCCTATAGTCATTCCAATGAAACCTACTTCGATGTATATGCCAAAAATAGCAGGGGACAAGGGACAACCTTGCTTAGCTCCTATATAATTAATTTCTTTCGAATACCCTCGTTGTTTCTAAAATTAGAAATAATGTTCTCATACAATATTATTGCAATAGTTGGCAACTCAAAAGGAATGATTTTATCTCTTTTAATCTGTTCCAAAGGTTAGTTCTTATCACCATGTCAAATCCTTTTCTAAAGTTGACAAAGCAACTCAATAGATTGGTTTTAATTGAGAAACTATTGGTTGTATTATTATGATACTCCTAGTGCAACAAGGTGATCCATAATTGAATAATAGCTCCCAAATCTAGCCTATCCTTTAGCTCTTTTTTTCATGGCTTTCTAGCTATATACTGATCTTATTTTCCAAAATGATTCCATATAACTTGTCTAAAAGGGGGCTTATCATAATGAGCTATATTAATGCCTAGTATTCCAAGTGAGATATCATTTAGGCACACTCTCTCTCTCTCTCTCTCTCTCTCTCTCTCTCTCTATATATATATATATATATATATATATATATATATATATATATCCACTTAGCCTTCCATACAATCCTCCCTTGGCTCATAAAATTTGGACTACCTAGACGGGGATGGATGGGGGTATACTATATGTATTTAATGACCTTTAATTGGGTATAACATCAAGAACATTGGTTCTATTGATTAAATTTCACTATATATTAGGAAGTTAGGTGTTTTGGTAAATCATAGTGGTTGCTACCCTTATGTGTCTTCACTTTGATCTTCACTTCCAAAATCTATGAAAGAATGCCGCAAGCATGAGATAAAGAAATTCAACACTTATTGTATGCCTTGAACTATAATTTGGAACTTGGTTTTTCTATACATGTATAGTTCCATAATTGATTATCTATGAATAATTTAGAATATTTATGCTTTAATATGGAAGATATAAAATATGTTCAAGAGTTATAGGAGTTATAGGTAGTTGTAGAACAATTAGTTAGATATTTATCCATTTGTTCCGTAAAGGATGCCACCACCTTGGGTATACAAGTGCCTTATCTCCTTCATCTACATGCACCTCCATGATCATTATTTTAGTAGTTTACAATGTTTTCTTATCCACTTTCACAATTCCCTACATTTAGCTCTTATATAGTCCTTGTAGTGAACACATAGATTCATTCTACAACAAGTAGTATGAGGGGAGGGATTAATGGCCACCCAAGCGTGCACACACACAAAAATAAAAGGAGAGGAGAGGAGAGCAGAGTCACCACCCCATTTTAGGGTTGAACACAAAAACCCTAGGGTAAGGTAAATAAATATACGAATTAAAGGGTAAGGACATATATTGATTAGGACCTTAAGATCTTGTCACAATGCCAAAATAGGTTTGTATGTTATTAGGGGAATTGAATTAGGATTTATTCACAAATTAGAAAAGGAAAACAAGCCAACCAAATAGGGTTAATTAAACAAGAATTCCTTTAGTGAGTTGGAAACCCTAATGCTAAAAATGGAAAGAGGAGGAATAACACTGACCCCTATTTTGTTATTGTAATGATGAATATCCCTAGGCTAAAGTGGATAATTTTGATAGTCCCCCAAGAGAGATCCATGTCCCAGTATGAACTACACACATAGATCCAAATTGCTACAATGAAGGACTTAACTGATTCTCCAATAGAAGGATATATATGTAATATACAAAATAAACATTACATTGTGTAAAGGTAAAGAGAATGAGTTGAGTTTTTGTGATAGAAAGTGGTGCCAGTGTGTGCAAGAACTAACGATGTTATAGGATGGGATAGAATGAAGGGGAATCCTTCCCCTCCATATTGAATCAAAAGGAAGGAATAAAAAAGGAAATGAAAAAGAACATGATGGATGATAGACCTAAGAATGACAATGGGGAAGTAGTAGGGGAATGTGATTGAGGGGTACTAGGTGGATACAAGGGGCTGTAATCCCAAATCCTCTGAGATATTTTTGCTTCATATCCGATCTGACAAACTATGAGAACTTGTGGAAATTTGGAAGGAAAGACACCAAATCAGGAAGTTTATTGGGGTTTGTCGTAGAGAAAGAGATCTAGTCATACATATCAATGCCACTTGGAACCCTAAGGGCCATCATTTGGGGTCGAAGGGATTCTTTACAATCATATTCATAATCTGGAAGACATGGATAGTATTTTGGAGGTGGGTCCTTACTTCTTCTTCTCATTAGGGTTGCTCCTTCTACCATAGAAAGAACTATTTCTCTCGAATACGGAGGACACGAGCATTTCCCAAGTATGAATTTTCCTATATTCGCTTCCATGTGAATATTGAGAGCCTAAAATCCTATAAGATATTGGCAATACCCTAAGAGAATCCGTGAAGGTATCATAATATACCAAACAACTAAGGTACACCTCTTATTCCTAGATCTTTGTTTATATGGATATATCCTGTGATGTTCTTGAGGAAATTAAACTGACCTGGGAAGACGAGGATTGGATCCAACCTATCGATTATTAACAACTCCCATTCAGATGCAGGAAATGTCATGAATATGGACATCTCAATAGAGAATTCCCCTAGAATAATATACATCGCATCCTTCCCATTCCAATGAGGAGAATTGGGGAGAGGATGAGGGTTTCAATCAGGTTAACAACAGATGGAGGCATGTGTAGAAACATGATAATCAAACAAAGAATATGCATATAAAAATAAGGTAGATAACCAATGCAAATAGATTTGAAAGCCTAAATATGGTGGGATGTGAACTAGGCACTTCAACTCGAGGCGATCTAAAGACGACTGCTTAGGAAGGGATCAAGCTCCTGGAAACAAGTCATAAACCACTCAAGTTCCAGGAAGAACAAACATAAGAGATGGAATAAGACCAACTAGATGAAGTAGAAGACATGAATTTTTGGGAGCTTGACCTAAATGAGATTGAAAAGGAATGTTGCAAGAAAGGCCTAGGGTTTTGTCCCAAGACGATAGATCGAGATTATGCAAGAGGCCATTCCGAGGACAAAGGATTCCCCCCAATTGGGTAATACAAAGGAAAATCAGAAGGGCAGTAAGAGGAATATACCAGAAGAGGGAGAAAAGAGAGGAAGGAAGACCAACACACAGATAATAGCATAGGTAGGGACAAAATTGGTGGAACCGAGCTAGTATCCAACAATCAAGGAGGCCTTCTCTGAAGTTAGAATAGTTTCCCAATGAAAGTGATAACATGGAAAATTTGCATGGTGATTCACCCAGACAATATTAAGATGCAGAGAAATAAGTTGAGGTTGGAGAATCCAATGACAATATTTATGCAAGAAACAAAATGTGGAGAAGATGTTATGAAAGAAATAGGAAATAAAATATCGAAAGGAAGTGAGACAATGGAAGTGTTAGTTTTTCAACATTAAGCTAGCATTATTAGGATCTTTAACTGAGAAAATAACAAGTAAATCAATAAAAAACAAGAGACAATGAACACAGTGTTTTTCATACCGGGGGTTCCTTTTTCGTAAGTTTAGTCCCTCAGGTCCAGAAAAGTGATAAACCTATGCCTGAGAATACTCTTCTCAATTCCAAAGAAAAGAGAGTGTTCCTTTCTCGTATTATTCCACATGGTCCGAGAAAGAGATAACCTACCACCAATGTGGATGCCCATTCACATATTCTTAACGAGCCTGAATGGACAAGTTTACTCGACAATCAATTCTATTTCGAGGAGTCATACTTGGGCCTAAAGATACTCAATATCTTTCCTGTGAATTTTTAACGAGTCCGAAAAAGTCAACTCGTGACCTCCTTACTGTTTTTAACGAGATCGAAGGAGAGCAAAAAGAATGCTCTAAATGCGAGGAGATGAGTGTCATAGGCAGGCGAAACTAGTTCCAAGCACAGGGAACAAACCTATGCATAATGCAAGGAAAGTGAGCAAGATAAGGACACTCGGGGAATGTCTCCTCAAGGTAAAGGGTGTCAAGTTGCAAAGGAAAAATGATACAAGGCTTAGCGATGATGAGAACAAAGATGAGGGCTTATACAATGAGCTAAAAGTGTGGAAGCCAGCATCAGGCTCATAAGTGTGAGTAGGGCACATGCAAATGCAATTACAACTTGAAACACAAGGCGAGGTCAGTAAACAGTTGTGAATCCAACTAAGAATCCTGTCTCCAAGAAACAACAACATCAGGATCATATTCAGAAAAAATGATCCAATGCGGGTCACTTTGGAAGAAACACATGTGACTTTGCTATCTTCTAAAAAAGGTAAAGTCAAGGCAGAATAGACCGAAGAAGATTCTATAGAACCAAGGCTAGAGGGTTTATAATCAGTAAGATCAAATTCAGAAGGAGAGAAAAAATCAACAAGGGAGATAGAGTCTACAGGAACAAACTCAATATCACAGGAGTTGACAAAATTCATAAGAAAAATCAAACTCATCAGGATTACTGACTTGCTGATCAAAGGGAGAGTTCGAAGACTCAACAAGACCAAAATAAGGAGATCGATCAATAGAAATATCAAGCTTATTAAGAAAGTCAGGGTTACACTTAGTCACAACTGAACCAACATCCAACAGAAGATCAGACTGTATCAAAGACTCTAGGAAGACTTCATCCGAAGGAAGGAGATCATCTAAGATAGGACACATGTCTAAATAGTCTGTATAGGATGACTCACCCAGTCAACTACTGGGACCAAGTCCCGAGAAGGTAAGCATGAAAACAGAGGCTGCTTCTTAGTAGCAATTGAACGCAAAGGACAAGAGGCCACATAGCTCACTTGTGGTGGGGTAGTGTCCATAGAAACATGGGGAATCAATAAAGGAAAGACATGGTCTCTAGTTGGGTTAGGAGATGGATCAAGAAAATACAACTGATCGATAGTGACAATTTCTTCGCCATGATTAAAGTACATCACATGAAATTTTTTTGACACCATAGCTTGCATGGCATAGACATAATCACGTCCAAGTAGCATATTAAAGTCCAAGGAGTCTTCTATCACCATGAAGTCAACTAAGACGGTCTTCCCACCCAAAGTAACAAGTGTTTGAGCAAGAATTCCCAAGGCTATACAAGTTATTCTATCAAACGCCAGTAACTGACTAGCAATCGACACAAGGCTGGGAGATCCCATGCCTCGCCAAGCACGAGAAGACAAGATACTAACTGAGGATCCTTCATCAATGATACAATGAGAAATTGTGTATGGTTCAACTTTGACCTTTATCTAGAAAGGTGCATTAGAAGGGAGGCACGGCTCAACTAGGCTATCCCAATCAAAGGAAGCAATCCGAGAGCTTGGTCGGGGTTGATCCGAAGCAAGTTCAGTGCCCCCTTGTTTAGTAAATTCTGAACTGCAGTGAAGAAAATGTGACTAGCAGACACTTCACTCTCCAAAGGAAGAGTGGGATTGATAAATAATGGAATCGATTCAACCGCTTCATGAAAGTCACTCTCCAAAGGGAGAGTGGGATTCACCAAATATGACATTGATTCAATCACATCAGGATCACTCTCCAAAAGAAGAGTGGGATCGACCAAATCTGAGATTTGTTCGACCACTTGATCAACCAAAGGTTGAGTAGGTTGTTGAGAAACTATAGGTTGTTCAGGAGAAGGAAATTCTTGAGTCTCGGACCACACTCTTTGCACCTCTGTGATAGCAGGGCACTGGTGAGTAACATGATCTCCCTCGTATAACTTACAAGGGAACTTAAGTTTACACTTTGAACGACCAGTTTTCTCAACAGTGTCAACATGACTAGCAATGGATGACTGTTTGCTCTCAACATGACCTGCAGAGGATGAGAGTTTTCCCCCAGCATGAACAACAGAGGCTGGGTGACTAGGTCCAACCTGACTAAGAGAGGTTGGTTGTTGAAAAGCTTCAAAATGTTCAAAAATGGGATGACTATGAAACCAAACTCTTTGCACCTCCACGATAGAAGGGCATTTATAAGTAAGGCGGTCTCCCTCACAAAGCTTAAAAGGAAACTTGGTCTTGTGTCTTGAACGATTAGTCTTTTCAACAGTGTCAACATGACTCGTAGTGGCTGACAGATTGTCTTCAGCATGAACCACAGAGGTTGAGAGACTTCCCCCAGCATGACTTGCAGAGGCTGAGAAATTGCCCCCAGCATGACTTGCAGAGGCTGAGAAATTGCCCCCAGCATGACTTGCAGAGGCTGAGAGACTGGATCCAACATGACCTGCAGAGGTTGGATGGGCACCACCAACATCAACAACAGAGGTTGAATGGTTAGGATCAACATGCTTTCCAGCAGTTGAGTGTGTTCCCCCAGCATGAACCACAGAGGCTGGGTGGATGGATCCAACATGACTTGCAGAGGTTGGATGGGGAGGTTCAACTTGAACAACAAAGGTTGAATGGGTGCCCTCAGCATGAATTGTAGAGGCTGAGTGACTGGATCCAACATGACCTGGAAAGGTTGGAAGGATCCCACTAGCATGATCAACAGAGGCCAGATGGTGAAGATCAACTTGACTTGCAGAGGTTGAGTGCTTAGATCCAACATGACCTGCAAAGGTTGGATGGGTGCCCCCAGCATCAACTACAGAGGTTGGGTGGTGAGGTTCAAATTGACTTGTAGAGGTTGAATGGGTGCCCCCTTGCTTATCTGCCTTCTTCCTATTCCTCCTTCTTTTACTCCTTTTAGACTGCCGGTTACTAGTATCAGTACTTTCACCGCATGAGGCAGAAGGAGGAGGAGAATCAACTACAGGTTAAAGGGAAGCAGTGTTTTGATGCCCTTGATATAAGGAGCTTACTTGAGAAGCATCAGGAGCATTCAGGACAACTGGAGTGGAAAACAACCACACCGGTAGCCCTAGGGTGAATCCATGTAGATTCAGGGTGGCCATCAAGGGAACACCAACATTCCCCGTGAGAGGAATAGTACAAGGAGTTCCTAGCATTGGGATCTCTTGGTTGGTGTTCGAAGGGGTGTTAGCCATAGCTTCAAACTAGGAGACAAAATCCGAGGTTGATAGGCAACCAAAATTACAAAGCACACACCTAAAGGCACACTAAGTACAGACAAACCACACAGCACTCACTAAAAATTCCTAAAACCAAACAGACAAACACGTATAAGATATACTTTCTAGAATAAAGCTGATAGATAGTTACTTGGCGTCCATGTAGATGTTCTTAGGCACAAGCGAAGGAATCACCCACCACTCTCCCACACTTTCTACCGGGGTTACCTTCCAAGTCCGTCCAAGGTCAACCAGAAATAGCCTTCCGGTGTACCTGTGTATGAACCCTAAATGTCAAAGAGACTAAAGGCTACCTTAACTATATTGATAGTCTAGGGGGATAGTCACAAGCCTGATTCATACGCATGGGTAGGGTAGCTGAGCCTGAAACCCTGTCTACGACAGAATCCCCAGATGCGTAAAAACCTTGGTCTATGCTTTGACAAGGAATCAGAGGGGTATCTCCTCAATCCAAGTCTCCACGCGGCCTCGTGCTTAACTCTCGTTTGAGAGGAGCTTCCCAGATACAATCAACGTAGAAAAGGATTTACCTAGAGATTGTCCAACTACGTCTGAAATTTAAATACTTGTGGAGAGTTAAAACTCCCTAATCCACAAGTCTATCCTTGAGCTAGTTGGTGTATGACCTTATAAAATAAAACTTACTAATAATTTTTAAATTATATCGTTTATTTTAAGGGTTGTTTTTAGTCAGAGGGTAAATGGCATGAAACTTATGTGGTGTTTTTGACTCAAAGTTGAAACAAAATGACTAAGCAAAGAGATATGAAATGCAAAAAACAAAAACTATTCTCTTTATTTTTTCAAATAGAAACTTGAAAGCCATAAAAAAATCAAATCTTTTTATATTTTATTTTTTCAAAAACAATGATATGCTATGCAATCTAGACTAAAAACCTAATCTACATGCATATAAAGCAAACATGTGTTTTTGTCTTTTTCTTTTATAAATGCAAAAGAAAAAACAGCCTATCAGCTAATGCAAGCAAGTATTGTAAGCAAAGCAAATAGACAACTACTCTATACCCAAAAAAACAAACCCTAGATTTCCCTAAAGTTAGATATAACCTCTCTTGAAAGGAAGGCTTACAAAGGTAAACAAGCCAACAACTTTGGAATGAAGAGACTGAGCAAAAAGACTGACATAAACAAAGGTCAAGAAGTCCCAAGTATCAATATAAACCTACAAACAAAGGCTGCGCAGTACCTTGTCCAACAAGGTCAAGCCAAAGAAGGAGGTAGGGGGAAAGCAGCAAAAACAAGTATACGTTCTTTTTATTTTTCTTTTATAAATGCAAAATAAAAACTACCTACAAACTAAAAGCATGCAGATAACAAGAACAAAGCAAAAGGAACTTTGCTATACAACCACCAAACAAACACTAGAATGAACTAAAGTCAGTATAAACCCTACTTAGAAGGAAGGCTTGTATAAGAGACAAGTCAACTATTTTGGCATGGTGAAGTTAACCAACAAAAGAAGAAAGAAACCAACACCAACAAGCTTCTAAACTTAGAAAAAGATCACTAATAGACGCTGACCAGAAACATAAGCCAAAAATCATGCCAAGCAAAGGAGGTGGGGGAAAGAGCAAAGAACAAACCCTAACGCTTTAAAAAGACTTACCACATAGATAAAGAACAACCAAAATGGATGAAAATAAATCCCTAGAGTCATGCACTTGCAGAGGACACCAAAATACCTACCAAACAGTCCACAACACCAGAAAAAACAACAATGAGGAAAAAACACTGTTTTAGGGGCATACACGGGTTGTACTACTGATAGGTCGGGTGTCATACGCGGGTTGCTAATACAGCAAGTCGCGTATGCAAGCATACGTGGGTTGTATAACTGACAAGTCACGTATCATACGCGGGTTGAAAGTATACACAATCGCATGTACCAAACCAGACACACAACTGTTCAGTCATGCAAGTCGCGTATGGGTGGAAAAACTCACAAAAAGGTCAAAAACTGCCTTAGGAAGGTAGGGGAGGTGTTCTATCAGACCTATAAGGTGTTCCTAAATGGCAAGAAGGACCTAAAACAATGCAAAAGGCTGAATGAAATCAAGAGAAACCCCAAATAAACAAGGCTATCCCCAGCGGAGTCGCCAGTTCTATTGTAAAGGAAAGTATCCTACGGCTAGGGTTTAAGAGGCCATCAACATACTGGGGTTGAAAGAGAGATGCACAACATTCAGCAAGCATATATAAGCAAGTTCAGAGATAAGAAAGGTCCACACCTGATTAATTGAAGGCTGGTCCAAGCTTTCTCTTCAATCCTCTTCTTGCTCCTCTCGCTCCAAGAGACCTGCAAAACGAATTATACCTTCCTCAAACCATTATGACCACATATAAAATAATGATAATCAAATAAACATGAACTAATGATCTGAATAACATCATCATATGGTCATAAACAGAATTACAATCACACATTGAACAATGATTTGGGGAAGAAGAAGGACATCACATCTTTATTAATCTTGAAAACAAGTACAAGTATACCTTCTCTTCAAGTTCGGCACCTCACAAAACCTTGATCCGGTTCTGCTGCTTCTCTTCTCCAAAGAACTTAGCCTCCAAGCTCTGCAACACAAGGGGATGACCACCAAGGCAAAGGTGTGGGCAAAGAGAGCTCCAATTCCTCCAGCATAACAATGCAAAAATTCCAGTCCCCTCTCATGGACCTCCCTACCTCTATTTATATGATTAAGGAAGAGTTAGGGGCGAAGACAAAGTAGTTACAACTGAAGGAGTCAGTTGCATAACTACCCAAACTACCTGAAATTCAAAAGGCATGTTTTTTGACATTTTTAAAAGGCATACGTGGGTTGCATAATTGGATAGTTGCATACATGAAAAGTATACATGGGTTGCTAGTATAGAAAGTCACGTATACATAGCATACACGGGTACTACAGAGAGCAACTCGCGTATCATACGCGAGTTTGCCTTAAGGAAAGTCTCGTATAGACAAAAAACTCATTTTTAGGGTATTTCTAGGCATTTTCAGACTTTGGTGTCTTCTGGAAAGTTTTAGCTAACAGAAATATATTTCCAATGGTGTGGAGATGAGGTCAAACGGAGTTACAAAAATCAAGATATAGGTCCTCCAAGTTAGGTGTTTTTTTAGTGACTTTTAGTGACTTTCATGAAGTGTCGTCATGGAAGTGTCAACATGTGACGAAATCATGGGAAAGTGGTCACAGGTAGAGAAGTGTCATTTTGAGCTATAACAGTCTTCTTCTCTCGTCATCTACATCTTCAAGTCTTATTAGGCTTTATTGATACCCGCGTACACCTTCCTTTGACATTTAAAATAAAAACTCGCGATTACTTGAGATTAGTTAAGCCCTTAACCTTAATCACCTTAACTGTTTCAACCTCCTCAACTTTTGAAACTGCCTTATTTCACCAAGTATAAATACAGGCCTTGGGGAGGGTGTTATATACATACACTTGGAGAGCAAAGTTATGCTGGTGGAGTTCATTCAGAAATCTTTGGAGCAGTGGAACTCAGAATCCTTTTGTTGCAAAGGAGTCCTTGTCTCAAGTGTTGGGTTGTAATAAGAACTCTTTCATTATTGTTAATAAAGAGAATCCTTCTTCCATATGTGTCTTAAATGTCTCTCATATATTGTGGTTTGATAAATATTTATGTTTCAGCACTCTGTATATGATTTATCTAACCTGTTTATATATATGTATCATCTTGTATTTGGAGGATTGACTCTTGATAGGTGAAGGAGAAGCATCCCTGAAGGCTTTGGAGGAGAAGCAAAGCGGAAGAGGACAAGCTAGGATCAACCGTCGTGTATCGGGTGAGTCTTTTCTATCCTCTTATTTCCTTTACTACACTCTAGAGTCAATTGCCTGCAAGTTTCATGAGTATGTTGGTAACCCCAAACCTTCGGTTATAAGGTGTTTATTCCTGTACAACAAGTCATCTTTGTCTTCAAGTCGTCTTCATCTTCGGATCTGGATCATCACTTGATTTGGATCATCACTGGATCTGGATCATCACTGGATTTGGATCATCACTGGATCTGGATCATCATTGCTGGATCATCATCACTCGATCTGGATCATCATCACTCGATCTGGATCATCACTGCTGGATCATCATCACTAGATTTGAATAATCATGGGTGCTATCTCATGATTCTTCTCGTCATAGGAATTTCTACAGAGCCAGCCCTTTTTCATGCTGGTTGTAGGCCTATCCTCCATGTAGGTCTTCTTCAGCACTTATATCTGACCTACTCCTCAGAAAGGTACGACACTCACATCCATCCAGGCGGGAACACATCCTACCACAATGATGGAGAGTCTCTACACTTCCATCCAGGTTGGAACAAATCCTACCACAATGATGGAAGAGCTCTGCACTTACATTCATCCAAGCTGGAACACATCCTACCACAATGATAAAAGGGCTCTACACTTACATTCATCTAGGCTAGAACACATTCTACCACAATGATGAAATGGATCTACACGTACATTCATCCAAGCTGGAACACATCCTACCACAATGATGAAAGGGCTCTGCACTTACATTCATCGAGGCTGGAACACATCCTACTATAATGATGAAAGGGCTTGCACTCATATATGATCTTGTAGGAACCAATCCTACAGTCATATCAGAATGGCCCCTGGTCCTTGACTGAGCTACCTGGTAATTGACTAGGTGCCTCCATTCTCCCAGAGAATGTAGTTTCCCTTACATCCAACCTGCTCGTCGGAATGGCCAACACTCACAACTAACATGAGGGGAACCTAATCCTTTAGCCATGACAGAATGTTTCAGCCCTTACATCTGATCAAGTGGGAACACATCCCTCTATCACATCAGAATGGATTCTTAGTCCTAGACTGAGTTGATCCAGATGGAGATCGGTGGCCACCCACCTATTCCACTGGCTCAAAACAATTGTCCATTGTGGTAGTTTCCTAGTTATTTTTCTACAGTTTTTCGGGTCCTAAATTTTCAGGGCCGTTTTGAGGCCCTAAACGACGTTTTTTGGAGATTCGGAGCCAAATGGTTGCCATTGGCATGCATTTGGCTGACCAAAAGTTGTAAATCATAGATATACCTTTCCAACGAGCTATCGAACGCCCAAATCGGAGATCGTATGCAAAATTTATGACCCCAGGAAGTTGACTGTTCAACTTACCACCGTGGGCCGCAAAACTTATGATGGTTCATCTTCTAGGGTTACGTTTTGGACTTTTGGGGTTCTCACCTCATTATTATTATAAATAGGCCCCTTTGGCCTCATTTTGTATTCAGCTTGGCACGGATGAGCGTAGCATCCACATCTCTTCTCAGAGATAGCTACCACCATTCTAGCAATTGTATTACAGTCTGTCCTATTTCCGCCATTTAATAGAATATGTGTTTACTGTATCTCTGTTATCTGTGTAAAATGTCTTTGATTACTATGATGTGTATGTTCTTTCATTTCGTTCACGCATAAATCCGGATCATGAGTTTTCCTGGTAACTGACCAGGTACCTCCATTCCCATAATGGCAGTTGCCCTTACATCTGTCCTGCTCGACAGAATGGCCAACACTCATATCTGACATGGAAGGAACCAATCCTCTCACCATGACAGAATGGCTTAGCCTTTACATCTGACCATGAAAGGAACCAATCCTCTCACCATGTCAGAATGGCTATGGGTCTCATGACTTTCTCTTGGAGGAAACCTCGATCTAGAGAACACCAAGCTTCTCCCTGAAGTACTTGAACTTCAGTCTAGCCAATGGATTCGTCAATGCATCAGCTATCTATTCCTCTGTCGCAACATATTGGAGATTCACTGCTCCCCTCTACACCATATCCTTGATATACTGATACTTGATCTCGATATTCTTCGACTTGTCATGGAACACTGGATTCTCTGACAACTTCACGCAACTTTGGTTGTAACAATGTATATAAGTAGCATCAAACTGGAGATCAAATAAATCAGACAGTAGCTTTCTCATCCATACTGCCTCACAACTAGTTGAACAAGATGTGACATATTCTGCTTCAGCTGTACTCAATGCCACATAGGATTGCTTCCTGCTAAACCAAGAGATCACACCTCATCCCATACTGAAGAAACACCATGAAGTGCTCTTCCTATCGATGGCACTACCTACCCAATCTGAAACAACATAAACTTCCAGGTTAATCTTCTGATTCGCATCGTACTTGAGCCCATAATCAACTATACCTTTCAGGTACCTCAGAATATGCTTTGCAGCAATCAAGTGAACATGTCTCGGATCTATCAGGAAATGGCTCAAGGTGTTCACAACAAAGCAAATATGTGGTCTCATGTTCATCAGGTACATCAAGGACCCAATCATCTGACGATACATCGTAGCATCAACCGTCTCTAATGAAGCATCGTTCAATAACTTCAGGTTCAATGCCATAGATGTGGCCAAAGCCTTGCAGTCCATCATCCCAAACCTCTTAAGGATCTCTACTGCATACTTCCCTTGTCCAAGGAATATTCCATCAGCGCTTTGCCACACCTCCATACCTAGAAAATAATGCATCCTCCCCAAGTCCTTCATTTCGAACTCGACAGCAAGCTTTCTCTTCGTATCAGCAATCAACCCATCCATACCTGTCACAAATAGATCATCTACATATAGTAGAAGCATCACTAGGTTGCCATCTTCAACCTTATAGTAAAGGTTGGAATCTGCTTTACTCTTGGTAAAGCCCAAACTAGATAGAAAGTTGTGAATTATGCCGCACCATGTCCTGGGTGCCTATTTCAAACTGTACAAGGATTTCTTCAATCTGCACACATGAGACTCCCTGTCACGTGTCTCAAAACCGAGTGGCTGTTCTACATACAATTCCTCTTCCACTATACCATTCAAGAAAGTAGGCTTGACATCCATCTGGTGTATCTTCCATTTCATCACTGCAGTCAGAGCAAGTACTGATCTGATGGAAGTGTATCTGGCTATAGGTGCAAAGGTTTCTTCATAATCTATTCCTTCTTTCTGAGAGAAACCCCAAGCCAGAAATCTCGCCTTCTATTTTTCAATGCTATCATCTGCAGCATGCTTGATCTTGTAGATCCATTTGGAAGTTACAACTAACTTCCCTTCTAGTCTTGGAACAACATCCCAAAGATCATTCTTCCTGATGGATTGATACTCTTCGATCATAGCATCCTTCCATTCTTTTCATTTTGTCGCTTCTTCATAACTGGAAGGTTCTTCATCAATGAAATCACATAGTAAAGCTACATACCCGAAGCAGGATCTGGTCCTTTTTCTTTCTCTGTGATTCTCTTCTGGAGCCCCATATCTTTCTGCACCTTGGATAATTTCACGTACCCAAGCAGGTTTCCTCTTATGAGGATTCTTCTCCAGAGGTGGATCTACAGGTCTTTGTGGTTCTTCAAAGTCTCTATCTTCTTCTTGAGTTTCTTCATTCATGGTTGTATCATGAATTTTGGGTGCTTCTGCTTCTTCAGGTTCTTCAGCAGGTCTTGTTTTGGATTTGTTGTAAGTTGTGTCTTCATCAAATGTCACATCCCTACTGATTTCAATCTTCTTGTATCCTGGGAAATATATTCTTTAAGCCTTCGAGCTTTTAGAGTATCCCACAAATATACCCTTCTTTCCTGAAGGATCTAATTTTGTTCTCTTCTCTTTTGGAATGTGTATGTACATAGGACAACTGAATATTCTAAGATGGCTGACTTCTGGTTTCTTGCCGGAGAAGACCTCTTCAGGAGTCTTGTTCTCGAGTACTCTATGTGGAATATGGTTCTGTACATACGCCACTGTTCTGGCAGCTTCAGCCCAAAGATGCATAGGAAGATCTTGATCATGAAGCATAGCTCTTGCCGCTTCCATGATAGTTATGTTCTTCTGTTTCACAATCCCATTCTGTTGTGGATTATGAGGAGTAGACAACTCCCTCTTATTCCCTGATTCTTTCCATAGCTCTTTGAATTCATTCGAAGTGAGTTCTCCGCCATTATATGATCGAAAAAGTCTTGATCTTCTTTTCAGTGTGGTTCTTGATCAAGGCTTTAAATTCCTTGAAGTTGCTGAATACTTCGTCTTTGTTCTTCATGAAGTAAACCCATGTCTTCCTAAAAAAATAATCAATAAAAGAAACATAACATGCATACCCACTTAGTGAGCTTGATGACATACGACCGCATACATCGGAGTGGATGATTTCTAGGATTCCTTTGGCTTTGCTTTCGCTGCTAGGAAATGTCTTCTTTGTATTCTTTCCTTTTGTACATCCTTTGCAGACCCCATCATGTTTTGCTTGGAATTATGAAAGTCCTTCAACAACTTTTCTTGCAATGCAATTGGCAGTGCTCTGTAATGCACATGTGCAAGCCTTCTATTCCAAAGTTCACTTGGCTCTACTGTGTCATGGACCAATGCTTGTTCTGGATGGCCCTTTAATTTGTACAATCCTCCTTCTTGTTCTCCAATCACCACCGCATCATCGATAGTCTTTCCTCTTGGCCACATGATGACTTGACCATCTATGAATGCAAACCTCATTCCTTTTGCATCTAGTGCATATATGGAGAGAAGGTTCTTCTTGAGTCTTGGCACAAACAATACTTCCTTCATTGTTAGAGACTTTACAGAGTCTAGTTTATAGGAATATTACCCACTACCTTTTATTGGATATTGGTAGTCATCTCCTAGCTTCACCTTGTGAGGTGATTCATGTTCTGATAGTCTCACAAAGGATTTCTTGAATCCAGTCATACGTTTGGAAGCCCCACTATCTATAAGCCAATCATCACTTCCATGAGTAATGTTACCTGTGAGAGCGGAGATCAAAACATATTCATCCTCGCTTGAAGAATCTTCACTTTCATATCTGGTTCTTTTCTTGGATGGTTCATCATCCTTTGCAGCATGAGCATGATGTCTTCTCTTGTTCCCTTTCTTCTTATGAGAGTGAATCTTGTTCTTAGGACAGTACTTTTCAAAGTGTCCTCTTTCATCACATGTATAACATATTAATTTAGATAGGTACTTTCTACTGTTATCTCTATGATGAGGATTCTTACCTTTGGAGTGATGAGCTCTTCTTCTGCCTTTCTTGGAGTGAACTTTGAGAACTTGATCTTCACTTCCCATCTTCTCTTCTCGAGCTTCTTCTTGAGAATATTCTTCCCATAGTCTGCTAAATTTGACTAACTTCTTTCTGGCATAGATTCCTTGGATGAATGAATCCCATGACCTAGGAAGGCCATTCAGTGTTGTCATCACAATTTCTGCATTCTCCACTTCTTCATCTACAACTTCTAATTGTTCCTTGATCTGAGAAACCCTTGTGAAGTAATATTGGATGATCTCTGCATTCTGAATCTTCACATCTTCAGTTGATTCCTCAGAGTCATCTTCCGGTTTATGTTCTTCCCTTCAAACAATTTGGTTAGGGCATTAAACATAGATTTAGGTGTCTTGAGAGAGGACACCTGTGGGATAAGGTGATCCTTGATAGAATAAACAATGATCCTCTTTGCCATAACCATATTCTTCTTATGTAAGGCCTTAGCCTCATCTCCCTTTGGAACTGGAACCTCCTCATGGATGTAGGAGTCTAACTCATTCTCTTCCAGGACCAGGGAGATCCTATACTTCCAGGCTCGGAAGTTATCAGCTCCCTCAAGATTTTCATCAAGATTGGTATGATGAGACATCTTAAACTGAGAACCTCAAATGGAAATACAAAAGATTTATATTTTACCAGGTCAAGATGTCAGATTTGGATTTGGAGCTGAAATCCCGTAGTAATGGATCAAGAGAAAATTAGGGTTTTTCTTTTCTGGAGATCTGTCCACCCAAATGCCTTGAAATTTATCCCTAACTTCAATTTTGGGGAGGATATCAATCCAGGCCTGGGCTCACTGAAAAATTCCTCTTCTGTGAAAAGCCCTAATTTCCGGCAGCAGTGTCGGGTCCAAAACTGAAAAACCTCAGAATTGGATTCTGCTTCGACAGAAAGATGCGGCCTAGGGAGGAGAGTTATTACACCCTAATTTTGCTGAAAATATGTGGAGAGAGATCCAAAAAATAGGAATCCCTAGTTTCCACAGCTGCATAGTGTCTTTTTCTCAGGTTAGCTCTGATTCCATGTTTGTTTTTCAACATTAAGATAGCATTATTAGGATCTTTAACTGAGAGAATAACACATACAACAATGAAACACAAGAGACAATGAACACAGTGTTTTTCCTTGGGGAAACAATAAATGGAGAAAACCCTGTAGCTTCCTCAAATATAGAATCAACACTAAGATGGTAAAAGCTCAAAACAGTAAGTGATCTCCCGACAACAGTAACCTTCTTCTTATCTAGCCCCAATGTCTTCTCCTTCCTCAACTATACGCTACACTTGAGTGTGTTTGTGATGTGTACTAAATAGAGAGTCCAACACTCTATTTATACTAATCCTGGCATGACTAAAACCCTACTAGGACTGACCTCTACTAGGAGAGTCTAATAACCCTAGTGCCCTGGAACTGCAAGGACTTTAACCCTTAGACAATAGGAGGGTTACCCACATTGACTTGACATGACTTGTTTACATTATTGATCCTCTTGATCGGAACATCAGGGCATGACAACATGACTTAGTTACATTATAGATACATCCTGGAATAAACATCGGGTTACAATACATAAGACACATAGATGAATACATTCCGAAGTTACAAATACATCAACAGGAAGTTGATGCAAACAAAACAATAGGAGGTCTAAAAATATTATGGCATCTGGAAGAAGTCATCCTCACAAAGTTTTGGGCCATGATATTATTCCTCTTGGCTGAGCTCTAGACCTACAATACCTCTGTCAGAGGAGTTATCACAAATTTCTATGGGCCAAGCATCATTCTCCAAAAGGTTGTCTTCTTGAAATATGTGGTATGGGATGCTAGGTGGATAGGAGATACACAATGGATTATTTGTGGAGATTTCAACTTGATCACCTCTCTAGGGGGGGAGAAAGGATCCAAATGGGTTTTAGGAGCCTCAAATGAATCCTTTTAGGACTTCATTGAGGAAACTCAGATGGTGGATGTGGAAATAGGGAATGGATGGTTCACCTGGAATAATGGGAGAGGGGGTGATCACCATGTGGTTTCGAGGTTGTATAAATTCTTGATCTTAGAAGGGATAGTCAACTGAGGTTGATATTTGACTACGATGGTCCTTCCTATTATGGAGAGAAATTCCTATGGCTTGGGGTACCACAACAGACAACTTGACTCCAGAAATCAATCCTTTCCAATATGCAATAGAAATTAAATCTCTAACACTAAAGGATTAGACCTCGTACCTTATTCCGGACGGTTGAAGTAGATCCCCGTTGAGATTTCCAACTTCAGCTTGAATTGATAGATTACTTCCTCAAAAACAAGTAAACAATACAAGCATTCTATATATCATGGTGTTAGATCTATTCTAGCATATATAACCAATAATGTATAAGCATTTGACATAATCCAATGGATAAAACATTCATTCAAACACACATTATTGGATAGGAAAAGATATTTCTATTAATATAAATCAGAGATTACAAGATACAACCTCTTTTGGCATGTCTACGAACCAGAGAAATTGAATCCCCCACTTGGGCCTCCACCACTTCAATCCTCCATCTCTAGATAACAAGCTCACAAGCAAAAGGAAAGCTTGGGAAGAACACAATAGTGCTCCAAGGGACAAAGGGATGCAGACTCAAGTATAAGTTCTGGCAACAATGGACTATAGTTTCTTTGCTCTCAATTCTCTCTTATGCCTTCAATGTACCAAGGGGTTCCTTATATAGATTTTCAAAGGGGTAATGAAAGGTCGAATCTGAGCGATCTCAAGGCATAGGGAAGGCTAGGAGTCAAGTGAGTCGGATCCATGTCAAGGAAAACTCCAAAAGGATTTGGATTTTTTCCACATCCCAATGTACGCGGTTTTAGTGGTCAAACCCGTGTATATACACGCTTATAGGTTTAAAAGTCGCGTGTATCATTTTTCTCATGTTTTCAGGGATGGTAAAGGAAACATCAAAGGACAAAAAATGGTCAATGGGGTCTAAGGAGTCTGCAGCGTGACAGGGGAAGGCCATACAAAGTGTGATTCACCTGGAGTGGTGAAATCAACTATAATAGATTCCCCCTAATGTGTGAGGTCAGAGGAGTCACACGATGGCCGAAATAAATTATAAGTCCATCCCAGAAGTGGAGTGATGAAGGATCCCAAATGGAAGACCAGCCACCCAATCAACAAAGTACAATAATACAACTCTGCACATAACTACAAATACATATAGCAGTCCCGGATACATAAGAGTACAATGGCCATGAATAGGCATGATACAAGATATCACATAAGTGGTCATTGCCACGTACAATATACATAGATCAGAATCTCCATGATGAATATATACAAAGGACCATGATCTCCATAATGGTTGAAGATATATAACAGATCAAGATCTCCATAGTGGCTAGAAATATCTGACATATACTGGAATCAAGTCACAAGAGCTGAAATCTCATGAACACTCGCATGATCAAGGAGGTAGCATATAAAAGATGCCACCAATCTGGAAAGTCTTCTACATAAACCGCTACGAGTACATGTCCTACTATGCAAATAGAGGTGTAGAGGTCGAACATAGTAGTCCATCGTCTGATTACCATTCATTAATGTATACCATTAACAGACGTGAGATCACCCACCGATAATGAAAATGGGAATCAAGGTACTAGAGTGTAAACTAAAAAGTGTGAATAAATGTGTTGAGGTCGAACACTTGAGAGGATCCATCAATCAGGGGACATTGATGTATTCCCAAAAGACTGTCGATGGCAAGAGAACCTGCCACTGATGACTGCAAGTCTCAAGGAACTCAAAATGACTCTAGATTCCAATCCCAGAATAAATGATCTAAAGTCAATGGGATGAAATCCGCTATAAGGAGGGAATTAAGGCATCCCCCATCATCCAACATGATGTACTCAGCAAAGTTGTATAATGTGGAAGGACTCGATCATAAGGTGCACGAACCAGTAACTGTACCAGGAATGGCCGACATGCAAAGTCAAGAGAACTAAGGAATGGTCGACTCAGGCTTCAACTTCCTTCGAACAAGAGCATAACGACATATGGTGACTGAATAAAGGTAGCATAGACTTGATATACAAATTGGGACATCTCTGTGACATAGGAGGCATCGACAGAGGCTCCATAGGGACTGAAAGCTTAACCAGTCGGTGGAGATAAACTCAGATAAATGAGTACAACTCCTAAATTCAAACTATAACCCAACCAATGGATGTGATATATAGGGCTCTGTTTGAAGGTGACACGAATCGACACCTTCCAAAGATAACATCTTTCCTTGTCTGGCTTTTTGGTTTTTTGATTTTTTTGGACTTTTTCAATTATTTAAAAATCTTGAAAAAGAATAAAATTGCTTTATAGTTACAGACTAGGAGGAGATGAGTGTCATAAGGGAAAACAAACTAGTTCCAAGCAGTGGAACATACCTATGCTCAATGCAAGGATACATGTGTAGGATATCGACACTCGGGGGAAAATCCCCTCCCGGTAAAAAGGGAATCAAGCTGCAAAGGATATATAAAATGACTCTGCATCGCTAGACATGAGACAAGCTCGGGCTATATGGCTGAACACGCAAGTAATTTATAGGAAACCATTCATATTTGAATAGTTATGGTTATAACATAAGTAATTTAAATAATTCATCCATCAATAGTGGGAGGACCTGGACACCCCAAGGGAAACATGGATGTATCAATTCCAATAGAAATTAAAATCTCTAAAAGCAAGGATCCATACTTGGAATAAGGAGTTTGGGAATATCTTCTAGGACAAAAAGTGCCTAATGAACAACTACAGGAAATCCAAAAAGAGGTAATGTATAATGGATATTATGAGGAGCTAAAATAGAGGGAAAAAATAATCCTTGAACAACTTGATGCTCGATAACGCCAAGAGGAAATATACTGGAAAAATAAGTCTAGGAAATAATGGCTCTAGGAGGAAGAGAACAACACCAAATTATTCCACCAATTAGTTATCCAAAGTATAGAAAGGACTAAAATCAATAGACTGAAAAATTATTCAGGGAAATATGTGGAAAGTAGGGAAGATATGGAAGAATAACTGGACAACTATTTTGGAACAATAATGGAAGGAGATAGAGCTGACTGGTAGGAGGACATAGCAAACATCACTCAACATATCCCTTCCCTGATTACTCCTAGGAAGAATGAGCTCCTGAATAGGCCAGTTGAGATGAGAGAGGAAGATGATGTTGTTGATCAAATGTTGGAAGAAAAATTCCTAGGTATTGATGGTTTCACAACAAATTTCTTCCACCACTTATGGGATCTCATTATGCAAGAAGGATGGAAAATTGTGGAATATTCTAGACAAGCCAGAGGAGTGTTGAAATATTTCAATGCCACTTTCCTAACTCTCACACCCAAAGTGAAGGAGTTGAACCTCTAGGTAAATTTAGACCGATTTCCTTATGCATTGTTATTTATACAATTACTACCAGAATCATGGCCCATCAATTAAATACTATCCTTCCCAACCTAGTGTACTCAGAGCAGTATGGATTTGTGAAATGTCACTAGATTCTGGATGGAGTCATCCTGGTTCATGAAGTGATCCACTCCTTGAAGATAATAAAGAACCAGGAATGCTTCTCAAGCTTGACATCTCATACGCCTCTGATAAGATAAGCTGTAAATTTATGAGAGAAATGCTCAAGGCATATGGATTCAATCAAGACTATATTGAATGGATTATGAACATGATCTCTTCAACCTTTTTCTCAATCTTCATCAAAGTATCTCTATGAGAAACTTTATTCCATCCAGGGGAATTCGACACGGGGATTCCATGTCTCTCTTATTGTTTATGCTAATGGTCGTGTTGGGTATATGTCATATTATTTGCATGTGTGTGTGGAGGGGAGGTGCACCTGTCAGTACCGCTTTTGACAATCCCTATCGACTATTTTAGGCTATCTTGGGAATATTTCTAAAAGTATGTAATTTAATCCCGTTTAAGGGATTGGGGTCTATTTTTCTAATCTGGGTTAACAGATTAGGATATTGGAGGCTACAAAATACGCATATTTTATTGCGAGGGATTCATAATGATTATGAAAAATTGTAGACGTGGCTCCAAGGTTTGTTGGTTTTCCCAGTTAAGGGTTTCCAACATAAATCTCTATGTTTATGTGTGAATTCTATGGTGTAATATTTGTTTTGCTTAAAGAATATGCATGCTTTGCTTCTCTACGCATGTTTAAAACTTACATGTGGTATTAGAGCTCGATTATTAGCATCACAGGGATGAATTTTTTGGTAAGTGTTTGACGTGGTTGATAGATCTTGGGTCTATGATAAACTTAGGTTCAGTGGGAGCTTTGCAGTATTAATTTGTGCATTGAAAGAGAATGGTGAGAAGTTTGAGAATTGAGATTGATAAATTTAACGGCCAGAATTATGAGCTGTGGAAGCTTAAAAAGGGAGGATCTTCTTGTAGATCAGGAACAATGGATTGTAGTGGATATGGGTACCAAACCCACCGCAACATCACAAGATGATTGGGATAAATTAGAAAGAAGGGAAAGGAGTACAATACGATTGCGCTTATCACTCTATGTTTTTGAACGTATCTAGTGAAGATAGTGCAGTAAAGATTTGGGAGAAACCAGGGAGTTTGTGTCAATCAAAATCCCTTGTGAACAAGTTGTTTCCGCAAAATTAATTGTTTCACCTCATAATGGATAAAAATGACACTGCAACAGAGCATCTGAATGTCTACAATACTATGGTAAGTCAGATAACCTATTTTGGTATTAAAATGGATGAAGAATATAAATGTATTACATTATTGTGTTCTTTTCCATATTCCTGGGATAGCCTAATTGTTTCAATAGGTAGTGCTAACGAAGTGACCTTAAAATTTGATGAAACAGTATCATAACTACTATCAAAAGAGATAAGGTGGAAAACCATGGATAATCATAACATGGATGCCTTGTCTATGAGAGGTCTCCCCTAGGAGAGAAAAAAAAATAAAGGATCTGGGGGAGATGTAAATCTAAGGGTAGATCTAAATCCCCTGGAAAAGGAATAAGAAAGTGTTGGAAATGTGGTAAAGTTGGGCACTATAAAAAGGATTGTAGATCTAAGAATGTTGAGAAAGAAAAGGGATCTGAGGATACCCCTTCCATAGAGGAGAACACCTCCTTAGAAGAAGGAGCGGATGTGTACCTAACTTCCACGGGTAATCATTCAGAATGTGATAGATGGTTGATTCACTTAGGTGTTTCATGTTATATGACCCCTCATAGCAAGTGGTTCTATGAATATAAAAATTATAATGGAAGAGATGCACATACTTCGGAGATAACTCACCATCCAGTATCATTGGACATGATTGAGTCAAGATAAAACTAAGGGATGGAAGGATTAGAAGTCTACCTGGAGTGATACACATTTCAAATCTAGCAAGAAACTTGATATATGTATGGAATATGGATGTTCCAGGTGTAAAGGCTGTGTGTGGAGATGGTGGATGCAAAATGGCTCGATAATAAATGGTGTTGATGAGGATATTTTGGTATGGAACTATACAAACTATTGGGAAGAACCATCATTGATGAAGGTAACAATTCTGTTGTGCTTGATGAAGGAGGTAAAGATGATAGAACCTTGACTACATTAGGAGGAAAGAAAATGTTATGGCATCAAATATTGGTGCATATCGGAGAAAAGGGCCTTCAAGCTTTACAAGGTAAAGGCATGGTTGAAGGTATGACTGGTTGCACTCTGGATTTTGAATTCTATGAACATTACATATATGGAAAACAAAATCTAGTAAGATTTGCATCTAGTGCTACAAGAGTAAAGGGAATTCTAGAATTAATACATAGTGATGTGTTTGGAATTGTTCTTGTTCCATAATTGTATAGATGATTTCTCAAGGAACACATGGATCTATTTCCTTTGAAAGAAATCTAAAGTATTTGCTAGGTTTAAAGAATTTAAGGTTCTTGTAGAAAATCAGTTAGAAAAAAATAAATGTGCTGAGGACAGATGATGGTGGATAATTCTACAGGAATGAATTCAAGGATTTATGTAAGAAGTGCGGTATAACAAGGCATAATACTACTCCATACACAACTCAACAGAATGGAGTTGCTGAAAGGATGAATAGGACGTTGATGGAAAATGAAAGGATCATGCTAAGTAGTGATGGGATAGGACAAGAATTTTGGGCAGAAGCAGTGGAGACAACATATTACTTGGTAAATTGGTCACCCACATCAACATTGATTGATAAAAATCCATAAGAGGCATGGAATGGTAAGAAACACTCTATTAAGAATATGAAATGTTTTGGATGTGATTCTTATGTACATGTTCCAAAGGAGAAAAGGAGCAAGATGGATAACAAAGCTGAGAAGTGTATATTTATTGTCTATAAAGATGGTATGAAAGGCTATAAGCTTTGGAATCTTGTAGGTAAGAATATTTTTTACAGTCAACATGTTGTGTTTAGAGAGGTCAAAGAGGTCCTTAGAGAGGAAGTGAATCAAATGGAAAAGGAACCAGAGAAAATAATGTTTGAGTTAGAAGGTGAAGAATCTGAATCAACATAAGAAGTTGAATAAGAAGAAGAAGAACCTCATACCCCAGTTTTGAGGAGATCATCTTGAGAAAGAAGGAAACCAGAAAGGTATTCCCTCGTAATTTTCACTCTCACTTTTCTTTGTCTATTACTGATGATGATCCTAGAAATATGAAGGAAGTTGTTGATTCAGAGGATAATGATCTTTGGAAGAAGGCCATGGTTGAAGAAATGGAATCCTTGGACAAAAATGAAGCTTGGAATCTAGTCTAGTTACCAGTTGAAAGAAAATTCGTTTAGAAGAAATGGTTTTTTAAAAAGAAGTTGAATGCAGAAGGTAAAGTGGAGAAGTACAAATCCCACTTGGTAGCAAAGGGATATTCTCAGGTAGAGGGAATTGATTTTGGTGAAATATTTTATCCAATTACAAATTTAAATTCTATTATATTTCTTCTTTCTATTGTTGTTTCTTTTGATCTTGAAGTAGAGCATATGGATGCGAAGACAACGCTCTTACATGGGGATTTGGAAGAAGAAATATACATGAAACAACCATAAGGGTTGATAGTAAACAGAAAGAAAGGGATGGTATGTAAACTAAAGAAGCCCCTTTATGGTCTAAAGAGATCCCCAAGGATGTGGTACCAAACATTTGACACATACATACTTGGATTGGGGTTTGTGAGAAGCAAATTTGATCATTGTGTATACTCCAAGCAGGTTCATCATCACTTAATTAACATAGTACTGTATGTTGATGACATGTTGTTGATTGGAAACAACAAGGATGTTATAAAGGAGGTGAAGTCTCAGTTTTGCTCCAAACTGGATATGAAAGATCTCGGTGTTGCAAAATTCATTCCAGAAATGGAGATAAGAAGAAATAATTGAAATAGGATGAGCTGTTTAAATCAAAGAAAATATGTTGAGACAATACTACAGATATTTAACATGCAGAAAAGTAATTCAGTCAAGGTTCCTATTCCTGTAGGTGTAAAGTTATTTTTAGAGCAGTGTCTGAAGACATGGGAAGAAGAAGAAGATATTTCATGAGTTCCATATGCCATTGCAGTTGGTAGTTTGGTGTATACAATGGTATGAACTAGACCAGATATTGCTCATCCATTGGGAGTTATGAGAAAATATATGTCAAAACTAGTAAAGGAGCATTGGACAGCTGTAAAGAGGGTCTTCATATATTTGTGTGGCACTACATATTATGTAATCTGCTACCAAGGAAGGCATGTGTTACGGAGAAAAATTCCTATGGATTGGGGTACCATAATAGACAGAGTAATCACAGAAATCAATCCTTTCCAATATGGAAGAGAAACCAAACATCTAACACGAAAGGATCTTGACACATACCTTATTCCAGATGGTTGATGTAGATCCCCGTTGAGCTTTTCCACTATCGCTTGTATAAGTAATTTGCTCTCTCAACATTTAGCAAACAAGACAAGCATGCTATATATAATTGTGTTAGACCTACTCTAGCATATATAATCAATAACATATAAGAATTTAAAAGAATCCATGGATTCAATACTCATTTAAATACACATTATTGGACAGGAAAAGATATTTCTATTAATATAAAACAAAGATTACAATAGTGACAACCTTTGTCAGCACGTCTGCGAATCAAAGAAACTGATTCCTCCACTTGGGCCTCCACCACTTCAATCCTCCATCTCTCGATAGCAATCTCACAAGCAAAGGAAATATTGGGAAGAACACAAAGTGATCCAAGGGACAAAGGGATGCACACTCAAGTATAAGCTCCGACAACAATGGACTATAGTTTTCTTACTCTTCAATTCCTCCCCTTTCAATGTATCCAAAGGGTTCGTTATATAGTGCTTCAATGGGGTAATGAAAGGGAAAATCCGAGCAATCTCAAGGAATATAGAAGTCCAAGAGACAAGTGATTCAGATCCACATCAAGGAAAACTCCAAAACTATTTGGCCTTTTGCACACATCCCGATGTACGTGGGTTTGAGGGTCAAACCCACGTATATACGTGAGAACAGGTTTAAAAGTCGCGTATAGAAAATAAGACATGTTTTTAGGGATGATATTGGAAACATCAAAGGTACAAAAATGGTCCATGGGGTCTAAATATTCTACAGAGGGACAGGGAAGGACATAAAGGTGTGATCCACCATGTGTGGTAAAATCAGCTGTAACAGATGCCCCCTAATGTGTGAGGTTAGAGGGGTCATACGATGGCCGAAATACATTATAAGTCCATCCCAGAAGTGGAGTGATGAAGAACCAGGTGGAAGAACCAGTCATCCAATAGTACAATATAATGGTCAAACTCTGCACATAACTGCAAGTAGATATAGCAGTCCCGGATACATAAGAGTACAATGGCCATGAATAGGCATGATACAAAATATGACATGTGTGGTCATCACCACATACAATATAGATAGATCAGAATCTCCATGATGAATATATACAAAGGATCATGATCTCCATGAAGGCTGAAGATATATATCGGATCAAGATCTCCATAATGGCTGGAAACATCTGACATACACTGGAATCAAGTCACGAGAGCTGAAATCTCATGAACACTGGCACGATCAAGGAGATAGCATATATGCAATGCCACCAATATGGAAGGTCTTCTACACAATATGCTATGAGTACATATCCTACTATGAGAATAGAGGTGTCGAGGTCGAACATAGTAGTGCATCGTCTAATTACCGATCATTGATGTATACTATTAACAGAAGCAAGATCACCCATCGATAATGAAAATGAGAATCAAGGTACTAGAGTGCAAACTAAAAAGTGTGAATAAATGTGTTGAGGTCAAAAAATTGAAAGGATCCATCGATCAGGGGACATTGATGTATTCCCAAAAACTGTCGATGGCGAGAGAACCTGCTACTGATGACTGTAAGTCTCAAGGCACTCAAAAATGACTCTAGATTCCTATCCCATAATAAATGATCTGAAGTCGATGGGATGAAATCCACTGGAAGGAGGGAATTAAGGCATCCCCCACCATACAACACGAGGTACTCAACAAAGCTGTATAATGTGGAAGGACTCGATCATAATGTTCACGAACCAGTATCAGTACCAGGAATGATCGACATGCAAAGTCAAGAGAACTAAGGAATGGCCAACTCTGATTTCAAATTCCTTTGAACAAGAGAATAAAGGTGAATGGTGACTAAATGTAGGTAGCATAGACTCAATATACGAAACTGAGACATCTCTGTGACACAGGAGGCATTGACAGAGGCTCCATAGGGATTGGAAGCTTAACCAATCGGTGGAGATAAATTCAGAGAAATGAGTACAACTCCTAAATTCAAACTATTAACCCAACCCACGGATGTGATATACAGTGCTTTGTTCGAAGGTGACATGACTCGACTGCTGCCAAAGATAACATCTTTTCTTGTCCGAATTTTTGGTTTTTTGATTTTTTGGAATTTTTCAAATATTTTGAAAAGATTGAAAAAGAATAAAAGTGCTTTATAGTTACAGACTAGGAGGAGACGAGTGTCAATGGGAAAACAAACTAGTTCCAAGCAGCGGAACATACCTATGCTCAATGCAAGGACACATATGTAGGATAACAACACTCGGGGGAAAGTCCCCTCCCAGTAAAATTGGTGAATCAAGCTACAAAATATATATAAAATGGCTCTGCATGGCTAGACATGAGACAAGCTCGGGCTATATGGCTGATAATCAAAGTCAAGGAAGCCGGCATAAGGCTCAATGAGGCAGGAAAAACTCATGATAATTCAATTACAACTTGACATAAGCGAGTCCTGGGGACAAAGGCCAACAAAAAGATCAAGAGGAGTATGAGGCTCTTGTGCAAAGACATGGAGATACTATACAAAGGACTCCCACACCCTAAAGGGAAAAAATGTCGGCATGGGCACCAAATGCAACAAAGGAGCTAACTAGGGCACCCATGTATGGTCAAGCTCTACCATTCACATCATGTCACTTCTAAAACAACAAGAAGGTTTCGTAACAAGATAGAATGGGTTCGTACCTAAGGTTATAATGAAATGGTCGTAAGGCCATGCAAAATCCACACAGATGTGAAATCTAACCTATATGCCAGTTTAGACATAATACCTAAAAGCGACATGAATAGGTCAAAACAATTGTTGAAACGACACTCAAAACGGACTCCTACATCGTCAGATTAGTCCAAAATGGTCCAAAACGGTTAGAAACAGTTCAAAACTATAGAAAAGGGGTAAAAAATTACAAAAAATTCAAATTTTTTCTATAAATAGTAAAAAATTCAAAAATTGCATATCATTTGAAATTTTTACCCATTTGAGCTTAGAACTTCAATCGTGAATTCCAGGAGCTTCATCTGGCAAAATTCGACACCATTTGTTCCAAGTAACTTCTCATGTCCTCCTCTTCCATTTTTATGTAAATTTTTTCAATTTCCACGTTCAATTTTTTACTTTTAATCCAGTCTAGATTGGTCTTTTCGGCCCACATGGAAATCGAGGCTTTTTCCGCATATAGGGCTGGCTATACGTGTAAAAACCTCCCAAACACGTGTACATACGTGGCTGCGCACATGGTTTTTTAAGGTATCTAATGACAAAAAACTATTTTTAATGTGCAGGATGGTCCTAGAATGGAGGGAGAGGGAACATGGAGATGTAGAAGAGGTTGTTCGGGGTGATTTGATGGCTCAACAAGCTCTACGTGCATGTGGGCTATACAAGTTTTGGTGTCTTGGTAGCCTGAGTGCCAAACCAAGACTCCTGCAGATGCTAGTAGACTACTGGGATTCAGACTCAGAGTCTTTCCATATCGACGGGATGTCCCTCACTATAGAGGCGGAGGACATATATTTCATTACAGGATTGTCCCGACGGGGAAAGGTGGTGAACCTACGCTCTCACGTTCCCGAAGATGGCCTCACCATTGAGGAGTACATTGCAGTATACTATTTTCTGGACACGAAAAATGTTGGGAGTCATATCTCGACAAACTCCATCCAGGTACTAGGCTTGAAGGCCATACTATTGGAACTTGGTAGGATAGCAGGGATAACATCACTCCACTAGGCCTCGTGGGAATTGATGTTCTATGCAATGGAGTGCATGAGACCCACAGTTTATGATTGGAGTACTGCGTTGTTGAGTAACATGAAGCAGTAGCTTAGTGACTGCAAGATGGGAAGTGTACGAAAATTTGGTTTTGGCAGTATACTGAGCACATTCTTCTTTGAGCGTGTTTCGGGGCTAAGCCCTAGAGATGACGTTCCTCCTCACGGGGTTCGAGATCCATCACAACAATGTTGGGAAGATGCTATGCACAGACTGGGCGGAGGTAGGGTGTCCAACCCCTACCCTGCTGATTTCTTTCCATGGTGGCAGCGACAGATTATTGCCATTGATGAATACCCTTATGCAGGTATAGATTTTTGGGGAGATCTCGACATGCCCCTACCACCCGGAGCAGCATATGGTGATACTGGTAACGAATCCCAAACCCTCTTTTTAAGTTTTTTGATTATTAATTTTTTTTGTGTTATTTGATATATAGACTCAAAAGACATGTTTTGGTGTGACGACACATAGTGACAACCTGTCATATGTATGCAGATGTTGGACCACGGCGGCCTGAAAACTTCCCTCGTCATAGATGGAGGGGAAGAGGAGATGATATCATGGGTGTGGATGCGAAGCAGACGCTCCAAATCATCCACACAAACTTTGTATGATTGACACACCGGGTACCCATGGTGCAAGTCGAGGACTTTCCTGAGGCCATGTAGGGTCAGGTGGTTGGGGTACCACGAGCATGGGTTCGGTTATTTCGATGACTAGATAGAGCCATGGTGTGATACCATGACCAGAACCCCACTCCTCCTCCATAGGCTTAGATACCTGAGAGTGATTCATTTTTGTACTACTGTGTATTGTATTTTGGTGGCTTGGAAGCCCCATTTTTGTATTATGACACTTATGTATTATGACATCACATTTTGGATGTTTAATGAAAAAACTTTTATGATGATCGATTTTATTTATTTACATGTGTGTAAAAATGTATGTTTGTGATCTGCTTATGGTATATGAAACAAATGCCAATCTAACACATAGTTAGCATATGAGTCAGCAACTTGATTATAAATTCTTGAAACATGTATGTATGTTATGTTGTCAAATTTCTGTTCTAACAATCTCACATGTAAGAATCTTTGTAATAATGTTGGATCCCTAATACGATACAAGCCATTAAGCTGTGACATTACTAACTGTGAATCAAGACGTACCTCAAGAGAGAGAACACCATGTGAAATGTCATCCCGTAATAGCTCGATAATGGCACTATACTCAGCAATATTGTTCGAAGAAGGCCGTAAACATATGCCTCCTGAAGACAATACCTGACATGTAGGAGTATAAATCACCCAAGCAGCAGAGGCTGAGTGTTGAGTGTGGTGGCTAGCACCATCAACGAATCCTATGAAAGCAGAAGACTCCATTGACATCTGCCATAAGAAATGAAAGCTAATCAACAAACCCGATCACCATAAGAAAACCTAACTATGCAAAAAACTGTACAATAATATAAAATAATCAGCCCTGGCTAAAGATCATGCTTAGTATTTTTTAAGATAGAGCCCATTTCTAGGCTCCGCCAAGGCTATCCCTTCATAATCTACTAGCTCATAGGAACATTTCTCTAACACACGTTTTTTCACGTCCCCATGCCTCCAACCGGCGAAGAGGACGCGACCCATGGCGTTAACCATGCAGACTAAGAGCCCCATGAACATGTAGAGGCATAAAATTTCTGAAACAGAATGCTGAAAGGAAATGCATTGCAGTATAACATGCATAAATGCAATTTTTTATCATACACAACTCTAATTATTTATCTTGCACAACGGAATCAACATGCACTCACATAAGCATTCATCTAACATGTTCATCATTTACATTAATAGAAAACATGGTTGCAGAAGTAAAAATGGACAAGAGCACTTATCTTATGATGAATTCGATCCGCACCAGCTACGTCGCTACAACGTTCCACCCAACCATAGGCCAGCGTGCTCCTTAATCTCTCAGCAACGCCACCACCCTCGAGCTGGGCATGATTCTCCAAGGAATAAGGGAACAAGCAGGCTTACACATAGCCAAGGATACCCAAAACGCAGCCAAGCCAACACAGTTGGGTTTATCAGGCCATCAGGGAGTTGGGAAAGGCTAAATGCTAAGCTGGTGAGCCCATTACAGAGCTAAGAACACCTACACCAGAACTAGCCTAACCTCTAAGACACCCAAACACACCCAACACAAGGAATCAGTCCATTCTCTGCTAAACAGTCCCTCAGGCCCTGCATTCCCTTCCAGTGCTATTCAGGGGTGATGGAGAAGAAGGCTAGCCCTCTAGCTCTGTCTGTGTGGTTTCCAGCCACCAGGTTTATCAAGCAAACCAAGCCCCCATCCCCGCTCCCAACACAGTCCGAAGACCAACCATTGCACTCGGGCAATTAATTTAGCTGTTGTAGCTTAAACAGGGAAACAATTCCTGAGTCATTCTTGGCCCTATCGTGTCCAAAATGGCTCTCCAATGAATTTACAACAGTTCCCAAACACAACAACAACCACAATTCCAACAGGGGGAAATCAGCAGTCCGTCCAGGGCAAGGAAGCAAGCGGAAAAGGAATTGCACAGGCCGCCACACAGTTCTTAAGCGTGAAATGACTCCCTACAGGAAATCGTGGGTGATAGTGGCAAAACGGCTCTCAGTTTGTTGTGTGTGAGACCAACGAGCAATTGCTTGTGCGTGAGGATGAATGATTCCATCCCAAGACATAAAGAAACCACAATGAAACACACTGTGCGTGAGAGAACCACAGCAGCACAGTAAATCGTGGATAAAAGAGCACGGCTCTTAGCTCGCTGCATCAGTTGGAAAAACCAGGAAAATACCTGTGCGTGAGACCAGCAAACAGAAGATGGTTCATGTGTGGAGATGAACAGAAAAATCATGAGGTCCCTGTAGTAGAGAGTGCATGAAGGTTTTTCTTGCCATAGTTAAGTCAACAGTGGGTGGAGTGTGCATGTGGGTGAGGACTGACAGTGCTGCCACCCCACTCCCAAAGATCATAATTGCCTCAACCACCAGGAGCAATTCTTAATTAAAGTGGTTGGGTAGAGCAAGGAATGAAGACACATGGGCATTTTCCCTCATTGGCCCAAGGTTTAACAAATTCCCCACACCCTCATCCTTGTGAAAATCATGCCCCTTCTCATTTTAGTTGCCGCAATCGTAGCTGGTCGGGTTCATTTAATTTATTATAGATGCATATTTACATGATGATAAACATAATATATGCCGCATGCCCCGATATACCGTCGGTGACAAATTTAAATCCAAAACATAGCATAACCGATCAATGGTGGGGCCTTAGCCTTTAGCTCCACACCATGATCACTACAATTATACATCATATACATCTAATGCAATGAGGTCAAAACCGGGGTGTTACATTCCCCTCCCCCTTCAATAGCACTGTCCTCAGTGCGTTACAGAATTGAACAAAATGCTACACTGGTATCGCCTCAGTGTTCCACAAAATTGAACAAAAAGGGATGTGCCAGTTGCATGGCATCCTCTAGCTCCCATGTGGCCTCTTCAGGTCCGAAGTGCTCCCATTGCACCTTTACCTGACCTATGGTTCGGTTCCAGAGCATTTTTACCTTCCTGTCAAGGATGCGCATTGGCTCAATTCAGAACTCCCCCTTGGGTTCCACCTGAATCACATCCCAATTTATCACATGGTTAGGATCATGTACATATCTCTTAAGCAAAGAAACATGAAAAACATTATGAGCTCTAGTGCTAGCAGGTAATGCAAGTCTATATGCAACTGGCCCTATTCTTTCAAGCACTTCAAATGGCCCACAGTATCTCAGTGACAACTTGGCACAACTACCAAGATTCAAGGAACTCTTCCTGGACCTCACTCTAAGGTAAACATGATCTCCAACGCTGAACTCCCTGTTCACCCTATGCTTATCTGCATAGCTTTTTTGTCTGTCCTGTGCTGCTTTCACATTCTGCTTGATCTTTACAACCTCTTGCTCCATTTCCTTGAGCAATTTCGGTCCAAGCACAACTCTGTTCACTGGATTATCCCAAGTCACTGGTGTCCTACACCTTCTTCCATACAAAGATTCATACGGACTCATCCCCAAGGATGCTTCAATTTCCATTGTTATAAGCAAAATCTACCAAGTGTAAGTAATCTTCCCACTTGGTTGGTTTATCCATTACGTACATTCGAAGCATGTCTTCAAGTACCTGATTAACTCTTTCTGTCTGCCCATCTGTCTGAGGATGGTATGCAGTGATGAAGTTTAGCTTTGTACCCAAATCTGCAAACAACCCCTTCCAAAAGTTGGAAGTGAACTTGACATCTCTGTCAGAAACTATTGCCTTCGGCAATCCATGCAATTTGAATATCTCTTTCATGAAGATCTTTGCAATGTCGCCAGTCTCATATGTAGACTTAACCGGTATAAAATGTGCTGCCTTTGTCAACTTGTCTACCACAACCATGATGGAATCATGTTGTCTCCAAGTCATCGGCAATCCCGTAATAAAATCCATGGAAATAACTTCCCATTTCCATTCTGGAACTGGCAAAGGCTACAACAAACCTGCTGGATGTTGATGCTCAACCTTTACCTGTTGAAATTTCATGCACCTTGAAATGTACTCAGCCATATCCTTTTTCATACCTGGCCAAAAGTGCTGCTTTCTAGCTGTAGCAATTGTCTTCTGATATCCGAGGTGTCCAGAATACGGAGCTTGATGGATTTCATCCATAACAACTCTCCTCAAATATGCTACATCTGGAATATAAATCCTACCTTTATAAGTGAGAAGCCCATCTTCTCCCAATCTATATCCCTCATACCTCTTCTCAAGACTTTGCTGCTGCAATTTGTCTTTTACCTGCTCATACAATTCATCTCCAGCAACATGATTAACAATCTGCTGCCTCAAATCTGATTGGAAAATACTAAGAGATTCCACATGCATTTCTTGCATCTTCCTGCTGAGTGCATCAGCTACCTTATTTTCCTTCCCTTTTATGTGCTTGATTTCAAAATCAAACTCACATAAAAATTCCAACCATCTTGCTTGCCTAGCATTCAAGGTAGGCTGATCAAACAAATACTTCAGTCCACAGTGATCTGTTCTGAGCTCAAATCTCCTACCCATCAAGTAATGCCTCCACATCTTGAGAGCATGTACTATGGCTGCAAGCTCTAGATCATGAGTGGCATAGTTCTTCTCATGTTCCTTCAGCTTTCTTGACTCATAACATATCACGTGGTTGTCTTGCATAAGGACTCCTCCAAGCCCTTGTTCACATGCATCAGTACACACCACAAAATATTTTTCTGGATCTGCAACTTTCAATACTGGTGCACTGGTGAGAAGACTCTTCAACTGCTAGAAGCTTTCTTCACACCTCGATGTCCATTCGAACTTCATCCCCTTCTTTTGCAAAGAAGTGATAGCATGTGCAACTTTGGAGAATCCCTCAATGAATCTCCTGTAGTATCCTGCAAGTCCCATGAAAGATCTTACATCTGTCACATTTCTTGGAGTAGGCCAATTCATAATGGCTTCAATCTTTTCAGGGTCCACAAATATACCCTCCTTTGAGATAATGTGACCCAAATACTGAATTCTATCTCTATAGAAGTCACACTTGTTCAGTTTTGCATACAATTGATGCTCCCTGAGCAAATTCAATGTCAATCTCAAATGTTCTTCATGCTCTTCCTCATTCTTAGAATAAACAAGAATGTCATCAAGGAAAACAAGAACAAACTTGTCCAAATACCTACTGAAGACACTATTCATAAGGAACATAAATGTAGCTGGTGCATTTGTGAGACCAATGGTACCACTACAAACTCATAATGCCCATACCTTGTACTGAAGGCTGTCTTATGAATGTCTTCGTCCTTGATTCTCACCTGATGGTAACCAGACCTCAAGTCAATCTTGGAAAATACATTTGCTCCCCTCATTTGATCAAAGAGGTCATCAATCCTAGGAAAAGGATATTTATTCTTCACTGTAACCTTGTTCAATTGTCTGTAATCAATACATAACCTAAGTGTACCATCTTTCTTCTTTACAAACAAAACCGGTGCTCCCCAAGGAGACACACTCGGTCGTATATACTTCTTTTCCAACAGCTCTTGCAATTGCATCTTCAACTCTAGCATCTCCGGTGTACTCATCCTGTAGGGTGCTTTGGACACTAGTGCTGTTCCTGGCACAAGTTCAATTGTGAAGTCAATGTCCCTCTTTGGAGGAAGCCCTGGGATCTCATCAGGAAACACATCCCTAAATTCTTGTAACACCTGATATTCCTCCAATCGAGGAGTTTCATCTCTTGTTTCCTCCAAAATCTGAGCTGCATACAACTGGAAACCCTTCCTACAGAACTTCTTTAATTGCATTGCTGAAACCTGCCGTACTAAAATCACCTTTGGAATGCCTTTCACAGCTACTAAGTTTCCTTCTTCATCCATGCATTCGAAAGTATTATTGTAGCAATCAAGCTTCACCTTGTGAGCTTCTAACCAATCCATTCCAATGAGAATATCATAGGAACCAAGTAGTAGAACATTCAGATCTACACACGTGGCAAATCCATCCATGACCAATGGACATTTCTCAACCACTTCACTAACCTTTCTCTTAGTTTCAGTGGCTAGCTGAACTAACCAAGACTTCCTATGTTTTACTTTCTTAAAAGCACAATTCTCCACTGCTCTAGGAGTAATGTAACTATGCGTAGAACCAGGGTTAATTAAAATAGAAACAGATTGCTCAACAATCTTACATGCTACTTCAACCACAGTTGACTGGTGATCTGCCTGGTGATCCTCCAGTGCTGCATAGATCCTAGGGACTGCCCTTACTACTTGACCCACTATTTCTACTTCTTGAACATTATAAGCTGGCCTTGCATTCTCATTCTCAAGTGGACATTTCCTACGCATGTGGGGTCCTCCACATTTCCAACATTGAAGTGGTCCTCTATTTTGTTGTGGATCCTTAGGCTTTTCTCCTGTCACTCCAACTGGCTTACTCGTAGCTTGAGATGGATGCTTCTGCTGATTCCTGAAGCTAGAAGGTTTAAAACCTTTCTTCCTTTGGTCAAACTTCTCATTCTTCTTGTCCTTCCATGCCTTTTGGTAATCAGGTCTACCTTTGCTTTGCTCATAGCAATACTTATCCTTCCTTATTGCTTCTTCAAGAGTTCTAGGTTTATAAAACTCAATTCTATCTTTGTACGACTAAGGTAATCCACTCAGAAAACGCTGGACCTTCACCTTTTCATCTCTGATGTACCGAACATACCTCAACAGCTCCAAAAACTTATTTGCATATTCTTCCATGGTCTGCTGTCCTAATCTCAACTCATGGAATTCCTTAATCTTGTCATCATAATACCTGTCAGAGAGGTACTTCTGCTTGAAATACTTCTTGAACTGTTTCCACTTAAGTCTCCTTTCACTGATCCTCTTTACTTGTTTGAAGTGTTCCCACCAAATGGATGCTCTTCCATTCAGATTGAATATGGCAACTCTTGCCTTCATGTTTCCTGAATAATCATGCACTTGAAAGTACTTCTTTATCCCAAGAAGCCAAGCCTCAGCCTCTTGTCCAGTCTTTACTTCACCATCAAATGTAGGAGGTTTAGCTTTCTTAAACTCATCTCGAGAGCAATCCATACGGTGTTTCTTTCTTTTCCTTTTATGCGAAGAAGATCTTGAATCCCCACTGGATTCTTCCGAATTAGATGATCCACTAGAAGTCCTTCTCCTTCTCCTAGTACTGCTCTTACTTCCTTCTGGTCTTGCTGTAACTTGTCCAGAGTCTATCTTTTTTTTCAAGTCTGTCAAACTCTGCAACATAGCAGCATTCAATTGATGCTACTCTTCCTGGGCTTTGATCAGACTTCTCATGGTAGCTGCAACATCTGACGGTGTCCCCTGAAATCGCCTTTCATTGGACTCAATGTCATCGTTTCTATTACAGACATTTTCTCCCATGGCATCTTTTGCTCGCTCATAGGAATCTCGAGCATCATACCCATCATGGGTTCTCATACTGAACCACCACTTACTTATCAAACTGCACTACCTGGAATACTGCTCTTGAAGGTGACTATGATTCTGCAAACGTGTTAATAACACAATGTTAGATGCATAACATTGATATAAACCAACATTAAATACCTTCTCCTGGAATAATCATAAAATAACAAGTTTTCCCAACATAATATTTCTTCATCAAAGAATGCCTATCTGAGGGGGACGACGGGGGTCAAGGGGGATTTGATTTTCATGCAATCTAGTGCATAAGATCGCTGCCACTTTTTCACTATTCAACCCTAAAATTTCATTGAAAAACTGCTGAAAATCCCACTGAAAAACAACTTAATTTTCCCCTATTCAATCGGGTTTCTTTCCCCAATTATTCTTCCACAGAATCGGCTCCCAATTCCTCTAATTCCTCCACAGAATCGGCTCTCGGAACACTTTCTCTTCCGCAACGGCAGTTCTTGGAACACTTTCTCTTCCGCAACGGCGGCTGTTCCCTCGAAACAATTTTTAAACTTTTCTTGCGGCGTCGGCTGTCTTCCTGATCGGCCGGCTAGTGTCTTTGGCTTCTGCAATGGTGGAACACAAAACCATTATTTCTTTCGATCGGTGTCAATAGTATTTCTTGTCGGAAGACTTAACGCTTTGGCTTCCGCAATGACGGAACGCCAAATACTAACTTCTTCCGATCGGCACTTAGAACAATTTTAAACTTTCAGCTTCGGTGGCCTTTCTGGTCGGAAGCCTTAGTGTTTTGGCTTCCGCAACGGCGAAAGTTTGCTTCGCCAACTCTTCTGATTGGTGAACTAACTCCGAGCCTTAACCCTTTTGACGTGTTGGCGATCAGAGGACTTTCCCGTCGGATGCGTAGTTGTTTCGCCATCCACAATGACGGACGCTCATCAACTAAATCCCTCCGATGGTCACCCAACACTTAGAAATTTCTACGATTTTCTTCCCCTTCGGAAGACTTAACGGTTTGGACTTCCGCAACAGCGGACGGGAAACCGTTAACTCTTCCACTACAGCGGAAGTGTGTTCCTCTAATCCGTTCGACTGTTCAGCACTTAGAAATTTTTTTCTTTCAATTCATTCTGCTGGGCAGAATGAAATACAACCCCTGTCACTGCATCCTTCATGGATCATGCAGGCCCATGCTGCAACCTTTGCTCTGATACCATACTGTCACGTCCCCATGCCTCCAACCGGTGAAGAGGACGCGACCCATGGCGTTAACCATGTAGACTAAGAGCCCCATGAACATGTACAGGGATAAAATTGCTGAAACAAAATGCTGAAAGGAAATGCATTGCAGTATAACATGCACAAATGTGATTGTTTATCATACACAACTCTAATTATTTATCTTGCATAGCGGAATCAACATGCACTCACATAAGCATTCATCTAATATGTTCATCATTTACATTAACAGAAAACATGGTTACAGAAGTAAAAATGGGCAGGAGCACTTATCTTATGATGAACTCGATCCGCAACCAGCTACGTCGCTACAATGTTCCACCCAACCATAGGCCAACGTGCTCCTTAATCTCTTAGCAACGCCGCCACCCCCGAGCTGGGCATGATTCTCCAATGAATAAGGGAACAAGCAGGCTTACACATAGCCAAGGATACCCAAAACGCAGCCAAGCCAACAAAGTTGGGTTTATCAGGCCATCAGGGAGTTGGGAAAGGCTAAATGCTAAGCTGGTGAGCCCATTACAGAGCTAATAACACCTACACCAGAACTAGCCTGACCTCTAAGACACCCAAACACACCCAACACAAGGAATCAGTCCCTTCTCTGCTAAACAGTCCCTCAGGCCCTGCATTCCCTTCCAGTGCTATTCAGGGGTGATGGAGAAGAAGGCCAGCCCTCTAGCTCTGTCTGTGTGGTTTCCAACCACCAGGTTTATCAAGCAAACCAAGCCCCCATCCCCGCTCCCAACACATTCCGAAGACCAACCATTGCACTCAGGAAATTAATTCAGCTGTCGCAGCTTAAACGGGGAAAAAATTCCTGAGTCATTCTTGGCCCTATCGTGGCCAAAATGACTCTCCAATGAATTTACAGCAGTTCCCAAACACAACAGCAACCACAATTCCAACAGGGGGGAATCAGCAGTCCGTCCAGGGCAAGGAAGCAAGCGGAAAAGGAATTACACAGGCCGCCACATAGTTCTTAAGCGTGAAATGACTCCCTACAGGAAATCGTGGGTGATAGTGGCAAAACGGCTCTCAGTTTGTTGTGCATGAGACCAACGAGCAATTGCTTGTGCGTGAGGATGAATGAATCCGTCCCAAGACACAAAGAAACTACAACGAAACACACTGTGCATGAGAGAACCACAGCATCACAATAAATCGTGGATAAAAGAGCATGGCTCTCAGCTCGCTACATCAATTGGAAAAACCAGGAAAATACCTATGCGTGAGACCAGCAAACAGAAGATGGTTCATGCGTGGAGATGAACAACAAAATCGTGAGGTCCCTATAGTAGAGAGTGTGTGAAGGTTTTTCCTGCCATAGTGAAGTCAATAGTGGGTGGAGTGTGCATGTGGGTGAGGACTGACAGTCCTGTCACCCCACTCCCAAAGATCATAATTGCCTCAACCACCAGCAGCAATTCTTAATGAAAGTGGTTGGGTAGAGTAAGGAATGAAGACACATGGGTATTTTCCCTCATTGGCCCAAGGTTTAACAAATTCCCCACACCCTCATCCTTGTGAAAATCATGCCCCTTCTCATTTTAGTTGCCGCGATCGTAGCTGGTTGGGTTCATTTAATTTATTATAGATGCATATTTACATGATGATAAACATAATATAGGCCGCATGCCCCGATATACCGTCGGTGACAAATTTAAATCCAAAACATAGAATAACCGATCAATGGTGGGGCCTTGGCCTTTAGCTCCACACCATGATCACTACAATTATACATCATATACATCTAATGCAACGGGGTCAAAACCGGGGTGTTACATGTTTTTACCACGTAAGGACCATGCCACATGGGATTAAACTTCCCTTCCCCCAAGGATTCTTTAGCTTGATCCCATAAAAGGACCAAGTCTCCTTCACTAAACCTACTCAAATGGACAGACTTATCATACTGGACCTTAACGTGATGCTTATTCACCTCTACAGCCACTAAATCATCTCGGCGTTGCTCATCAAGCTGCTCTAAGTGGACCAAACGTTCTTCCAATGCGGAAGTGTCTGGTAAAAGCTCTATAGCCAATTTCAATGAAGGGATTTTGTATTCAACCAGCAAGACAGACTCCACTCCATGTATGAGCTGATATGGAGAAAAATTGGTGGCAATCTTAACCGCGGTCCTATATGCCCACAAAGCAGGATATAACATGATATGCCAATTTGTTTTTCTTTTTGCGATGGTTTGTTGGAGAATAGACTTAAGTGATTTGTTCACTGCTTCAACCTGTCCATTCATCTGAGGGTAATAAGAAGAGGAGTGCTCCTGCTTATACCCTAGATTTGAGGCCAACTTTTCCATCATTTGATTCTGAAAGTGCCTACCATGGTCAGAGACAAGCTCTTTCTAAATACCGAACCGAGTAATAATTTGGTTGAATATGAAATGCATGGCCGTCTCACCGTTGGATTTAATTGTGGGCATAGCCTCAGCCCATTTTGTGAAATAATCAATGACCACTATAATATGATGATGCCCCCAGCTGAAGCTGGGTTGCAATCCATGAAGTCAAGCCCCCACTTGGTGAAGGGACCGATGGTGATAATCAGATGTATCGAGGCAAGATGTGAGCACATACTACATGCAAACACTTGGAAAGGGTGACACTTCTTGATCGCATTAACACAAGCTTTAAAGATCGATGGCCAAAAATATTCTGCTCTCAATATTTTTTGGGTTGTAGAAAGCCCAGATAAATGACCACCACATGCCCCTCCATGGCAATCATTCAGGACAACTTTAGCCTCCTCATGGGTTAAACAATGATGTAAAATGGAATCTACCCCACGGTGATACAAAGTGTTATCCACTATAAAGTAGTTCTTAGATACGTGACGTAATCGTCATCGCTCATCTCGTGAAAGGTGAGTAGGGACCTTCAATGTTTGTAAATATACGATAATATCCCCATACCATGGATCCAAAGTTGAGATAAAGAAGATATGCTCATCGACAAAAGTATCCTCATAAAATTCCTCCTCCTCCTCACTTGGGAAATCAGAAATGAGCTTCACAAAAATTAACGATTTCTTCGATTTCGCAGAAACAAATTCGAGATCGAATTCTTGCAAAATAACAATCCATTTATTATACTTTCCCTCGATCATCCTTCTAGTGAGGACGAACTGAAATGGATTGACATGAGCTACCACCAAGGTCTGGTGAAGGAGAATGTAGTGTCTCAATCTTTGAACTGCATGAACAGTAGCTAAGGCAAGTTTCTCCACATGGGAATAACAGATTTCCACATCTATAAGGTTCTGACTCAAATAATATATGACATGCTCATGGAGCTCCTCATCCTCCTGAACCAAAACCATACCAATCGTCTCCATGTACGTGGCCACATAAATAAAAAAGTCACGGCTATAGTCAGGTGGACTAAGCACGGGGGCCAATGCTAAGGCTCGCTTCAGAGCATCAAAGGAATCCTGGGTTCGCCCATCCCAGCAAAAGGTAGTGTCCTTCTTCAAAAGATGCATAAAGCCCTTATTCAAATTGGCAAAGTTAACCACGAATATCTGTAAGAAGTTTGCCATGCCTTGCAAACATTGAATATGTCTAATATTTCTTAGGGGAGACAATTGAAGTATTGCCTCAACCTTTAAGGGATTGACTCTTATACCCTCCTTAGAAACAATGATTCCTAGCAAGCGACCTGACTTCATGAAAAATATGCACTTATGAGGATTTAACCTAACCTGGTAGTGGCGGCACCTTTCGAACACTAATATCAAATGGTAGGAATGACGCACTCTCAGCCCATAATGAGTAGCAAGGTCATCCAAAAAGACTTCAATAATCGATTTGAGATCATGAAAAATCAAGGTCATAGCCCGTTGAAATGTAGCTCTGGCGTTTTTAAGACCGAAAGGCATCTTTCGATATGCAAACGTACCCCAAGGACAAATAAATACAGTTTTGTTTTGATCCTTGGGTTTAATTTGAATCGGATTATATCCGAAAAATCCATCCATGAAGGAAAATACCTCGCTTCCTGCACACTCATCTAAAATCTAATCAATAAATGGTGTGGGAAAATTATCCTTAGGATATGCATGATTTAAATTGTGGAAATTAGTACATATACGGATCACTCCCTGTTTCTTATCAACCGGAATGAGGTTTGAAATGCACTCTGTCAAGGGAATGAGATATATAAAGCTGGATTTCAACAGCTTTTCTATCTCAGCCTTAATCGCGGGTGCTTTTCTAGGATTCACCCACGCAAATGTTGTCGACCAGGCTTCGCATTCGGATAGATCTTAATTTCATGTTTGACAATACGAGGGTTGATACCTGGAATTTCCTCGTATGACCAAGCAAAGATATCACAAAACTCTTTGTACAGCTCAGTATACTCCAAAATATCAGCATGGGAACATTCTGACCCAATATAGACATTCTCAATCTTGCCAGGATTGCGAGAGATATTGATAGGAATCATAGGTGATACATTCGCCATGTTCCCATCAGCCATCTGACCAAGAGAGTTTAATGGAACCATAGGACTACCAATATTCTTGCTAAGAATCTCCCTAAAGTCCTCATGCTCCAAATGTGAGCCCATGTAGAAAGGTGACTTTGAGCATGAAACGAACACAAAGGGAAGGACAAGTTGCTGACTCGGTAGAAAGACAAGTGGTTTGATCCCAGTCAGTGATGAACCACCAAAAGCATCCTAAGACGTCATTTTCGCTATCCACAAGCTCAGAACAAGAAATGTATTGCTTCCACCTAGACCGAGCATGCGCATTTGTTCTAGAATTTTTGTTTAAATATTTGTAAACCATGGCAGAAGTACCACACTCTAGTTGTTGATGTTTTGATTATGAGTGTAAATAGTTTCAGATCCTATTTTGAGGATTAGCCTCGGGGGTCTGAGACATTATAAATTGGCTCCCCACAGAGGGGAGAAAAAGGGGAGGGTTGGGTTTTCAAGAGCGGAGAAGCTCTATATTGTAATGGGTTTCAGTTTTTTCAGAGATGAATAAAATTGTAGTGGAGGAACGTTAAACCTCTCATGGCAAAGATTCCTGTGCCATCTTTTCTTCAATAAGCGATTTATTTATGTGATTGTTTATCATGTTTTCACTCCATTTTGTATTTGCTTTCATGTTTGGGAATTAGTGTATATGGGTTAGAATTCATCTCACATGCTCTGGGTCCATTGTTTAAGCATTTAAAAAAAAATTCTTCTAAAGTCTTGTAGAATTCACCTCAGTTAGGTGCTTTGTTTTACGAGCTTTCTCCTTCTATTAGCTAATAAACCAGCTAATATCCCTAGATTGAAGAAACGGTGTCTGTCTTGCCTCTGTCCACAAACCTTCATACTTCCTACCTCCTGCAACCTATTTTAGATCTGATAGTTGGCTCCATTACCCCATGGTATCCTCCATGATTGTCCCACCAAACTTTATAAAAACAAACTCATTCTAATTAGAAATCTGACCTTCTAACCGTCTTTGATTGAATATTTTGAGTATTAAAACCTTGTAAATAATGAGAGATCCCTCTCTGACTGTGTTAGGTCAAAAATGCAGTCTAAAGTGGTTTTGATGTTACCTTGAGATTTACCTTTCACAGGCTAGGTACATTTTGAGTGCTAACAAAATGGTGCCATTGCTGAGGATGAAGGTTCAAATCTTTCCCTGGGTATGAACAAACTAGCACCATTGCCGGGGATGAAGGTTCAAATCTTTCCCTGGGTATGAATGACATAGCTCCAGATTTGATTGTTGATGGTGAACAACAGTCAGACATCAAGAAGGTTGTGCATCTTTCACCTGATAAGTTCTTTCTTAGAGAATCTAGCTTACAGTGACTCCACTGGAGATATGATCCAGAGATCTGTAGGAATATATTAAACCCACTCACAACTTAGGATAAAATAATTAATCATTATTTGATTAATTATTCACCCACTAGCTTAATTAGTTGGCATCCCCTTGCACCTTAAAGTCAATACATGCCATCTATATCCTAGGAATGATTTATTTCCAATTCTGGGTTGATCTTGGCCACCTTTTGACCATCCAGAATTAGTATACAAGACTTTACAACAGATTCTGCTTTATTCTGCTTTTTCTGCTTTTCTTGCTTTTCTATGGATAAGATAAAAGCTAGTCAACTAGGAAACTGGGAGCTTTTGTTTCCAACCCATCCTCCATTAGTTTTTCTCCATTTTCTAGGATTAGCATGTTATTTCCATCTCCTTGACAACTCACTCATGCTTTTTCCAACTCGTGAGGTCCTTGATAGATTTGGTAAGTGCTTTATCCACCAATGGGGGTTTGCTATATTTTGGTAAGTAAGCCTTTTGAGCTTTATGAGTTGTTTCCATACAATTTTATTTTCCTATTAGGGATGTACTATTTATGTACACTATTATTCATCATTATTCAATGGAAGGATACACACCAATATTCATCTCTTCATTCATGTGATTCAGTCTCTTTTCTTCTCTCTATTTTTCCTGTGTATGCTTGTGAGAATTCTTAGTAGCAAGATCTATTTCCTGTGCTTCTTCTTAGAATCATTGCACATAGCATTGATATATTATTTCTACATGGTATCAAAGTAGCAAGGTTGATCAAGTTCTACAGAGATGAGGAGCGCATCCAGTCTCCTATCCCTCTCTGAAGAAGAGCTTGTGTAGCTTACAACATTTTCTCCTAGTTTGTTTTGCAGGTTGCAAAGAGTATCTACTAGAGCATATCAAAAACTTAAATATGGATTCAAAAGTTCTTCTACTATCTCCTTTCAACTATGCTGATTGGAAGCCAAATATGAGTGCATACTTGAAGAGGCAATGTCTCTTTGATGTCTCCATTGGTGCATTGAGTGAACCTGAGTATTATGAAGAGAAGATTGATTGGATAAATAATTGTGATAGAGATTATGGAATTATGTGTTTGGGAATGTCTCCAAATATATATCATCTCATAAATTCTGCTGAATTTCCATTTGAGCTTTGGAAAATTTTGGACAAAGCTTTTGGTTTGCAGGAAATTGAAGATGAAGCATGGAACGAACCTAGCATCTCCTCTTGTTCTCTTTCTCAAGTTTTCTTGGCCTCTACATTCTCTGATGAAGTTGATCATTATGCAGAATTTTCTCATACAGTTCATGTTCCTACTGCCCTCTTTCATTCGAATGCTTCCTCCTTCAATGAAGAAGCAAATATTGAAGAGCCATCTTTTTCTGTGTCTCTTGAAGGTGATTTTTCTTCTTGTGATACTATTGATGAAAAAGAAGTAACATATGGAGTTGCTTCTGATATTTATTATGATCCTATAACCCATTCATAATTCTCTAAATCTCCTATCTTAGATTCCGATATCTATGTGCCAGACTCTTCACACCTTTTGCATACCTCTCTCATTGATGGTGCGCAACTCAGTGACTTCCAAGATGTTTGCTTAGCCACATCAAGCCTTCTTTGTGTCATACCACTTACCTTACTTGATCTCATGTGATTCAGAATATCCTCCTTTGTTCTTGGCATCAATACTCAGAGTCTTCTTGAAGATTGTGAACATCTCATTCTTTCCTCCTTTCATACAGAGGATTCATTACCAGTGTATTTCCATGAGCCTATTGATATGCTTATATGTGATCCTTTGGATTTTGATTTAGAAGAATATTTTCAATTTGATATAGATATAATACCACCATATATACCATCTATCATACCTATGAATATTCCAAAGACTATACAAATCCCAAGCTCACTAGTTGATTCCTCATTGGTCTCTTATGCAGTGATATTTATCTTACATGATTTGAAGTCTTTCTTAACTTTCAGTGGCTGGTTTTCCATGGCCTTAGTCATATATGGACCGATATTAAACATGTTTGGATATGTTCTAAACAATTATGGTTTATATCTTATGCCCATCCATCATTCAAATTTTTACACCTATCAGCTTTCCCCAGTTGCTCATAATTTTCCTAGTCTAGCCCTATATCCTCATGGAGCCATTGAAGCCTTTATACTTGCTGTTCCATATGCTAATACTTCTAATATATCAGAGTTTTATCAGCCTCATATCAGATCTATATAGGTGCTACATCAGATTGGAATATTGACATGTGATCCAGATCACAATTTTGCAGCTATTCAGGGAATTGTGTGTGAAATAAATTGCCTTATTTTTTGTACTCTTTGGAAAGGAGTATGCACAGATATCTTTTCCATTTCAGATTATGTTTGCAGATCAGAGTTTGACAGCAGAAAGAAGCATTCAGATAATTCTCCTACTTCATCATTTGATGAGATACAAGGAGTCTCTCCTCTTCCTTCTTGTAGGTTCTACACTCCAGCGCATGATCATGGAGTTCATGATTTCTTCAACAAGTACTTCATCCAGAAGCAGTTCAGTCAGATCATTAAAGTAAAGATGAAGATATGTTGAAGACATATTTCAAATTTTGTGCCTTGTCCTATCTTGAGGGAGGATTTTCCCCATGTGGTTTTGCCTCTTTCCTCACTTTTCTAGACATAATAATTGTTGAAGGGTGACCATAGCCTTGTTGCTGGGCCTTATATGCATCCATATGCATTCATATTTTTAGTCATACCATCATAAAGTCAGACTTATAGCGGGGTGTAGGAATATATTAAACCCACTCACAACTTAGGATAAAATAATTAATCATTATTTGATTAATTATTCACCCACTAGCTTAATTAGTTGGCATCCACTTGCACCTTAAAGTCAATACATGCCATCTATATCCTAGGAATGATTTATTTGCAATTATGGGTTGATATTTACCACCTTTTGACCATCCAAAATTAGTATACAGGACTTTACATCAGATTCTGCTTTATTCTGCTTTTTCTGCTTTTCTTGCTTTTCTATGGATAATATAAAAGCTGGTCAACTAGGAAACTGGGAGCTTTTGTTTCCAACCCATACTCCATTAGTTTTTCTACATTTTCTAGGATTAGCATGATATTTCCATCTCCTTGACAACTCACTCATGCTTTTTCCAACTTGTGAGGTCCTTGATAGATTTGGTAAGTGCTTTATCCACCTATGTGGGTTTGCTATATTTTGGTAAGTCAGCCTTTTGAGCTTTATGAGTTGTTTCCATACAATTCGATTTTCCTATGAGGGATGTACTATTTATGTACACTATTGTTCATCATTATTCAATGGAAGGATACACCCCAATATTCATCTCTTCATTCATGTGATTCAGTCTCTTTTCTTCTCTCTATTTTTCCTGTGTATGCTTGTGAGAATTCTTAGTAGCAAGATCTATTTCCTATGCTTCTTCTTAGAATCATTGCACATAGCATTGATCTATTATTTCTACAAGATCAAGTTCTCAAAGAAAACCAGCAGGCTCTACCAGGGAAATGGGCTCATTATAAAAATTATAGAAATGCATGATAAAAGGATAAGGTACTCAAGTTTCCGTTTTCTCGAATACGTCTTATCATTTTTTCTAAATCTTTTACTATCTTTTCTTAAGCTTATCAAAACAGTTTTTCATTATGCATTGCACTCAAAACAAAACCATGAATTTACTCTTGTATATCCTTCTTTATGAACTGAAAGTATTCCATCACCCTGTACATTTGATTCTGATCAAGATCCTTCATTCAAACCACATGATATTAAAGATCACCCTTGTGAGCCTCATGAAACCACAGTTTATAATACATCCATTCTACATAGCTCTATTTCTTCCAATATCCCAAACCGGTATAGACCACTTCACTTACCTCTTATTCTTCATGATTTCCCTACATAGCAGTACAAGTACCTTCCTTGGTTTGATGGAGAATCCAAGAACCTTACAGTTGAGAAACATTTACAAGCCTTTGAGAATTTCCTTGACCTCTTTGAAGTAGAACATGATGATGTTTGCATGAGGGATTTTTCCCAATCTTTGCAAGGAGATGTTAAGGAATGGTTTAAGCACTTGCAACTTGAATCCATCAGTACATGGGAATAATTTTATGACATATTTTTGAAATTTTGGGGTAAGATAAGACCATTAGACCAAATAGTTTTAGAGTTCTATTCCCTTAAGAAACATGAGGGAGAAACCATGTCTATTTTTAACATGAGGTTTGCAAACTTTTACTATAACATGCCAAAAGGAATCCATCCTCTTGAAAATGATGCTAAGATTCATTATGAAGCTGCCTTTCATCCTAAAATGCCATTACTTATTTTGGAGAGAAAGTCAGTCACATTGCAGCACATGTTTACTGATTGTTTGGAGGTTGAATATAATCTTAGGATTTCTAAAACTTTTTATAACCAAGATAGTGGTGATAAAATGGAAAAGGAATTGGAATTGGTTGAGCCACATAAACGAAAGGAAGCATTCTCCTTGCATCTAAAACCTCCTCTCAATAAACGGAGAATTGATCAACCTAGTGATGTAAAAGAAGATGGTTTTACTAATTTGTTTTCTGAATATTGCAATCAGCCTGTTACAAATTTTGTTAATGGGGATTTTAAAAAGGATTTTGGTATGGCTCTATATGATGAATATGAGGATGAATGATTGGACATTATACCTAAAAAACCAGCTGTAAAGCCGAGGCCTGTTAGTGAAGAAAAGATGACTGTAATCCAAAGTCAGAAGGATGAAAAAATAGAGGACAATGAGTGTGTTGAAGGTGATAGTTTACCTTTGTGTTATTCTTCTTTTGAACTGATAAGACAAAAACTCAAAGCCTCTAAACATAAGCAAAAATTTGAGGATATGGAAAATCTCATGCATTTTTTAGAAGTAGAAGATGATGAGGATGAACAATCATGCAGTCAATCTCAAATAATGGAGAAATCAATGGTTTGCAATGAGGTATTGGATCACAAAGAAAGAGGTGAGGGTTCCCAAATAAATACTTCTTTTAACCTTGCACATTCAGAAATTTTATCTCATGAAGAAGGATTGTGTGTGCCTGATTCTGTTGGAGAAAAGAATGATATTTATGCTGAAACATATAAGGAAGGTGAAGTTTTAAATTCAGAAATTTTGAATGAATTGGTGGATATTTCATTCAATATAATTCATGAGAGTTCCTTTCAAAGTTATTTTGAATATCAGTTTGACAGTATGTTAGAGGAGTTACTTTCTGGACAGCCTTTTGATGACAGATAGGTGATTAAGTATGTTGAAGGTTGTCATGCTTTTTATGATCCAGTAGTAGAATACATGGATAGATTTTTTAGATGGGGTAGTTGGTTATGTGCTTGCAGAAAAAGACAACCTCTTCATCATAACCTTTTCCCATTATATCCCCGTGTTCTTATTTTAATCAAGCATGAAAAAGAAACAACATTATTGGATAAACAGCTTGATTGGCTTCATTGGAATTCAAATTTTACTTAATTGGGAATTTGTGCTCAGTTTAGTAGGATAGGTAGGCATGAATAAGCTCGACATGGTGGGAATTTATTTCAGTAGTTTTTACTTTAGTTTTAGTTTCAAGCAAAGTTGAGCTATAGGTTAAAGTCTGTAGTTACAGTCATTTTTAGTTTTCAGAGTATAGCCAGGTGACAGTTTACAGAGAGACAGGAATTTGCTTGCAGAGTGGTTCAGTTTATGGTTCAGCTCAGAGTTGGTTGAGGGTTTTAGAGATATACTGAGAGAAACCCAATGGACCTGGGACCTGGTCTACGGGTTTCTTTGCTACCTCGCTGGGAGGATAGCATTCCTAATGGAGCTGGTTGTTAGCACCATATTTTAATAATTTTTTCTGAATTGCTTAAGTAAGGGGTTTGGAAATTGTTATCTTCGAATATTTCATGAAATCTCCCTTGAAGTTAGCAGGTTAGCATGATATTTGTCATAGCCCATTGGATGATGAAATGAGTTTGATCTACGACAGTAGATCACTCTGTCATTGAAGCATGCAATGGCGGGGAGGAGGTAAACAACGATAAGATCGACGGTCTAGATGCAAGGTGATGAAGATCAACAATGGAAAGACGTTCTGCCAATCAGAGATGCGAGGTAATATTTGGTTTTTAGATTTACGGAGTCGGTTAAAGGGGAGAAGTGTTGGAGGGTCGAGATCGATGCAAAGCAATATCGATGGCCCTACATGATTCCCCTCGATAAACATGCGCAAAGGGAGAAACTTTTCCAAATTGTGTATTGTGATAAAAGGAGAAAGGATCGGATGGCTGAGATAAAGGTGGATATAGATCTACAGTTGTAGTCAATTCCGCGATCTGAACTATCATGGATAAAGTTGAGATTTTGAATTGCAAAAAGTGGTAGGGGCTACAAAGATCAACAGTCGTGACACGAGGTCGGGGTTGATCTACGGACGTGGTAAATTCTGTGATCGAAAGGTTCCCAATCGACTCAATGAGGGAATATTGATGAAGTGTTAAGGTATTCAAAGTTGAATGGTCCCGATGAAGGCAGACTGCATTTTACTGATCAACGGTCGATGTTGATTCTCTCGAATTAAGCTGTGTAGGTGGTTAGTGTTGGAATTTGGTGTGAATATGCTACGCAGCAAATGCTTAGATTAAAAAGGAAAGGATCCATGTGGAGTTGAAAAGGTTTGTTCCCTCTAAGCTGTGGAGCTGATGATAACCCGACTGAATGTGTGAAGCGCCAACATGGACAAGATAAAAAATATTGCTTGAATGAAAAAGGTAGGAATTCTCAAACCCCCTGAGTGTTTCTAAAAATGTAAAAGAGGGGAGGCCATGTACACATGTACAATGGATACAGGATGGGTTTAGATCAATGGTCTATAATATTTTCAACCTGGTAAAGGTCGTGTCCTGGTCAGGTCTAGTACAAAAAGGATTCCCTCATGTATGATTTGACCAATAATCATATCCCTTTACGCCATTTGTGACATGCCTTAGGTGAAAATTATGTCCACGGCATCACCAGCCCTCTTGACTCTAGAGATTCGTCATGAGGCTTACATAAGAAACAAAGGGAGATCGTGAAACTTGGATATTTTAAGAGGCGAATCTGGCCTATAAATGAAGCAAAGGGATGCGGCTAGCCAAAACCATTCTGAATACCATCGTCAGCGTAAGTGAAAGGGAAAAGAATGTTAGGTCCAAATGCTGTGATCCATATGGATGACAACGCGGTATCAAAAGAGGCGGCATGACTGGATTCTTAGCAGGAAATGGAAATCCCCACCCACGTGTCCACTTGTGTTTCCATTATGATGACCAACTAAGGAGTGTGCAATAATGCTGACCGGTCATCCTCGTGTTCATCTTCATCACCCTATATAAACGCCACCCTCCAGAGTCGCTGAAGAGTAGGAGATGAGTGATTGCTGAGGAGAACATTTGGAGCGTTAATTTGAATAAGGTCTTGAGTTTTCTAGAAAATTGCAATGGATGTTTGGTTTGAGAAGCTCATTTGTCAAGGAGTATTGATGGTTGGCGAACATGCTTTTACGTAACTGTATTGTCCTGGGTGTTTACACCACGAAAACAATAGACATTCGGGAAGAGACGTCAAGCACTTTGGGAGATTCACCAATTTTCAAATATCCATACCTCCAGCAGGGCAGTGCCTGGGTTTTTGTGTCCCATGGGTGTTTTCCCATAATCCCCGGATGCAATCGCTACCTCCAAAGCCTCATTATGTGGTTACCATGTTTAGCAGTGACCAGTAGGAGTGAATGCTCATATTGGAAGGGTGGGTGTCCAAAGTCTTCATCACCACCTTTATGAATTCCAGTTTCTAACTTTATCTGAGGTGGTGAGGAGGTCGAAGGTGCACCCCACCGTATTTCATGTAGAATATCCCACCTCGAGGGAGGTGAGGAGTACAAGAATGAAAAGCAACTACAAAGGCTTGTTTCTGCTAGAAGTGATGTGACCCTTCTGTTATACCAAAATCCTATCACCATCATGTGATAAGACATTTGACATACCTACTTGCCCTGAATCCCAGCTTCTGGAGTGGAAACTCATATCATTTGTCAATCTTTGCATACAAATTCCTAGCACCCCACATACCCCTTTATCCAGGAGCAGTACCCCTATTCGCACCGCCCATCATCTATTTCCCATGAGCAGTGCCACTGCTTATTGTCCTTGGTCCATAAGCGGTTATTACCAAAACCGCTCTATCATAGAAGGAGAAATGTGGTACCCTGGGTAAAAAGGGAAAAAGAGAAGTTTCTCAAGGCTTCTATATGATAAGCCTTGTGTTCTGCCTGATCCCTACTGCTATGGGTTGGTTGAGCTCGAGATCCCTCATCCTAGGATCTTAGAGGCCACCTCACCCACTAATTTCTCAACCATCTCTATCCATTAAAGCCTTATAAATAAGAGCTCATAGCCATGGTTAAGGAGAGAACACTTGAGGTATTGTAATGCTATTGGATTGACCATTGGCCCAATATCACTTGGAGAGAGCATAGAGATCTAGAGTCGGAGCTTTTGGGAATGAGAAGGTCTAGTTTCATGGAGATGCATGTCAACACTAAGGCTTGGTTGTAAACTTCTTCATATTCTTTAATGCAAGTTGATTTATATCCCACATATGTTGTTGTTGTTGTGATTTTGCATATATGTTGCTAGATTCCTTAGTCACTAGCATAGATTAGTAGATTATATTCTGGTTGCTTTGATCTATTTAGTGTTGAGCTTGATTGCAGGTACACATGTGGACTATCAAAGACTTGTATTCCAAATATCTACAGTGTCTAGGGAGAGTATTCAACATATTTCCTCTACTTGTTCTGGATCTGAACCATTCAGACCAGTGGAACACCTTGCTGTCCGCGGGAGGTGAAATATTCCAGCTAACAAATCTAGCGACTCTGCTGGGGAATTAGTGTATCAGTTGTTCTGATCTTCCTCAGTCTACAACTCTTGTCCAAATCCAGGCTCCATTTTCTTCAACTCTTTTCAGTCATATCTACTTTCTGACTTGCATTATTTGGGTTTGAAATTTCCAAATCTATTCAGATCTGAGTCATTTCGGTCTTTTATGCTTTGTTTCCATACTCAATTCAAGAGTATTTGCCTTGATCTAGTATTTTCTGACTTGATCCATCGTTCTTTTTTTTTGTTTTGGTCATCTACAGGGAACCGCGCCTATGCTGTGTATGAGGAGCGGTGCCACCGCCTGAACAAAGTGGACAGTAAGCGGTGCCACCACCTATAACCCATTTGCAAGGAGTGGTGTTGTATTCGAAACACTCTGTCAACACCTACGAAGCGCGGTGCCAGGTAGGCATCATTCCAAAACATTTTTTCCTCATTTTTCTTTGAAAAAATTTGGATTTGGATTGCTTTCAGTTCTGTTATCAGGCTTGTGTTACTGAATCTGATGTGTGTGGCTTGCTGATTTGATGGTTTAAGATTGATTTGAGTGGAATTTCAAAAGTTTGTTTAAAACTTTTTGATTGTTCATTCGCTTCTATGCTTGTTGGTTGTGCTTTAAGAAGGATTTCGTGTTTTTTGAAAAGTGTAAGATGCTCATTGAAATCTCTTTTCGTTGCATATACTAAAATAAGAACACTAGATCTGCTTCTAGGTTTCACTTTTTACTTGCATAGTAAACTTCTTTTTCCTTCCTTCAAAAAAGGAAAGTTTTGACTGAGACTAGGACATCATCATTGAGCGTTGGATTTTGGTTTTTCTGATTGGCTTTCCAAATCTTTCAAAAACTTTCTGATATTTCATCTCTCATCCATTTAGGACTATCTCGATCAAAATATTAAAAAAAAATGGTAGTTTTAAGATAGATTTGCTTATGTTTTTGAGAAAATTGAAAAGTTAGAGTGCATTGGCATATAGGTGTGCTTTGTGTTGTTCTTTTAGGAAAATAGATTCTCACCCTTCTCATTTTCTTTTGAAAAGAAGAAATCGGTTTGGAAAAATGTTTGCTTGTCTTTGATTTGATGTTCATGATTGTTGATTGGAATTATTTTTGGTTTTGAAACAAAAAAGAAAACACTCTCTTCCCTCCTATAAGTAGGCATACCGAACAGTAAAGTGAACATTTGCACAAGCATAATGCATGGTTTTACTTTTTTGTCAAAACATCATGCATTCACCTAACCACACAAGTTAAAATTAATGGTAGTTGTAGGTTAAAATTTATGTAGTCACTTGAGTGATAGGTTAGAGACGTGTTCGGGCATCGTAAAACGTAGGAGCTATCGTTATTTGTCAGCATTACATTCTGGGACTCACGCGGTTCTTCCACATACCGTCGATATATCGAACGACCTTTCACGTACCCTTGAGGTATATAGAAAGGTACTTCACGTACTCGATTGTATATCAGAAGGTCCCTTATGTACGGTTATGCATTAGACAACACTACTACCGATTCGAGCTCCCATGTACCTTGATTATATCGGGAGACCCGACTAGGGTACCTTATCTATCTGAGAAAATCCCTTTGGTTGTCTTTTTTAGAGCCATACATCGAAAACAACATTTGGGGAGATTACTACACACGTACCCTCGAGGTATATCGTGAGTGGAACCTTCTTGACAATCCTAGTGAGAGACCTGACTTTTGAACTCCTCCTATCATTTTAAGTCTGCTTGTTTTAACCTATAGTTTGTGTAGGGAAGTCTTTTGGTGTGTTTTTTCTAGATTTTCAGACCTTAGGTTAGATAGGAACTGTACAAACTGGCTGAGTTAAGACAGTCCAGGAGAGTACAGGGCTTGCCACCCAATTTTATTCCCATTTCAAGAGAAAATCCAATGGAAGCTATCGACCAAGTAGCTGCTACCACCTCCCAAGTGGGAGATAATGTGGTGGTAGAAAGTGGAGTACCATATTCTTCACACTCGCCTCCCTTGGTCCAATAACATTCTCAGGGAAATTCATCGTTCCATTCTCCCTTAGAAGGTCATGTTGATGATACAACCCATCCAGACTTTGGCCCAATGCTCCTTTTTGGGAGACACCTATAGGACAGGCCATTTCCTCATTTGGAACCCATGTAAGTTCTCCTGATGATGAAGAAGAACACATGCAATACCATGCTGCTGTTCTTCATGCGTAGGAGGTAGAAAACCAGATTGATGACCTATTATGCTCTACACCAGTACATTCCACACCTCTTCCTGTGGGATATCGTTCACTGGCCGATTCTATGAGACCCATTGAACCGATTATAGATTTTCCATTAACAACTCACAACCCAGGTCAATCTACCACCCCTCCCACCTCCCATGTTATGTTTGTTCCAAATCTTCCCAGGTCTTTTGTATCTGGGGCTAAACCTTCAATTCCTGTTTCGTTAGTACCTTCTAATGCCAGGGGTCAACCCCTGGCACAACCTACGTTATCTGATGTCAAAATTTTAACTAGTCAAGGGTAGACCTCTAACATAGAATCATCTACAGTTTTTGTCCCTCCCACCCATACTAATGTGGTAAATCCCCCATCTAGTTCAGGTCAGCCCTTGATGGCACAAACTGTAATCGTTTAGTCTTCTGGAGGTTATGGTTATCAAATACCTATAGGTAATCACCCATCTAATCCTACAGGAATGCCTTATACTGGAATTCCATACCCTAGTAAAAATTTTACACCATGGGGGTAGCCCAATTGGTCTTACATGCCAGCTATGGGAGGGATACCTATACATACTGTGGGAGGTGCGGGAGGACCTCCTTATGAAGGTCCTCCCCCTGGGGGACCTAATGGTCCCAGAGGATCTGGAAACTTTCCTCCTTATGGTCCTGGTGGTCCTAGTGGTCCTGGGGGACCTAGTGGCTTTCCTCCTTTTGGATTTGGAGGGCCTGGTGGCCCTCCCCCTAATGGTTCTGGTGGCTCTGAAGGTTTACCACCTCCTGGAGGCTCTAGAGGGTCTGGTGGTCCACCTCCTGGTGGTCCTGGTGGTCCCGGTGGTCCTGGTGGTCTCGGTGGCCCTGGCGGTCCTCCTTCTGGAGGCCTTGGTGGTCCTAGTGATCCTAATTCCAAAAATCAACCCCCTGTGGGTGGATCTTTTGGTGGTTCTTCCTCACAACAACCTGTTTATTGGTCTACCTATGGTCCTACTAATGATTACATGCCATATCAATATTACCAGTATGTGCAACCCAACTGACAGTTACCTTTCCTAGCAACTTTGGACTTTCCTGATTTGTCCAAGTTGATTAATGATCCCATTCGACACAATCCCTTGTGGCCTCCCATTCTGGTAAATTTACCATCAGATATTCTGAAATTCGATGGGAAGCAGGGAGACGATCTGAAGAACCATGTTATGACTTTTCATTTATGGTGTTCTTTGAACTCCCTCATGGATGATTCTGTCCGTTTATGACTCTTTCAATGAACTTTGACTGATACGGCCACGAAGTGGTACATTGAACTCCCACAACATTCATTTGTGGATTTTGGCTCGTTGGCAACCGTGTTCCTTACACACTTTCAGCTCCCCATTCGTTATGAAATGGGCACTGATCTTTTAACTTCTCTATGATAGAACACCTCCACCCACATTTCCGATCATATTCATGAATGGAGGAGGCAGAGAAGGCTTATTAAGGCCCCCATTCCAGATCAGTTGCTAGCTGATTGGTTCACTAAGTCCTTGTTGCCTCCCATTTCCCGAGATGTGGCTATGGACGGTGCTGTTACCGAAGAGCAGGCTATTAGTTGGGCTCAATACCTAGACTTGGTCTATTCCCAGTTTGGAACTCTTTATGACCTGATTCCTCAAGCTCCTCGCCCCAACACTGACCCTGCTAAGTCACCAGTAGAAGTACCTGTTGATGGGATTGTTGGTTCAAACCAGTCCCCATCCACAGCAAAACATGCCAAGCAAACCCAAACTTCTAGTCCATCGACTCCTAAGGTTTCCACCAAGGTCAATTCCATTCAAAGTACTCAAACCTTGGGTAATAAAAAGAAATATAAAAATAAGAATAAAAAACCTGGAAACCAATAGGAGACTCCATGACCAACCAATAATGACAACAACAAAGGGAAAAGGAAGTCTAAATATCCCGGTCTGTTATGCGGTGGTGATCATTTTTCAAAGGAGTGTCCCTATCAGGATGAAATCTCCCAGTTTTTGAAGTCTAATCCCGCACCCGCAGTACTTACAGATCCCTTTCCCTCTCAACAACAATTGGTAGACCACATGTCTAACCAGAGTAACTCTATTTCATCGAAGGAAATTCGTATGATGTCCTCAGATACCATCCATCTGCAAAATCAAAGTCAGAATTATGATAAACCCGTAGATAAGAAAGAAGATAAATATTCTTCAGGGAAAGTTCCCTCTACTAGTTCTCCAGAATCCTCGTCTACTGTCCCTTTATCTATCGAAAAACCTACTCTCGACATGATTTTTCACCCACCTAAGAGTACTCTTCAGAAGGTTGTCTTTAATCCCAATGCTCGAGCTTCTCAATTATATAATATGGTTGAAGATCTCACTCAGGCACCTTGTGCCATGTCTACCCTAGAAGCACTCCAAAGTTGCCCCACACAGTGTAAGAACTTGTTGACCACTTCAGGAGCTTTAGACCCAGATAACACTAACTTGATTCATTTCAATGTTGAAAACTATAAACCTAGATTATTGCATAAACTTGCTTTTCAGATCATTACGAAAGTAGTGGGAAAGAAAGTCTTTCGAATGATACTAGATGAAGGAGCTTCAACCTTGGTGTTGTCTCTGACTTGTTGGAAATCTCTTGGCTCTCCCGAGCTTGTTACATCACCTACGACCCTTAAAGCCTTTGATGGACGGGGTTTCCAACCCCATGGTCTCATATCAGCCCTCGCGTTCAAGCTGGGGGGAAAAACCGTTTCCATCAAAATAGAAGTGGTAGATGCCCCTTTAGATTACAACCTCCTTCTAGGAAGGAATTGGTTCTATGCCATGACTGCTGTTGCTTCAACAGTATTTCGAACAGTCCAATTCCCACATCTAGGGAGAATTGTTATGATTGATCAGCTTGATTTCTGTATGCCAGATGTTACTACCTCCATGGCTAATAACATCCCCATGTTAGGTCAGTCCCCTTCTCCTTACCAGTTGATTGGGGTAGGCATGCTGAAGGATTCATCCCTTGTGGGGATTTTCCCATCTACTCCTCTTAGAACGAATACCGCGACAGTACATATGATCGCCTCATTTGATTATGAGCCTAAGGGCAAAAATGTTGTTGAGACCACCTCATTGAGTCCTCATGAAGCTATGTATGACACCATTCAAACCTTTTTTGATGATCACTCTGATGATCTTCATCTAGTGGCTTCGGATTCCTACCATTTACTGTACTGGTTAGAACCTTCTCTTCTGGTTCTAGACTATCTCTATGAGAATTTTCCCTCTAATGAGTCCATTATAGACATCATGAACATGGATGAGCCCATTTGGGAGGATCACCACCATAGATCCATGTTCCTCCCCAACACCTGTTCGGGTAGTCATGATTTTGCATCTTTTTTTCCTACTGATATTGTCAACGTTCCACAAAGTCCTATATTGTTGAAAGATACAAATTCTGAAGGAAACCTTTGCAAAATTACTCAGATGAACCCAATTGACATATCAGCCAAGCCTGATGTTGTCGAGCAGGTTCATGTTGGGTAGAACTGCTCCGCAGATGAATCTGAAGCATATAAGGCACTTTTCAAGGGATTTCGTGATATTTTTTCCTGGTCCTATGAATAGATGCCGGGGATTGACCCTTCCATTGTGGTCCACGAGATTAAAAATTATCCCACAGCTAAACCTGTCAGGTAGAAACTTAGGCAAGTCCATCCTCGGAAGGTCGCAGCTATTAAAGCTAAGATTGAGAAACTTCTAAAAGCTGGTTTTATTTATCCTGTACCTCTGACAAAATGGGTATCGAACGTTGTCCCTGTCAATAAAAATCAGGGCACCATTAGAGTCTACATCAAATTTAGGGATTTGGATAAATCTAGTCCCAAGGACAACTTTCCTACCCCACATATCGATCAAATTATCGACAACTGTGTTGGAAGTGTCATCTTTTCATTCATGGATGGCTTCTCTGGCTACAATTAGATTGAGATATTGCCCTCCGATCAGCATAAGATGGCATTCATTTGTCCATGGGGAACCTTTGCGTATAAGAAGTTACCTTTTGGATTGAAAAATGCTGGAGCCACATTCCAGCGTGTGATTTCCTATGTGTTTCACGACATTAAACATGTTGTTGATTCGTACCTTGACGACCTCACTGCTCATTCACAGCGATGGGAGGACCACCCTGGTCATCTTAGAGACATATTCCTGAGATGCTGTCATTATAATATATGACTCAATCCACATAAATGTGTTTTTTGCGTTGAGAGAGGACGTCTGCTTGGATTTGTGGTATCCAAAGATGGCATCGAGATCGATCCTTTGAAGATTGTCGCTATCATTAATCTACCAGCCCCAACCAACCTCCTTGAACTCCAAATTTTGTAGGGGAAGGAAAACTTTGTTCGCCATTTCATGTGTAATTTCGCAAAGAAAATGCACAGTTATATGCATCTCCTCAAGAAGAACACTCCATTCTTCTGGGATGACCAAGCCCAATGCACCTTTGATAATCTTAAGCATGCTCTGACTCATTCACCTGTGATACACGCCCAGATTATTCAAGGACTTTCTCTTGTATATTGCTGCCTCCGCTACTACCATTGCCATGGTTTTAGTGCAGGACAATCTCCACGGTCAGGAGCATGTGATTTATTATGCTAGTAAGAATCTTATCGATTCTGAAACCCATTATTCACATGTGGAGAAGTTAGCATTGGCCATGGTCATTGATGTGCAAAAGTTTCGTCACTACATTTTGCTACACACTACCACCGTATTGGCAGACCAGAACCCGATGTATTACATTCTGACTTGTCAGGTACTCAGGGGAAAGTACTCCCGTTGGATCGTCATCCTTCAGGAGTTCGATCTGGAGTTTGCCAAGGCCACATCAAAGAAATCCTTGGTTTTTGTAGAGATTATGTGTGATCTTCTCTGTTCTACAATAGAATCTGAGCCCAGTGATTCATTTCCAGATGAATTCCTATTCCTGATTAGCACTACTGATCCTTGGTATGGAGCTCTGCTGATTTATCTCCAGACCCAACGTTTTCAGCCGCATTTATCTCGCGATGATCGTTGCCGTATCCGTCACCATGCAAAGTACTATATTATCTTGAATGATACTTTGTATAGACACAATATTGACTCCATTCTCTGGTGATGCCTCACCCATGAGGAGGCTGAACATGTGTTGAATGATTGCCACTCTGGGGCATGTGGTGGTCATTTATCTGGGATGGCTATAGCCCAGAAAATCCTTCACGCTGGCTATTTCTGTCCTTCTATCTTCAAATACTGTCATGAAGCTATTAAGAAATGCCCACCTCGTCAACATTTTTATCCTAAAAAGCGTACTCATCCTGCTCCACTTCACTCCGTCATTGCCGTTGGCCTATTTGCCAAATGGGGGATTGACTTCATGCATTGTAAGCCTACCTCAGCCGGGAGGCATGGTTACATCATCATAGTCGTGGATTATTTCACAAAATGGGCTGAGGCCATGCCTACATATGCAGAAGATGGTAAGACTACCGATCTCTTCTTGTTCAATTATATCATAGCTAGATTTGGAGTTTCGCAGTCCATCGTCACTAATCACGGATCTCATTTCTGTAATCAAATGATGGAGGAACTAAGTGCCAAGCTAGGTTTTCACCATGAAAACTCTACGCCATATTATCCACAAGCTAATGGTCAGGTAGAGGCCATTAACAAAGTTTTGAAAACTATGCTTCGTCGGATGGTTGGAGATCATAAATCCAATTTGAATCTCGTTCTTTTTTCCGCTCTTTGGGCTTATCAGACTTTCATGAAAACAGCTACTGGTTTCACGCCATTCCATCTTGTCTATGGAATTGAAGCTATCTTTCCAATCCAATGTCAGATTCCATCTTTACAACTTGCCGTTGAACTTCTCCCGGACACTTCCACAGAGGAAGAGAGATTTTTGTATTTGAATAACCTTTATGAGACTCACAGAGATGCTTCCTTGGCTAATGAGGCACATAAGAAACGCGTCAAGGTGCAATACGATAAATCTATCCAGCCTCGTGTTTTCAACGAGGGTGACATAGTATTGACTTATGACCAGAGATATGACAAACTAGGGAAGGGTAAGTTTGAGTCCATGTGGTATGGACCTTTCGTTATTTCTAAGGTGTTAGAGAAAGGAGCTTACAAGCTCATTGATTATGATGGAATCCCTTTAAGGAAACCCCGCAATGGGCTGTACCTGAAAAGTTACTATGCCTAGGTCTTCTTGGACAATATCTTGTATATATGTATATTGATTGACTTTCAGTGTGCGTTTAGTATTTTCAAGATGGTTTTGAGTTTTAGTGTCCGCATCTGTTTATACCATGTTTTGGTCATGTAGATGGCTTTCTACATCTTCATTGATGGTGCTTTCCACCATGCCTTGAAGCTTGCCTCGGCTTCTTGGGTTCTCTATTCCCTAGCTGAAGATTTGGTCAGTTCAGGAGCGGTTTGCATAGGTCCTGCTACTAATAACATTGCCTAGTATGAAGCAGTCATCTGTCTCTTGATTGAAGCTACCTCCCAGGATGTCCGTGATCTAGTAGTCTTGATGGACTCATAGCTTGTGGTTTGTCATTTGAACCATGTCTACACCATTAGGAACCCGATGCTCCTCCTCCTCTTCCGGAGAGTACACTTGTTAGAAAGATCATTTGGAACCATTACCTATAGGCATATCCCTAGGGAACATAATGTAGTTGCTGACTCATTGGCTAATTACATTCTAGATTGGCATATTTCCCATTCATGACATTAAATCAAACATGGTACATTGTAAATAAACATTTGAAGACACACAGAGCTCATAGAAAATGCATTGGTCCAATTGAAACATATAAACACCGTATAAAAGTATGTATATATATATATATATATACGATTTTTTTTTACAAAAAATAGGTCCTGAGACCTCATCTGAAGCATGTAAGCTTTCAGGAAAAATCATCATACAATCAGTATACATGTCTCATGCACTAATGGTGCTCATGATAGCATATCATTGCTCGAGCCACCCTACGTAGCATCCTACTAAATATGCCCGGTACTCCCGCTGTAGATCTCTAATATCTAGTCAGGAGGTCATCTATGTTAGCATCTGGGATGTCCAGAGTTAACCTCTCTAGGTTCTCCTCTAGCTCCCTAGTGATATCATCACCCTATGGTATGAAGCGAGCTCTGGTTCGCCTATCTATGGAGATGCTCCTCTAGGTCTCACTGCTCCAACATCTACATGAGAACAAACAGGTCTCGTCACTTATCATAAAAAATATAAAGCTTTAAAAAACATAAAAACATTTTCCATTTTAGGTTTTCTTGCTTCTTACTAATGTTATCCCACTGCCCTCTAGGTAGGAGTGGTAGGTCAAGATCTCCTGTAAAGTCTTTTCCTACATAGGCATAGTCCTCAACCATGAGCATTTGATCTCGTAGCCATTTGAAGAATGGATCACCGAACTTCACTCTTCCCCTACCCACTCCTGTGCAAGCCATGACCTGGACCCACCTCAGCATATAGGAGTCTTGTGCTCTCAGAGTCCAAAAATTCACCTAGAGCCTCATCTGTGGGACCTGCTCGAAGAAAAAGCAGGCTAAGATGGAACCAAAGCCGAACTGCTTCAACTCTCCCTGTTGAAATTTAGTCAGGTGATCCTTGAATATTGGAAGCATTGCTTCTGCCTAGTTGAACACCATAGGTGCCATAGCCTCTATGGCATACAACATGTGTGCCCTGGAAGCTTGGTGCACACCCTGGCTCCCGGTCACCCTGTGCATGGTGAACAAAACGATCCGTAGAGCCCTATCTATCACTGCCCTGATGGGGATTTCCTTCCCTGATGTACCTGTACCTGGTGCACAGTGCTGATCTATAAGCTCTCTGGTGGTAATGTCCCTGCCACGGGAACTTGTCAGTGAGATGGGGGCACCCCATCCAAATAGACCAGTGAGGAAGTAGATATCCTCTACCTCCATTGTAAGTATATGTGCCCCTACCTCGAAATACTGCTGTTCTGGATTCCACATCTGTAGTATGTGTTCCAGTAATCTCTTGTGGGACACCATGCTTGGAGTCCAGAAGAACTTTAAGAGTCCATAGTCCTGTAGTGCAACAATGCAACCCGCATTTATTTCAGCAGTGAAATCCTCGTTGTCATGTGTTCTTTCCTTCCATATCACCATATTTTGAGACACCTAGACCTGCCAAAAGCAACAATGGTATGCATTAGAATCATCCTTGAGTCATTCGAAATCAAAAGAATGAGTTTGTTCTACCCATATCATTTTTTTAAGTTCTCCACGGTCGGCACCACCTGTGCCCCATTGGAGACAGGCAGTGGCACTGCTTGTCCATCGTGTTCTTGGCACGGTTCTCGGGTGGTACCGCGTATCTCATAAGGGGTACCCACGGTGCCCGCATATTGGGTTTTAGGGATTTCCTGATAGGCCCAACCCCCCCCCCCCCTCCCCAAATCTCAAAATAGAAGCTATGAAATGAAATATGAAGGTCTTATATGTTACCTGCAACTGGAAGTGCTAAAAACGGACGGTGGAAGCTCCTGGTATCAGCTGTGGAAGATCTGGCTAGAAAATGCTCCAAGTGCTCTCTGCTAGAGGTAAATAGTGAAATGTTTTGATTTTTTACTATTTATTTGACTTATATAGACATTTTTGGGTCTGACTTACTATAGTTTTGATATAAAATTGTATTTTAGTCAAAGTTCATTTGTCGTAATCCCTTAATGTTGGTCTTAAATGCATTTAACACTTGTTTCTGAGTCGTCTGCAGTATAAGAGAACTTTAGTAAGAAGATTTAGAAATTTTGTTTATGGATTTTTTGTACTTTTACAAAACAGAAAAGGTCATTGAGCGTTTATTATGACACTTTCTCACACTCGTTAAAATCTAGTATCAAAGTTCCGAGTCCATTTCAAGTTTCTTTCCAGGCTAGTAAAATACAACATTGTGTAAAGAAGCGTCATGGAGTCCTCTTTTCACCTCTTTTTTAGTCTCCTTAAACACGAAAAGTCATCGAGTCCATTTTCAATTCTTTCCAGGCTTGTAAAATATGATGTTGTGCAAAGAAACCTCACAGAGTTCTCTTTAAACTCTTTTCAGGCTCCTTGTCTTCTTCACGCTCGTTAAAGTATTTGAAGAGTTGTCCGTCCGATGATAGGTTATATCCTTTTCAGTTCGGATCGAACTATTTACAAAAAAGGATCACTCCAGCCAATCATGACTAGAAGAGTTCTCTAAGGTATGATTTTACACTTTTTCAGGCCTTAGAGACTAAATCATATGAAAAAGGACCCCCTAGGATTCTTCTTCCGTATTCGTTTAGACTCTCTAAACATGAGTGATACAGAGTTTTCTTTCAGTGGACTTGTTAAATTAAAGATTGAGAGACCCGTTTTGGGAATGAACCCCTCCTCTCACAGGTTCGTAAAACATATGAGACTGGAATTGTCTTTTGACAAGCTATATCGAGTGTTTGTTACCCTCTTTGAACTCGTAAAACCAAAAAGAGGCACTCATCGATCATGGTGGGGGAAATGGGAAGGGAATCATTTTGCAAATAATGGTAGTTGTTTGTCATTACCTTTGAACATGGCACTTGTCTGCACAATCATGTCAGTCAATTGGGAATTCAGCTAATCTCTATGATGGTCCACTTTCATGAGTCATGTCAATCCTTTGAGTCTTTCAAAAGAATGCATTGTCCACTATCGCATCGTGTATCTATCCTGTCTAGTCATGCTGCCAAGTCTTTTGTCATGTCGTCCGATGTTCAAAGGAGATCTGAAGAAGTTTTACCTCTACATTCTACACAATCTTTGTGTCAGTGTCTTTGAGTCAGTCATATGGTTACTACATTCACATCATTCCAGAACTATGTTCCGAGTTTCGTGTCATCGATGTGGGACTCATCATGGCCCTCCTTCGATAAGACTATTCCCATCGACATCCGCTCATTCTCCGAGAAATAGTCTTAGAAACAATATTTAGTACCTTGAGATCTGTATGCCTTAATGACAGTTTCTCTTGCTCTCGACATAGGTTCACATCATTGACCTTTGATCGATAGAATCAACTGGGTGTTTGACATCAGGACATCTATTCACACTCAGTAGATTTTACTAAGGTACCTTGAGAATCATTGACATTAATGGTGATCTCCTTCACACTTGTTAACGGTTCACATCATTGACCAGTAATCAAGTGGGAGTCTACCATGTTCGAATTTAGATCATTGTAATCACATGGATAGAATCGTACTTTGTGGAAGACAAGATGAAGACCATGGGTATTTTTTTAAAAGTGCTCATTGCTTTTTCCTCAGGTTGTGATGGATTTTTGTATATCTAGCATGGATCCACATTTGTATGGTCATGGCTATGCTCAAATTTGCATCTGTATGACATAGATCTACGTTGTATGTCTGGTAGCTATGTCCAATATTGAGTCCTCTATCACATGGATCTATGTTGTATTTTAGTAGCCATGCTTGTTTATTCCTCTCATGGATCTACCTTGTATTGGTCTGCAGCTATGAGTTTGGTTACTTGTGTCTATGAGTCAACATACTGATTTACTAAAGATGCCTACTTGACAACATGCTCCGATCAAGCTGACATTTTCATCTCTTGGCGACGACTTGTTCTCAAAGCTCTCATTTATCGTATCCCTCTAAGACTCATGCTTTGGGGGGCATCCTGTTATACCAAAATCCTGTCACCATCATGTGATAAGACATTTGACATACCTACTTGCTCTGAATCCCAGCTTCTGGAGTGGAAACTCATATCATTTGTTAATATTTGCATACAAATTCCCATCACCGCGCATACCCCTTTATCCAAGAGCGGTACCCTTGTTGACATAGCCCATCATCTGTTTCCCATGAGCAGTGCCACCGCTTATTGTCCTTGGTCCATAAGCGGTTATTACCAGAACCGCTCTGTCATAGAAGGAGAAATGCGGTACCCTGGGATAAAAGGGAAAAAGAGAAGTTTCTCAAGGCTTCTATATGATAAGCCTCGTGCCCTGCCTTATCCCTAATGCTGTGGGTTGTTTGACCTTGAGATCCCTCATCCTAGGATCTTAGAGGCCACCTCACCCAGTAATTTCTCAACCATCTTTCTCCATTAAAGCCTTATAAATAAGAGCTCATAGCCATGGTTGAGGAGAGAACACTTGAGGTATTGTTATGCTGTTGGATTGACCATTGGCCCAAGATCATTTTGAGAGAGAGCATAAAGAGCTAGAGTCAGAGATTTTGGGGATGAGAAGGCCTGGTTTCATGGAGATGCATGTCAACACTAAGGATTGGTTGTAAAATTCTTCATATTCTTTAATGCAAGTTTATTTATGTCCAACATATGCTGTTGTTGTTGTGATTTTGCATATATGTTGCTAGATTCCTTAGTCACTAGCATAGATTAGTAGATTATATTCCGGTTGCTTTGATCTATTTCGTGTTGAGCTTGATTGCAGGTACACAGGTGGACTATCAAAGCCTTGTATTCCACATATCTACAACGTCTAGGGAGAGTCTTCAACCTTTGTCCTCTATTTGTTCTAGATATGAACCATTCAGGCCAGTGGAACACCTTGCTATCCACAGGAGGTGAAATATTCCAGCTAACACCTTCTTCAAGTCCCCTCATACAACAGTGTTACCAGCAGAGGGGGGGGTTGTGAAGAAGGCTGAGAATGGAAAGGATATAAAATCCTTTGCCATATTTAAGCCCATGTAGAAAGGTTCCTTTGAGCATGGAATGAATACAAAGGGAAGGACATGTTGGTGACTCAGCAAACGGACAAGTGGTTCGAGCCCAGTCAGAGACAAACCACCAAAAGCATCCTAAGATGTTGTTTTTGCTATCCGCAAGCTCAGAACAAGAAACATCATGCTACCACCCAGACCGAGCACGGAAATTTGTTCCATAATATTTTATATATATATGTAAACCATGGTAGATGTACCATGCTCTAGTTTTTGATGTTTTGATTATGACTGTAAACAATTTCAGATCCTATTTCAAGGATTAGCCTCGGGGGTCTGAGACATTATAAATTCGCTCCCCACAAAGGGGAGAAAAAGAGGGGGGTTGGGTTTTCAAGAGTGGAGAGGATTTATGTTTTAATGAGTTTTAGTTTTTTCATAGATGAATAAAACTGCAGTGGAGGAACATTAAACCTCTCATGGTAGAGATTCCCGTGACATATTTTCTTCAATAAGTGATTTCTTTATGTGACTATTTATCCTATTTTCACTCCATTTTGTATTTGCTTTCATGTTTGGGAATTAGTGTGTATGGGCCATAATTCATCTCTCATTCTCTAGAGCCATTGTTCAAGCATTTTCTTCTAAAGTCTTGCAAAATTTGCCTCATTCAAGTGCTCTGTCTGGTGGGTTGTCTCCTTATGTCCGCTAATCAACCTGCTAATATCCCCAGATTAAAGAAATGGTGTTTGTCTTGCCTCTGTCCATAAACCTTCATAGTTCCTACCTCTTGAAACCTATTTTAGATGTGATAGTTGACTCCATTGCCCCATGGTCTCCCCCATGATTTTCCCACCAAACTTTATAAAAACAAACTCATTATAATCATAAATTTGACCTTCTGACCATATTTGATTGAATTTTTTGAGTATGAAAACATTGTAAATAATGAGAGATCCCTCTTTGAATGTGTTAGGTCAGAAATGCAGTCTAAAGCGGTTTTGATGTTACTTCGGGATTTACCTTCACATCCTGGGTACGTTCTGAGTGCTAACATATTCAATGATCAATTATTCATTCTTCACTTCTTCAGGTGATTCAGTCTCATTATTATTCTCTCTATTTTCCTTGTGCATTCTTGTGAGAAGTATCTTGTAGCTAGATCCCATCCTATGCTTACACATTGTATTAAGCCTAAATTTATTTATGGTATCAAAGATGTTATTTCTCAAGTTCATCAGATCCATAGGGTTCTCAAGTTCATCAGAGTGCAAGGTTTCTTAAGTTATACATAGTTGAGGATATATATGTTCTCTACATTAGAGCGCATCCAATCTCCTATCCCTCTCCGAAGAAGAGCTTGAGTTGAGCTCACAAAAGTTTCTCCTAGTTTTTATTTGTGCATGTTGTAGAGAGTATATTATTGAGCGCATGATATTCTTAGCATGGATTCCTCTTTAGCTATGATTCCTCTTCATCTATTGCATAGTAAGGGAATATACAACGTTACTGTAACTTTTGTACAATGAACATAATGATATTGTTGAGAAAGCTAAGTGGCATAATAGGTTGGATGAAGCCTATGGATTTCTTTGCCTCTCCATTTATACCGATCTACTCTTTCATCTACATAGTTTGACCACTCCAAACAAGGTATGGACAAAACTTGAGTCTCTCTTTGGAGTAGAAGAGGAGATAAGAACACATCAGTTGGAGAATGAGTTATTCTCATTCCGTCCAAGCAGTTTCTATTCCATTAACGGATTCTTCACCAAATTTAAGTCACTTGTTCTATTGCTGAAGCAAAGTGGGATTGATAAGAAGAAATATCAATTGATTCTTTCCATCCTATCAAAATTGGGTCTTGAATACTTAGTTTTTGTGTCTACTTTTCATGCTACTAGGCTCTAATTAGAAAATGCCTTCTTTAAGTGCATTCTTTGATTCACTGATAAAGGAGAAAAATAAATTGATCCAAATGGGTGCTCTTAGAACCTCCAAGGGAAAGGATCATGCTATAATTCATCAAGTAATTAAGAATGAAAAATAAAAAGAGAAGCAAATTGTGAAAGAGAAGAAGTCAAAGTTAGATAATGAAGATGAAAATTTGAAGCTTACTGATGAAGATTCAATGAAGAAAGTCAAGAAGAAAGGGAGCACATCCAAGTGTTATTATTGCAAAAATGGATTTCATCCTAAGAATAACTATTTCAAGAATATTATGGACATCATGTATCAACTACTTGATAATCATAACATTGAATTTCCATATGAGCTAGAGAAGCTTCTTGAATTCCCATAACATTGTCATAGTGCGTAGTTCCAAGGTGATATAAACTATTATTTGAGTTCCAGAGTTGAATAATTTCCTCATATCTCTGATATATATTCATTTTATGATAATCATAATCATAAATATCAGTATCTTTCTTGATTCATCCACCTATCAATATGCTATATTCATCTCCCAATACTTGTGATTTTTCACTAAATCCTGGCTTGTCTTTAAGTAGCTCTTCCTCACTTCATTCAAATGATAATAATTATGATTTAGAAGAATATTTGAATGGTTGATATGCATTTTATGGCATCATACATACCATATACCATACCTCTGAATACTTCTAAGACTATACAAACCCCAAATTCATTAGTTGATTCCTCATTGGTTTCCTATGCAGTGTTACTTATATCTAATGGTTTCAAGTCTTGTCTATTTTTCACTGGTTGGTTATCCATGAACTTAGTAATAATTGTATATATATTAAAAAATTTTGGATATCTTATAAACACCTATGGTTCAGATCTCAAGTCCATCCATCATTCATATTTTTACACTAATCAATTTTTCCCAATTAGTCATCCTTTTCCTACTCTAGCCCTATATCCTCATGGAGACACTGAAACTTTGGTATTTTATTCTCAATATGATAATATTTATGACATATAAGAGTATATTCAAAATAATTTCATATTTGAGAAGGTGCTATATCAGTTTGGAACAAATATATGTGATCGACATCACCATTTTGTAGCTATACAAGGAACTGATTGTGTTGATTTTTCTACTCTTTAGTGAGGAGTATGCACATATCTCATTTCATTTTCAGATTTTTTGTAGATAAGAGTATGTTACTAGTGATAAGCATTCAAATAATTATCCCACTTCATCATATGAAGAGCTATAAGGAGTCTCTCCTCTTCTTTGTTGCAAATTCTACACTCTATCGCATGATCATGGAGTTCACAAATTCTTCATCAAAATATTTCACCAGAAGTAGTTCATTCAGCTCATTCAAGTGAAGATAAATACATATTGAGTACTGTTTTTTATATTTTTTTCCTTGTCCTTTCTTGATGGAGGATTTTCCCCATTTGTTTTTGCATGTTTCCATACTTTTTGAGCATAAATAATTGTAAATGGTGACCATAGCCTTGTTGTTGGGCCCTATATGCACCTATATGCATCTGATTATTTCATACATATCATCATAAAGTTAGAATTGAAGCGGGGTGTTGGGATATTATAATCCACTCCATACTTAGGATAACAATAGCTAATCATTGTCGATTAATTTCCTACCTACTAGCCTAGATAGTTGGCACCAACTTGCACCACTTGGTTAACACTTTCCATATATACCCCAAGAGCGCCTTTTTCTTGATTTTGGCTAGATCCTACCTACTTTATTGACTTTCGTATTTAGTAACTGATCCTTCCTGTATATTCTATATTTATCTTTCTTTATTCCAACTTTTCAATGGATAAGGTAAAGCTAGTCAGCTAGGAAACCGCTATCTTTTATTGACAACCCATCCTCCATAATTTTATCTCCAAATTCCAAGATTAGTATGTTTTTCCATCACTCTTGAAAAATAACTCATGCTTTAACTAATTCGTGAGGTCCTGAACAGAGTTGGAAAGTGCTTTAGCCACCTATGGGGGTTTATCATATTTAGTAAGCTTGATTTATGATCTAGCATGAGCTGTCTTCTAGAAACTTAATTTTCCTTTATAAGGATGTATTACTAATGTAATAATCAATCAATTGATTGATTCAATAATCAATTATTCATTCTTAATTTCTTCATGCGATTCAGTCTCATTAGTCTTCTCTTTATTTTCCTTGTGCATGATTTTGAGAGTTATCTTGTAGCTAGATCATGTCGTGTTCTTACACATTGTTTTAAGCCTCAATTTCTTTATGGTATTAGAGTTGCTATTTCTACACCTAGCGCGACAGATGATGCATCGACCCGCACATGAAATTATTTTCTCTAGTCAGGGAATACTAAGATAGGTGTTGAAACCATGTCCTCTTTAAGAATATCCAGGATATTTTGACACTACTCGTCCCATTGAAATTTAGCATATTTATTCAACAATTTCTCCATGGGGCAGTTATCTATGCATATCCCCTGATAAATTTCATGTAATAACCAATATGTCCTAGCGTGGTCCTTAAGTGTTTAACCGACAATGGTGGGGTAGGTCGACAATAATTGAAATCTTTGTAGGGTCCATCGATATTCCCTCTTGACAAACAACTTGACTTAACAAGATACCGAAAGGAGCACAAAAAATACTTTTCTTTAAATTTAAAGAAATCTGAAATTGTCTATACACCGTTCCAACATCATCCAAAGACTCTCAATATGATCCTTAACCATCCCATAGACTTCCCAATCATCAAAATAGACTTCGAGAAATTTATGGTTAAAATATTTAAAAGCAACTATCACTATTCTAGAGAAAATAACAAGTGCATTCTTAAGTTTGAATGGAATTATCGTGTATTGGAATAAACCTTGCTTTGTCGCAATGGTGGTCTTGTGCCAATCCTATTTTGGAGTCATGATTTGATGGTACCCATATAATCCATTAGTAAAAGAGTACACATATTCCCCCCCTACACTCTTCAATGCTTCAACTGTGAAAGGTGTAGGAAACAAATCACGTGGGAAAGAATCATTCATTTTTCTCATGTCAAAACATATACGGACTTGTCCAATTTTCTTATCTTATACAATCATTGGGATAATCCACTCTTATTTTTTGATAGGTTCAATAATTCTTGCTTCCAACATTTGATCTAACTATGCCTTGGCCTTCTCTTTGTATATTGGGTTTAACCTGGATGGGTGTTGCTTGATAGGCATTTTATATGGTTTTAGATGGATATTCATTTCACCTATATCGTCGATTATCCCCTTCATTTATGAGAACTTTGTTGGGAATAAATCTCGAAACTCATGCAACAAATCAGTAAATTTTTGCACTGTCTCATCATCCCAATAGTCCCCAATACTGGAAAATTTTTGGTTCTTAGGGGATGTGTCTGCAGCCTATCTATCCTTAACTACAAGTAGGGTGAATCCTGCTGACAGAATATATGCAATAATGGACAATTTCCTGAAATTTATACACTTTTTCAAAGGAGAGAGAGAGATGGAAGGGACGAGGTTACCTATTGCAGCATGTCATTTGGTGAAGATCCTTTTTCTACAGCCTCCATGGACTTTAGGCCTCCATTAGCGGCAACTAGCTAGTTCCTTACCTCTAGCTCTTAAAAAAATTCAAATAGAGCATGAAATCTACCTACTAAATGTTGCAAAAATACATGAAACAAACATGGATTGAAACATAATATTTAGAGGAAATTTGAATTGCATCATATTAAACTAAGAGGAAAGTGATTATAACCCAATAATGGGTGAATCCCTTTCTCCCTTGCTCTAAACTATCCCTACCCATCAATGCCAATGATCAAAGAAACTATGATTTGCAAGAAGGGTTCTATCTATATTCTCATTCCTCCAGCATGCCTTTTCTCTCTAATTTGTCCTCCTTCTTTCACCTCATATGCCTTTCTTTTATAGCATTGGTATTTGTGTTTCCAATCACTAACCATGAATGTGGGATTAGTAGTTTTGAATATTTTTTATTATTTCCTTAAAAAAACCCACTTTCCTTAGTTTTTGGGAATTTTACTTGAATTTCTAGGTTTTTAGGACAATTAATACATATGCCATGTATTCTTTCCACTCCAGGAGTTGTGGTGACTAGGATTTGATCCTTAAGTAGTCTTGGTATTGAATTCTTTAGAGAAGCCTTTGTCTTCACATACTGCTTCCTTTGCAGAAGAAGTGGTCCAATGAGAGATCAAATCTCTCAATTTGATCCAAATTTTGGTCTTCATGTTGCTGGAAAAAGGAAGATATGTTTTCAGACCATCATCTTCGAGGGTGTTAATTTTATTGTTAACAAATTCCCCCTAATGTGTGAGGTCCGAAGCTATGCTAAGGGCCGAAATGCATTGAATTTTCTTTTATTTTGATACTCTTTGGACTGATACTCATTAATGACCAAGGCATGATGGTAAAGGGTAGTTTATGAATGTGGGAGTCAAAGAAACACTTGCAAGTCAAACAAGGAAATTTCACAAATATACAATATCTTCCTGAGGCGGGTATACCCATGCTCAATAGTAAACAAGCATGGTCACAAACAATACAGAGTGGATCCATGTCAAAAGTAAATTTTGTAAAAACATATAAGTGCACATTTGATGAGTGCAACATATCCAGGTCTTCATGGTACTTTGACATGGTATTTTAATCTTGCACAACTTGGGCAGTGCATCCATGAGTGATACAATTGTATTTCCCAAGGTCTTCAATACAAACCAATGATAGTTCGAGTTTATATCCTGCAAATAAATGAGTTGATGTTGAGCATAATAAAACACCATATGATTACCGGTCATTGATATATATCGTTAACAGATGCAAGGAGGCCCATCGATAATGATGATGGACTCCAAGGTACTTGAGTACAAACTGACAAGTGTGAATAGATGTTCTGAAGTTGAACACTTGTAGAATCAAACTATTAGGGGTCATTGGTGTATACCCACTGTCGTTTGAGAGGAATCCTGCCACTAATGACTGCAAGATCCAAGGTACTTACTCAGGTTCCTAGATTCATTTCCTAGATGATGATAATGTGTCGATAGGAACAAATCCATTAGAAGGAGGGAATTGATGCATCTGACATCAAATGACACGAAACTTAGAACAATAGGCTGATATAATTTGGTAGAAATATGAGATCGAACACTGTATACTGACACAAGGAAGGCCGACATGATTGGTAAGGAACATTTGAGGAATGGCCGACACTAGTTTGACTTCCCTTGAACACATAACACAACGAAGAATGGAAACTTGGAAACATAAGACTCGAGTAACTAACCATTGTGAAATTTATCAACTCCAGATGAATTAACGAAAGCTCCACAAGTGATAGGAAGGATAACCTATCGGTGGAGACATTTCCAGATTGTTGGTACAACTTCTTAAGGAGAATGTAAATGGTGTACTGAAAGAAGATACACAATTATGTGCCATGTTCAAGGGAGACTATTACTGATGGTTGCCTTTATCTCAAAGATTCAATATGACACGATTCAATTTTCCCCCTTTTTTTTATTTTCGTGTTTTTTAATTTTTAGTACTTTTTTCATTTTTTAGATTGAAAAAAGAATAAAGAATGCTATGGTACATGGGAAGGAATGAGTGTTTCATGGGCGTACTCTATTTTTAAAGAGCATGGGTCAGTTTAGGGAAAAGATACATATTGCAAACAAGGGATGAGCTAGTTGTGCACACTCTTACATATCTCCCCTCCATCGGCTGGCTATTTGAAGCAGGATTATGTGTCGACAGATGGTGAAATAGAACCAAGTAACTGTGGTTATACAATTTGATGCGATGAACAAGTAGGAAGGGGGAAATGTGGTTTAATTCATGCTAATTCTTGTGAAAAACACCAAAGTCACAAATCACAATGAATCATGGTCCATCAACTACCTGAATCAAATAGTTCTCGCATGTATAGGTCAACTGAGTCAAAAGAAATGGTTTATAGGAATTTTGAGCAAAAAGTGACTGCTAACGAATATATGCAAGATAAGCAATAAGCACTGAAGCAGTAAGCACAAATGTTCATGCGGATATTTTAACACATGCTTATCGAAACTAACACAAAATAGGAAGCCCATCAGGAAATGGTTAGAACTATATGGAAGAGAAGTATGCTGTCTCAAACTCCAGGTCATGATGGGACTAATTGGGCTCCCAAGCCTATAAAAATAACTTAGTATGGGAACTAGAATGGCAACGAGGTGTTTACTAGGGTGTTCCATGCTCGGTAGGATCTTCTGTCAGAATGGTGGTGTTAGCACCGGGATTGAACCCAAAGGTTGCGAGAAGGACTCTCCCCCAGGAAACAACAGAACTTCTTTAGACTGTGCTTTTGGCCTAGCACAGTCAGAGAGGGATCTCTCATTTTACTTACCAAATTTTCTCACGTAAGGTATTCAATTGCGAACCGTCAGGAGGTCAGATTCCTGAATAGGGCAGGTATGTTGATATAAGGTGTAGGTGTGATGATCATAGGGGGGGACAATTGGGAAATGGAGTCGGCAGTCCGAGTATGTAATGTGTTGCAAGGGGTGAAGAATTGCGGAAATTTATAGACAGAGGCAAGAGATCCACCCATCTTTCAATTAGGAGATATTTAGCAGGTGACTAGTGGATGAGAGGAAACAGTCCATCATGCAGAGCATTTACAGGGTGAATTCCATCTTACTTTAGAATAAATCCTTAGTAGATATCTGAAACAATAGATGGAGCATAGTATGTATGAATTCCAAACTATTATACACTTATTTCAGACATGAAAGAAAATAACAAACTGGAATGAAAACAGGATAAACATTCATGTAAGGAAGTTACATATTGAAAGAAAAGATGACGCAGGAATATCTGCCATCAAATATTATCATTCCTTTGCAATTTTATTCATATCATGGAAAACCAGAAACAAATTACAATGGGGAGCCTCAGCCCTTGAAATTTTCCCAACCAACCCCTTTCTCCCTCTGCAGGGAGTACATTTATACTATCTTAGACCAGAGACTAATCTCTAAAACAAAACCTAAAAACTATTTCCAGTCACAATTAGACACTAACAACTTTAGAATGGGGTACTATTGCCATGATTTACAAATATCAACCAACATTATGGAGCAAGTAAGCGTGCATGGTAATTGGGCTGACAGCACATAGTTTTCTTCATTCAGGTAACTTGGTATGAAAACAATTGTTATATCGTTTGCTAGTGGTCTGTTGCTGACTTGGACTGCTCCTGACATGTCTTTCTGCTTCCTTTGATCGGCCTTCCTTATTCAAACCATGGTGATCAAAGGCTGACAAGAAAACCTGTGCTCCGGTGCTCAACCATTTTCCATCTCCTCTCTCATCTGGTAACACTGTTATAGGAGGGGGATGGAAAAAGGGTGGCCATGCATTTGATGATGATAAGCCTTCGAAGTGGCTTATTATTCTTGTACAAATCTCTACCTCTGATGAGGAGGGTTCTCTCATAGGCCACGTAGCTGGGTGTGGGTTTGACCTACTCCTCACCCCTGGTGAAGTTGTTAAGTCAAGATTATAGGGGAGGTGATGAAGGATTTGGACCTCTACTATCCCAGACTGAGAATTTTCTCCAACAGATCAGCCACCTTTTTGTGTTGGGACTTTGGAGCCGTGACTGCAACTAGAGGTGTTAGAGGGACGTCCCTGGGATGTAAAAACCCACACACAGTGTAGCTGAAGGTAGGGATGTGTGGAAACAGGTGAATCTCCCTAAGTGCTTAAAATATGTTCCCCAGTGGTTAGCGAATTCCTGGTGTAGATAACCAGGACGATGGAGAAACGTAATTTTATGTTCACCAACCATCAATACCCCCTGTCAAACTAGCTTCTCAAACCACATAGCCATTGTTGTCTGCAAAAGAACTCAAAAATTCTTGTAATTCAACCTTTCTGGTCTATCCCTCACCATCTACCCATTTCCATGCTTCAACAGCTTTGGAAGGTGGTGCTATATGGGGCAAGCCTAATCGACCTGGAGATGGATGTACACTTCAATACCAGTCATCGTAATAATAGCATGTGTGACACCTGGGCGAGGATCTTCTCCTATGATGTTTAGTTATCTTATTGGCCCTGGAGAATACTTTAAGCACTTTCTCACGTGGTTGTCTAGCTGGTTTAAGGCATTTGGATCTGACCTTTCTTACCCTTTCATTTACAGTGATGGTGGCTCTTGAGTGTATTCAGTTTGTAGCATCTCTTTGCTTTGTGTAGAGGCCAGATTCGTCACTTCGAAAACCTAAACTTCCTGCTTCCCTACTATTTTTCTACGTAAGCCACGTACCAGACCTATGGATCCGGGAAAGCTGGTGACATTGGACACGATCTTAGCCTTAGGCCTATTGAAAATGGCGTCGAGGGGAATCAATTAGTCTGTCGGGAGGAAAATCATGTATACGAACATCCCTTTTACAGTCAGATCTGTCATTGATGTGTTACCTACAACTTTGAGACCTTCTCATCTCTTCGATTTGGGTGCCTTTCACATCCATCATCCACGTTTATTTAACTTCAGCCATCAATTCCTCCTTCCTTGATCTAGTGAGAAATTATAGATCACGTTATGTTTCTTATCCATCGATTGAGATCGACCTTTCCTTGTGACCATCGATCATAGCGAACCCTACCAGTTTTCACAAGTTGATATCCTGACCCCATCCACGCTAGCTCAAATCGTGAAATGAACCACAAGCATAGATCCATCCCCTCCTTTTTCATGACCATTGATCTTTGCATCTAGTACCACTTTTTGCGATTTGGAATCACAACTTTATTCATGCTAGTTCAGAATGCGAAATCCTCTATGGCCGTAGATTTGCTCATACTCTTATCTTCACCGTCAGATGCCTCCATACTTTAATCCATTTCACGATTCAAAAAAGCTCCTTCTTCTATGCATGTTTTCCCAGTGAAATCACCTCAAGCCATCGATAGGGATTCACCTTGATCTCGGCCTTTCTTTGCTTTTCCCCTTTAACAGGCTTCATGAATACCAAAATTAAATATTTCCTAGCATCTTTCGCTTGTGGAACCACGCTATATCGTCGATCTTCTCTGTTGTGAATCTAGATCATTGATCTATGGCACCCATTTATTTGATTTTCGTTGCTGCATGTCTTGAACTTTGGAAGGATCTACCATTGTAGATCATGATCTCTTCTTCATCTGACGGTCTTAGCCGATGGAAACTATCCATTAGATAACCTGAAGGGTGTTTGTATAGTTCTTCATTGGACAAGACCCTTTTCAAATTCTCCCAATCTTGTAACTTGACTGTTGCAAATGGAGTGCTAATAGATGGCTCCACGAGGGATGCTATCCTCCTAGTGAGTGTTGGGATTAGGGCAGACTCGGGTTCTATATTTTTGTCTTCGCACCAACAAAAGACCCACAGTGTTGGCCCTTTCGGCAAAAACCTGTGAACAGGTTGCAGTCTCACCCAAAACAGCTATGGGGTGCCGCAGAATCAGGTTTCTGCAAGTAGAAGAGGGATATTACTGTACCTTTAGCCTTTAACAAATACAATCATATAATACAGATCTTCAACAATCACTTATATAGCTTCATAGTTAGATTAACAAACAGTGTCTTGCTTAACCCTTAACTGGGAATTCACGGTGAAGTTAGTATTTAGCGGTGATCTTACTTATCAGTTATCTACTTATCAATGCATAAAAGAACATAACAGAAACAACACAAAAGAACCACGACAAAAAATATAACGTGGTTCACCCCCAGTTTAGGGGTTACGTCCACAAAACTGTGTTTTATTCAACTCTTTACAAAAACCACAGTTCTGATCTGCGCACTCAGCTGCAGATCCCTTCAATTCCTCAAGCTGTGCACTAAGCTACAAATCTCTGTGCAGACAGCTGCAGATCTTCTTATTCACCCAAAAAACCTCTGCGCACATAGCTGCAGAGGTTGTCCACACACACAGCTAGGACTTAACCTTTCTTACAAAACTAGCCTTAGCTTCGCATAAAATAATCTTACATCAAAAGCCTAACCTGACTCTTTTACAAAAGTGCTTATTTATATAAGTGCACTTATTACAAAACCATGGGCACCCCGAACCCTAAACCCTGGACTTAAACCATGGGTTAATTACAAAAAGAGGGCTTTGACTCAACCCAAAACCCCTAAGACTATTTTGAGTCGCAACTCCGCTTACAAACTTCCACAAAAACCGTGGAGTTACGAAAATTAAGGAGTGTTAAGGTGCGCGCCCCAACAGGCCCCTAAGACTCACCAGTGTCCCGTCCCGGGACACTGAGCTGCTTGTCTGGTGGGAGAACTTTGTTGGTGAAGATAGTGAACTGCTTGTTGAGGCCACGCATGATATTGTCGGCTGCTTGCTCCTTCTCCACTAGCTCCTGCAATGTTGTCGTTGACGCTTTGCTAGCCTTTTCCTGCATAAATGCATCGTATTCCTTCAGAACTTTGAGCTGGTTGTCCACAGCAGTACTCAACTCCAAGGCCTCGTTGACAAGGGGCTGCATATAATTTTCTAGCAGTTTTGCTTTCGTTCTGTATGACTCAATTTCCTGCTGGAGTTCCTTGCTTTGCTTTACCTTGAGCATTTTCTACATAGGAGGCAGGGTCTTAATTTCCACTTTCACTACATCCAACTCTGCCTGTCGCTACTTGATGGTTTCCTGCAGCTTTTGTACTTCTGGATTTTCCTGCAGTGTTGTCCAGGCGTTGACGCTTTCCTCTAGCAGCTTGGTTGTGCTTCCTACAAGATCAAAGATATTCGTTGCTGAAGCCTGAATGTCTCTGCGACGCTGCTCTCTAACCTCTGGTGGGCTCTCCGGGATGATGCATAGTTGAAGCTCCGCAATCTAAGCCTCATGTTCTACTTTGAGCTTCTCTATTTCACTACGAGTGTGCTGTACGTAGTCTTTTAGCTTGGCAATTCTTTGCTCCGGCTCTTCCTTAGCCTGTATGCCGAATTTAGGAAGACTTCAACATGCCTCATCCAATACTCGTGCCAATGTGACCTGCGTACGTTCTGCGTTGCTCTTCCTCTGCTCTGCTTCCTTCAACTGCGCTTCGAGTCTCTCACTCTGCTTCATGGTATTTTCCAATTGTATCTATAAGTAGTTGTCCCGTGCTTGGATCTCCTTCATGATCGCTAATTGGCAGAGATGCAACTCCATCATGGACATCTTGGTGTAATCGATTCCAACTATCATGCTCATCTCTGAGCGAGATGTTGCGTCAGTTATTATGAGTGCTACACTGGACATGTGTCCCTTGTTTTCTATAACTGGTCATTGTCTTGTGTTTGGCCATGCACTTACTGGGGTGCTGCTTGCTGCAGCACCAGTTGCTAATTTTTCTGCTAAGTCCTTCAGCTCTGAAATTCCTCGAGCTACGTCGACGAGTGCATTAAGGTGCGTAGCTGCAAACTCTGACCATTTCTTCATGAGAACTTCTGTGGATTTTGTTAGAGCCTGATCAAGCTCCTCAGTGGTCAGGCCGGGTTCTTCGTCGATATTCTTGTCTTTGGACGCCTTCGTTTTCTTTCAAGACTGAGGTTTGGTCACTTCCTCTGATTCTGGTGACTTGTGCTTATCCGGCCAATTAGGGTCTGAGACTGTTTTGACCGAATCCTCTTCTTCCTCTTCATCTCTATCATCTCCACTCTGGTTTCCTTCACTCTGCTACGATGCACTTTGTTCTTCACTTTCCTCGAGAGGGTCATTCTGCTGCGTCTAAGTAAGGCTAGCGCCCACATTGGTGACCGGAGGGATTGGAATGTTGGGCTTTGTTCCTGCGTCCTTCAACCATTCAGCCAGCCACTACTGAACTACCGCGAGGATGTCTTCTTTGGTCACCACATATGGAAACTTCTTGCATGCCTTTTTCTTATCTGCGTGGGCCTGGATGAAGACATTGTGCATGTCGGCCCGAAAGTTGGCCACTCCATCATATTGAGAGAATAGGTCATTACTGAGCCGCGGGGTTTTTACGATGTCATATGAGATACTCATCATATAAAAGGAAAACACATAGTTCATCATCTGTTGGGATGCTTTGTCCTGTGACACCCAGAGGGATGCGTACCTCGCTGCGCTAGGCATGTTCGGAGGCACAGCAACAAACTATGCCTCGGTAGGTTCTTTCCATCCTACTAGTGCAATAAGGACTATCAACCAAGAGTAGTGAAAAGGTATACCTTTCTCCTGTGCGTCGCGGGCATCTTCAAGGAATTCCTTCGCAATGTACACTGCCCAGTTGTAACTGTAGCCTTCGGCACAGTTCGCAGCAATAATGACAATCTAGGCAGGCACTTCATATGGTCTGCACTTTCTCATCAATTTGAAGGCTAAGAGTTCAGCTGCGAAATGAATGTTTTGGTGCTGAATTGTCGAGGTTTGATACCCTCGCTTCCCTTTCATTAGGCCGAAGCGGTCCTTCATGCTTTGTGCCAGCTTCATATCTTCGTGTTTTGAGGGAAATTCTATTCCCGAATCAGGCCCTTCCCTTGGTAAGCCTATGATCCTATGAATAAGCTCACCATTGATAGGAATTATTTTGTCTCCTATCCATAGGTACCCATCATGTACTAATGCCAAGAGCTGCTTGACCACTATGCTTACCTGTGTGCTGCGACCAAAGTGGGGAACATCGAGCATCTTCAACAAACCAGCTTTATCTAAGCCATCAGCCCATTGTTTCACTTCCAGTAATGTCGCTCTAGTCTCTGGATATTTGATGAAGTGCAAGTACGTTCCCAGGGTGAATTGTGGAAACTTCCCACAATCATTTGTATCATGGTATGCATACTTAAGTTGGTCTATTTTCCCTATCATGGTTCCGACCAACTGCACACCCTGTGGCAGCGAAGGGGTGCATAAAGTGAACTTAGCGTTTCATCGCGGTGGTTGAACTCTTGGTCAAACAGGATGAAGATAGGGTGGATGCTGCGGTGCAATGTTCTCATCCCCTTCAGATGGGATCTCTGCTGAACCAGATAGATTCATCTTGGGATCCTCCGATGTTTGCCCTGATTGCTTGTGTCTGTCTTCATTCCACTTAGAGTGTACTTCTGGTTTAAACTTCTTCCTGGTAGATCATGTCTGCATTGGTTGAGGTGGTGCTGGGGGAATCTCTTCGCAGGGTGCAGGCGTAGGTGGATGGCTGAAAAGGTTCAGCAGACCCCCCTGTTCAAATTCTCTCACTAATTCCTGAAGCTTGCGATCGCCTATCATGGGCTCACTTGTAAAACTCAAGAAACTGTGTAATGCGAACTTCACGGGTGTGGGTGTCTTCTTATAGAATCCATCAATGAAATCTGTCATAACTGTGCATTGAAGACACCAAATCTGACAGAGATCTTGTCCAAATAGTGGTAGGCTTGTCAAGATCTCATTAATACAGGGAACGTATCGACGCTACCAAATTTGGTTTCCTCCAACGGTCATATTTTAAGCTCCAACAAATCTTTCCTTCTTCGACACAAGCAGTAACTCTGGCTGTGCCATAATGGGGACATTCGTCACTTTTTGATACCATCTTCGTCATGGCTTCGAGCTTCAACCCACGACAGAATGTCTTCCATCGCCTCAATGATGCCTTTTATTTCTGAGAACTTTGTCAAAAATAGGTCCTGATACTCATGGAGAAGTTGGGTCACTTTACTCACCATTTCTTCATCCCAATAATCTCCAATGATAGCATACTTAGGATTTTCTTTTGATCCAATGTTTACTATCCGCGTCTTCAAGGACTAAGTCATTTCATGTGCTTCAACTGCTGGTCCATGTACTTTGCAGTGTCCTTCTGACTCAGGAATGTTAATGTTGCGCGGATCATCATCCTCGTCAATTGTGAGGTTATAACATTCTACTGCATTAGTTTCTAGTTCCTTCCAATCAGGTTGGTATTCTGCTATTTCTTGATCATCAACCACTTTAGTATGGATCAACATAACAGCTGCGTCCAAAGCAGGACAAACCTCATTAATAGAAAAGGTTAGCACAAAACTATCAACAAGACTATCCCAACTTATAGTACCATGGCGAAGCTCGACCTCCACATACCAGTTCTTTGCTATAGGTTCCAGGGTGTGCACAAACCTATGTACCCATTCTTCATGAGGTACATGCTTCCATGCTTCGTAGCATTGCTCCAAATGTCCCTGAGGACTAGTCTTACCATTAAGCCTGCTTCACACCTCCTGAGGTTGATCCCTGAATCTTAGGTAAAGGGAATTCTGGCACACTTCCCAACTATGAATGTACTTTTTATGACCATTCCACCATCTAGTTGCTGTGGCTCTGAATGCTGAATCTAGAATCTCCATTTTCTGTGAATCTGGTACCCGCTCTGAGAATTGTATAATAAAATCTGTTGGGTCTGTCAAGCCATCAAAGGTAGGAAAGTCTCTAATCTGTGAACCAAGCCATCTGAGAGATTTGGTAATTCTTGGACATCGATGTCCATGTAATTCATAAAGTCTATTCTGCCAATTCTCTAGACCGTCATCTGAATCTGTCATGCAGGAGCTGTCACACTGCCAATCCATGATACCTTCGGCTATTATAGAGAGAAATTCCTATGGCTTGGGGTACCACAACAGACATCTAGACTCCAAAAATCAATCTTTCCCGATATGCAATAGAAATAAAATATATAACACTAAAGGATCGAACCTCATACCTTATTCCAGACAGTTGAAATAGATCCCCGTTGAGCTTTCCAATCTTCAGCTTGAATTGATGTAATACTTCCTCAACAATAAGTAAACAATACAAGCATACTATATATCATGGTGTTAGATCTATTCTAGCATATATAGTCAATAATGTAAAAGCATTTGACATATTCCAATGGATACAATATTCATTCAAATACACATTACTGGACAGGAAAAGATATTTCTATTAATATGAATCAGAGATTACAAGTGACAACCTCTGACAGCACGTCTGCGAACCGGAGAAACTGAATCCCCCACTTGGGCCTCCACCACCTCAATCCTCCATCACTCAGATAGCACGCTCACTAGCAAAGGGAAAGCTTGGGAAGAACACAACAGTGCTCCAAGGGACAAAGGGATGCAGACTCAAGTATAGTTCTGGAAACAATGGACTATAGTTTCGTTACTCTCAATTCTCTCTTATGCTTTCAATGTCTCAATGGGTTCCTTATATAGATTTTCAAAGGGATATTGAAAGGTCGAATCCATGCGATCTCAAGGTATATGGAAGGCCAGGAGTCATATGAGTCGGATCCATGTCAAGGAATGCTCCAAAAGTATTTGGATTATGTACACATCCTGATGTACGCGACTATAGGGGGAATATCCGCGTATGTACGCGGTTATCGGGGAAAAAGCCGCGTATACCACTTTTTTTATGTTTTTTAGGGATGATCAAGGACACATCAAAAGACAAAAAGTGCTCCATAGGGGCTAATGAGTCTGCAGTGGGACAGGGGAAGGCCATACAATGTGTGATTCACCTAGTGTGGTGAAATCCTCTATAACAAATGCCCCCTAATGTATGAGATCAGAGGGGTTATACGATGGCTGAAATACATTATAAGTCCATCCCAAAAGTGGAGTGATGAAGGTACCCAAATGGAAGACCAGACACCCAATCAGCATAGTACAATAATACAACTCTGCATATAACTGCAAATACATATAGCAGTCCCGGATACATAAGAGTACAATGGCCATGAATAGGCATGAAACATGATAACACATATGTGTTCATCGCCACGTACAATATACATAGATCAGAATCTCCATGATGAAGATATACAAAGGACCATGATCTCCACAAAGGCTGAAGATATTCAATAGATCAAGATCTCCATAGTGGCTGGAAATGTCTGACATATACTGGAACAAGTCACGAGAGATGAAATCTCATGAACACTAGCACGATCAAGGAGGTAGCATATAATGGATGCCACCAATATGGAAGGTCTTCTACACACACCGCTACGAGTACATGTCCTACTATGCGAATAGAGGTGTCGAGGTCAAACATAGTAGTCCATCATCTGATTACCGGTCATTGATGTATACTGTTAACAGATGCGAGATCACCCACCAATAATGAAAATGGGAATCAAGGTACTAGAGTGCAAACTAACAAGTGTGAATAAATGTGTTGAGGTTGAACACTTGAGAGAATCCATCGATCAGGGGACATTGATGTATTCCCAAAACTGTCGATGGCGAGAGAACCTGCCACTGATGACTGCAAGTCTCAAGGAACTCAAAATGACTCTAGAATCCAATCCCAGAATAAATGATCTGAAGTCGATGGGATGAAATCCACTGGAAGGAGGTCATTAGGGCATCCCCCATCATCCAACATGAGGTGCTCAACAAGGCTGTATAATGTGGAAGGACTCGATCATAAGGTGCACGAACTAGTAACTGTACCGGGAATGGCCGACATGCAAAGTCAAGATAACTGAGGAATGGCCGACTTAGGTTTCAACTTCCTTCGAACAAGAGCATAATGGCGTATGGTGACTGAATGAAGGCAACATAGACTCAATATACAAATTGGGACATCTCTATGATGCAGGAGGCATCAATAGAGGCTCCATAGGGACTGGAAGCATAACCAGTCGGTGGAGATAAACTCAGATAAACAAGTACAGCTCCTAAAGTCAAACTATAACCCAACCAATGGATGTGATATACAGTGCTCTGTTCGAAGGCGACACGACTCGATAGCTGCCAAAGATAATATCTTTTCTTGTCCGGCTTTTTGGTTTTTTGATTTTTTTGGTCTTTTTCAGTTATTTGAAAATCTTGAAAAAAGAATAAACTAGCTTTATAGTTACAAACTAGGAGGAGATGAGTGTCATGAAGGAAAACAAACTAGTTCCAAGTAGTGGAACATACCTATGCTCAATGCAAGGATACATGTGTAGGATATCGACACTCGGGGGAAAATCCCCTCTCGGTAAAAAGGGAATCAAGCTACGAAGGATATAAAGAAAGGCTCTGCATGGCTAGACATGAGACAAGCTCGGGCTATATGGCTGAAATGCAATGTCAGGGGAGCCGACATAAAGCTCAATAAGACAAGAAAAGCTCATGATAATGCATCCACAACTTGATATAAGAGAGTCCGAGGGATCATGGCCAGCATAAGATCAAGAGGAGTATGAGGATCTTGTGAAATGTCATGGCAATACTATACAACGGACTCCCACACCTTAAAGGGAGAAACATCGGCATGGGCACCAAATGCAAATAAGGCGCTAACTAGGGTACCCATGTAAGCTGAGGCTCTACCACTCATATCATGCCACTTCTAGAGCAGCAAGTAGGTTCCGTGACATAATAGAGTGGGTTCGTACCTAAGGATATAGTGACATGGTCATAAGGTCATGCAAAATGCAAATGGTGGTGAACCTAACCTATATGCCAGTATAGACGTGATACCTGAGATAGGAACGAACGGATCGAAACCTCGGAGAGAGTGTACAAAAATTGGATCCTACATGACAACCATATTATTCCAAAACATCCCAAAATAGTCAATAAAGAATCCACACTATAGGATATAGGGAGGAATGATCATGACAAAAGCACCCAAAGGAAACAATACGGTGAACGATGGGACATAAAAAGGAAAGTAAGGTGTAGACCCAACATTCACGCATCCACTACCACCCCCCATGAGGGTGACCACTGGTGTAAAGACCGAGCGAAGGGAATAAAAGGCCTCCACAAATGAAGTAGAGGATGGAATATGACCATTCCCAAATCAACGAGCACGGTAAGGGGTTGTGATGCCCCCAAGTCTAATACCAATGTCCGTACTAGGACCAAGACGGGTGATAGGATACTAGGCATGCCAAAAATAAAAGGACCTGAACTCAAGAGAGCATAAATGTACTAGAGTAACCGTGATCCCAAAGGCCAACTAGCGCACAAAGATCACACTCCTGAGAAAATCTACAACCAACAATACAAGCAAACCAAGGGGAGGATATGTGAGCTCCCGAATGTAGTAGGTATGTCTCACCTGGGAGAGGCTCGAAACTCCCATACACTACAAGCAGAGGTACATAACCAATTATAGTGGCCCTTAGCTTCAACGCATAAAGCGACTGTGTTGTTCGACCTCTACCTAGCCGGGACACATGCAGAATAACCTCTACAAGTACCCCCTTGATATCCTAGGTAAGGTCACTAAGGTCAACTCAATATAATCAAAGCTCAGGCGGACAGTCGCAGGCGGGATTGACCGTATGGGCAGGGTAGCAAAGCCTGAAACTCTCGAAAGAGCCCCCAGATACGAATACAATCCTGGCAATATCACCGGTGCTACTCAGTTAATGACTAGGGTTCATCCCAATCAATAACCGCTCACACTGCCTCGTGCTTAACTCCCTTTTGAGAGGAGGATCCTGAGAACGTTGGTTATATCAAGGATTTCACACAGTCCCTGGACAGACACCTAGTTGTTGTCGTTTAGTGATCTTGGAGAATTAACTTACAATGAAATATTCCAAGATCCTAAAACCTAAGCTTGTTGGTGCACCCTAGAAAAGAAAAGAGTGTAATTCATTTTATTTTGCGTTGATTTTAATTGGCTGTAATTACTCAAAGGGGAATGGCCATGCAACTAATGACATTATGACTCAGTAGTGAAATAAATATGTACACCATAGCAAACAATGCTAAGTGCAATCTTTGTCAAATGAAAAATAGGGTATGCCACTACATGAGATGCATCAATATATATTTCTTTCCGAATGCCAATGCAATCCTTCCTATATGAAAGCCTAAACACAACTCTCATCCAAGCAATCCAATGCAAGTACCTCTTCAAATCCATATCTAAGATGCAACTAAGAGTGCAACTACTTTGTATTTTTCAATATAAAAGAATGAAAAATGCAATAAAAGTCATCTAAAACTCTCAGTCTCTGCAGCAAGTATAAAAGACAAGCCCAACAAGACACCAAGACAAAAAGAGTAATGCACTAATGGCAAAACAAAAAGGAAGAATGACTAAAACTACTTTCAAAGAAAAATCAATGAAAAAGTGGTCTCTGGTCACAAAAGCAGCATCCAACAGACAACATCAGACCCAAGGAAGACCCAACCACACTCACAACCCACCCAGCAACTTCCCCCAACATCAAACTCACCAAAAGGGAGGATGTACGCGACTGTATAAAGAACAACCATGTATGTACATGACTTTAGGCCCAAAACCTGCATGGGAAGGCACATGTACACGACGTTTGGCCAAAAACCTACGTGGAAAAAAGGATTTTAGTGTAAAATCTACGTGTATATGCGACTTTTGGCCAAAAATCCGCGTATATACGCGACTTTTGGCCAAAAACCTGCGTATACAGAGAAGGCAGTGGTAAAAAGTAGGCCAAGGATCAAACCAATAAAGGGGAGTGTCAATGGATGAACATGCTATAAAATGAAACCCAGAAACAAAGAGAAACAGAGAGCAAGTCAATAATATCAAGCCCATTGTTGCCTCCAAAGGACAACTACTAGGAATTCCCTAGCGGAGTCGCCAATTCTATTACGGAGAGAAATTCCTATGGCTTGGGGTACCACAACAGACAACTAGACTCCAGAAATCAATCTTTCCCGATATGCAATAGAAATAAAATATCTAACACTAAAGGATCGAATCTCGTACCTTATTTCGGACGATTGAAGTAGATCCCCGTTGAGCTTTCCAATCTTCAGCTTGAATTGATGTAATACTTCCTCAACAATAAGTAAACAATACAAGGATACTATATATCATGGTGTTGGATCTATTCTAGCATATATAGTTAATAATGTAAAAGCATTTGACATATTCCAATGGATACAATATTCATTCAAATACACATTACTGGACAGGAAAAGATATTTCTATTAATATGAATCAGAGATTACAAGTGACAACCTCTGATGGCACGTCTGTGAACTGGAGAAACTGAATCCCCCACTTGGGCCTCCACCACCTCAATCCTCCATCACTTAGATAGCAAGCTCACTAGCAAAGGGCAAGCTTGGGAAGAACACAACAGTGCTCCAAGGGACAAAGGGATGCAGACTCAAGTATAGTTCTGGCAACAATGGACTATAGTTTTGTTACTCTCAATTCTCTCTTATGCTTTCAATGTCTCAATGGGTTCCTTATATAGCTTTTCAAAGGGATACTGAAAGGTTGAATCCGTGCGATCTCAAGGCATATGGAAGGCCAGGAGTCATATGAGTCAGATCCAAGTCAAGGAATGCTCCAAAAGTATTTGGATTATGTACACATCCCGATGTACGCGACTATAAGGGGAATATCTGCGTATGTACGCGGTTATTGGGGAAAAAGCCACGTATACCACTTTTCTTATGTTTTTTAGGGATGATCAAGGACACATCAAAAGACAAAAAGTGGTCCATAGGGGCTAATGAGTCTGCAACGGGATAGGGGAAGCCCATACAATGTGTGATTCACCTAGTGTGGTGAAATCCGCTATAACATCGGCAGTAGGATCAACATAATCTTCTTCCTTAGCTGTGATGTTATAGATATGGTCCAAAACATCTTGATCTTCATCTCTGAGTGGTTCTATGTACCTTTCTCCTTGAGAAGGGTCCAGTGGTACTATGACTCTCAAACCTTTCCCTTCGAAAGTCATCTGTCTCTTCTTAAGGTTAATGACTGTAGCATTGTCTAGTGCCCCCTCAATTCCTAGCAAAGCTGGGTAGGGGTTGCTATCGTCAATTATCTCAATGAATTCAAAGTCTGCTAAAGTACTGAACCCATCAATATATACTGGGACACTAGGGAATCTTCCTAGGGGCACAATATTCTGCTGATTGGCTAATCTCAATTGTATAGGAGACCATTCAAGGGTAGGTTTTCCCATTTGTTCCCATGTTTGTTTAGTTAAGACATTTACTTCGGATCTTAGGTCCAGAATGACATCATTCATGTCATATTATCCTATCTGAGCATGCAATCTCATTTCTCTTCCAGTTCTTCTGACTCTATTAACAGTTTTTTCCTTACCAGAGCTTCACTGAGGTTCGCAAGAAGCAATAACTTTCTATAACTCATTTAAAGCATTCTGATTTCTTAAGAGCTTCATGAAACTCTGTAAAAATGAAGACAATGTACTTACTTTATCCGTCGAAGCTTCTGGAGACTGTGACTACTGTTGAGGCTCCTGCGCAGGTGCTATTGGTGTGCTTGGATCAGCAAAGTCTTTTTTGGCTTCTAGAAATGTCTCTTTTTCTCTTCCCACATCGAAGGTTAGAATTTTCTCTGGGGCCTTACGAACCCAAGCCTCATCAGGATGTTTCTCCTTATTTTGTATTTGCATCGTGGCAACACTCCTTGTAACAACATTAATGGCTGGAACAGGTCTTTGCTCTAAATCAATCATCTGAAAATTATGAGTAGGAGCACTATTTCTTTCTTGTATCTTGGCTATCAGCTGCGGGCATTTCTCAATCACATGGTCGACTGCTCTGCAATATCAACATGTCGTAGTTGGGTTCCGACAGTCTCTAGCTAGATGTCCTGCCTAATTATAGTTATAGCACACCACCTGGCCTCGACCTCTTCCAGGCATACCACCACGACCCCAACCTCCAAAAGTACCTCAACCTGAGGTACTACCACGATACCCCTATCCATCATTGCCTTGTCCATCATTTTGTACCCTATAAGCATCATAGGTTCGTTCTCTCATGAGGTGAAAACTGCGACATTCATCCTTGTTGTGTCCAACTGACTTACAGAACTTGCAATAGGGGTTCTTAGGGACTTGCACATATCTCTGCAACAGATAGCAGTCTTCAGGTCGATGCTGGCCAGTTGTCCTACAGATCTCACAATATAGAACACTAGGATTGAATGGGTTTGGTGCACCAGAATTCAGGTAATTTCTTACCGCAGGACACTATTCCTTTTCATGTCCTTCTGTCTGACACCGTGTACACCAAACCTCTTCTCGAACAAATTTTCCTTTCTTCATGTCGTGCAGCTCCAAGGCCATTGCTGCTAACGGTGCTTGTATTTGAGCTATACCAGAACTATCTTCGACGGGAGCTGTTTCAAGCTTCATAGCAATTTCCAAAGCTTCTTGCTGATCAGCAACCTTCTATTGCATGAGTGGAGTCCTGATATGCGGTAACAAAGCTGCAATGAACCATTCCTTATGCTACGCTGGTCTAATAGTGAAACTTACTTGATCTAGCAGAACTTTGAACCTCTAATCAAAGTCCCACACTGATTCTCCTCGCCTCTACTGAATTTCCTTTAGTTCAGTGATACACTGCGACTCCGATTTAGGCTTCTTAAATTCCTTTATCATGGCTGCCTTTATATCAGCTAAGACATGGTTCTGAGTACTGGAAAAATTCATGAACTAGGTCAAAGCGCAGTCTCTAAAAGAAGTAACCAGCTGTGCTCTTCTTGTATCTTTATTCGTAATGTTCTTGGCAGTCCACACGGCTTCACATAAGAACCAAAACTGTTATGGATCCTCTGATCCAGTTCCTTTAAAGACTGGGAGCTTAATTTCATCATTCATATGGGTCATCGTGGATCTAGCGGGGGAGGGAGGGGGACTGGTAGTAGGCGGGGGGGAACTTACGGGGGTAGACTGAACTGTGACAGGAATACTCAGGATAGGGTTGCTTTCAGACTGTGATGGGTTCTCAGGGATAATAGGGATTCGTTGTGGGGTTACCGGAGGGTTTCCAATAGAAGGGGTTTCGTCAGGCGTCGGGTCTGCGGAACTTACAGGGGTATACTCGGTATTCTGACCTAGGGTATAGGATCCAAAATTCCTCTTGTATCTTTTACCACTTCGTAGCAAGCCACTTTGCTCTTCGAAGTCACTTTCACTTCCAAACATAAGTTAGTACTACTAAATCTAATAGTCTGATTCAATGAGCAATATAGCTTTTTCAGCCAATAGCATTTTAATTTTCAAATTAAATGACTTTAAGTACTTACCCCTTAGTCCTTTGAAAAACTGTCGTTCGACTTCGCTGAAGGAAGTACTTGTGTTGATGGTGAACTCTGTCACAAATGCTTCAAGGGTTCGTGTTGTCCAGAAATCAACAGCTCGGGATATCTCGTTGTTCACCCTTTTCAATATATTAATTATTGCGGGGGTCCAATCAGGAAACTGACCTTCTTGGAAGTTCATCTTTCTCTCTTTGTAAAAATGTGTCTGAACTATGACGCGGATCTTTGTTCTCTTGTTCAGCAAATTTTAGATAGGTCTCTTCAATCCAATCACTGATTTGTTTCACTGAGGGTCTCCAAAACATAGCCCTCTAGGTACGACGTAAACCCCTCTTGAGCAGATACTGAGTTCAATCGGCAACAAAACCAATTTTTTGGGCTTAGGGAAGACCCGGGTTCTATACTTTTGTCTTCGCACCAACAAAAGACCCACATTGCTGGCCCTTTCGACAACAACCTGCGAACAGGTTGCAGTCTCACCCGAAACAGCTATGGGGTGCCGCAGAATCAGGTTTCTACAAGCAGAAGAGGGATATTACTATACCTTTAGCCTTTAACAAATACAATCATATAATACAGATCTTCAACAGTCACTTATATAGCTTCGTAGTTAGATTAACAAATAGTGTCTTGCTTAACCCTTAACTGAGAATTCACGGCAAAATTAGTATTTAGTAGTGATATTAATTATTAGTTATCTACTTATCAATGCATAAAAGAACATAACATAAACAAGACAAAGAACCACGACACAAGATATAACGTGTTTCACCCCCAGTTTAGGGGCTACGTCCACAGAACTGTGTTTTATTCAACTCTTTACAAAAACCACAGTTCTGATCTGCGCACTCAACTGCAGATCCCTTCAATTCCTCAAGCTGCGCACATAGCTACAGATCTTCTTATTCACCCAAAAACCCTCTGCGCACACAGCTACAGAGGTCATCCACGCACACAGCTGGGACTTAACCTTTCTTACAAAACTAGCCTTAGCTTTGCATAAAATCATCTTACATCAAAATCCTAACCTGACTCTTTTACAAAAGTGCTTATTTATACAAGTGCACTTATTACAAAACCATGGGATTAAACCATGGGCACCCCGAACCCTAAAACCTGGACTTAAACCATGGGTTAATTACAAAAAGAGGGCTTTGACTCAACCCCAACACCCCTAAGACTATTTTGAGTCGCAACTCTGCTTACAAACTTCCACAAAAACCGCGGAGTTACCAAAATTAAGGACTGTTAAGGTGCGTGCCCCAACAGTGAGGTAGCAAAGAACCCTGTAGACCAAGTGCCAGATCCACTGGGATTCCCTTAGTCCTTTTTCTCCATCTTCAACATGATCTAAGCTATTTTTGTAACAAATTTATGTAATTTGCAAACTATGCTCTTAACCATACTCTGAAACTGAGAATAGTTGTGACTGCAAACCTGTACTTATAACTAAAAATGAAAACAAACTAAATAGTACTGAAGGATATGAGAGATATACCTCAAGCTTATTTGTACCTACTTACTCTACCTAATTGAGCACACATGCCTAATCAAGTGAACTATGACTTCTAATGAAGCCAATCAAGCAACTTATCCAATATTTTGTTTCTTTTTCATGCTTGATTAAGAACAGTGATGAAATACATAATGGAAGAAGGCTATAACAAATAAAATGATCTTTATAGTAGAGATATAACCAGTCATTACCATTACCCAAATTATCCATGTAATTTTCTATGGGGTCATAGAAAACATGACAAACTCCAGCATATTCTGTCCTCTATTCATCATGGGAAAACTGTCTGAAATGCCCTTCCTCTGGTGAGCTGTCAGGATTATATTTGAAAGATATTTGAAAGGGATTCCCATGACTATTTTCAAATGAAATATCCACCCTTTCGTTCAATACTTCTGGGCTAGAACCTCACCTGCCTTATATGCCTCAGCATGGAGATCATCTTTTTCTTCAACAAAATCGAGCAAGCACAATCTTTCTCCATGGGATGATATTCCTGAAGGTGAAAAGTCAAAAAATGCATTTATTTGAGAATTGGTACCTCCTTCTTTGTGACCCAATGCCTCATTACAAAATCCTGATGTATCAATAAGTAGAGAGGGACTACATGACTGTTCCTCATTATCATCTTCTGTTCCAAACAAGTCTATGGAATGCACCATATCCTCTAACCTCTGTCTCCGCTTAGAGGCTTTAAGTCTTTGCCTTATTAATTCAAATGAGGAATAACACAAGGGAAATCTGTCACCTTCAGTACACTTATTATCCTTTCCTATATCAACCCTTTGACTTTGGATTGCAGCTTGATTTTCTCCATTAGCATAACTTGGTTCTCTAGCTGGCTCTTCAGGTATAACCTCCAGGTACTCTTCCTCATACTCATTGTACACAAGTATACCGAAATCCCTTTTAAAATCATCATTAATGGATTCAGTGCTAAGCATATTGCAACCTCCAGAAAATAAAAGGGTAAAACCATCTGTTTCTATATCAGGTTGATCTTTTTCCTATCTAGTAAGGGGAATCTTTAGCCGAACAGGGACTACCCCCTTTCATTTATGTGGCCCAGCCAATTTTAATGTATCTTTTACTTCACCACCACTGTATTGACCTAGCACTTTTTGAGACATATTAAGGTTTTCTTCAACCTCCAAACAATCAGTAAACATGTGTTGCAGGGTGGTTGATTTTCTTTCCAAAATAAGTAATGGCATTTCAAGAGGAAAGGTAGCTGCATGATAGATTTTGGCAGTGTTTTCAAGAGGTTGGACTTCCTTGGGTATGTTATAATAAAAGCTTGCAAATATTCTGTTAAAACTAGACATGGCCTCACCCTCATGCCTCTTCAGGGAATAGAATTCTGAATATATTTGATCCAGTGGCCTCCTCCTACCCCAAAATTTCAAAAAGGTGCATGAAAAATATTCCTAGGTGCTGATGGATTTAGGCTGCAGGTGTTTGAACCATTCTTTAGCATCTCTATGCAAGGACTGGGAAAAATCCCTCATGTAAACATCATCATGTTCTATTTCAAAAAGGTCAAAGAAATATTCAAAATATTGTAAATGTTTTTCAGCAATGATGTCTTTAGATCCTCCATCAAATTTGGGGAGGTATTTGTAGTGCTTCACAGGAAAATCATGTAAGATAGGAGGCAAGTTTAGTGGCTTGTATCGGCTTGGAATACTGGGAGAGACCAGGTTAGGTGAAATAGATATGTTACCAACCGTGGTTTCATGAGGTTCACAGGGGTGACCTTTGATGTCATGAGCTTCGGGAAAAAGGTCTTGGTAAAAATCAAATGTACAAGACGATGCAATGCTTTCGGTTTGTAAATAAGGATATACAGGAATATATTCATATCTTTGTTCCAAGCGAAATGAACCGTGGAAGGTTGTTTTAATAAATTTAGGAAAGAATAAGAACAAACTTACAAGGTAATACAAGGCATCTTGGAAGAAACGGAAACTTGAGTATCTTACCCTTTCACCATGCATTTTTAGGCCTTACAACGAGATCTTTTTCCTAGCAGAGTCTGCCAGTTCGTTCTAACAATTTGATTTCTGGGTCATACCATCGACAGAGTCACTGAAGTCTGAAACCTTTAAGAGTGGATTCACCAGGTGAAAAGTGCACAACCTTCTTGATGTTTTATTGTTGTTCACCATCAACAACCAAATCTGAAACTATGTCATTCATACCTAGGGATGATCTTCAATCTCATCCTCAACAACGACGCTAGTTTGTTAGCACCAAGATTGAACCCAAAGGTTGTGGGAAGGGGTCTCTCCTGGGAAATAGTAGAATCGCTTTAGACTGTGCTTCTAGCTCAGCACAGTCAGAGAGGGATCTCTCGTTTTACTTACCAAATTTACTCACGCAAGATATTCAATCGAGAAAGGTCAAGAGGTCAGATTCATGAATAGGGTAGGTATGTTGATATAAGTTGTAGGTGGGATGATCAGAGAAGGGGACCATTAAGAAATGGAGTCGACAGTCCAGGTATGGAACGTGTTGTAGGAGGTGAAGAATTGCAGAAATTTACAGACAGAGGAAAGATAGCCGCCCATCTTTCGATCAGGAGATATTTAGCAAATGACTAATGGATGAGAGGAAATAGTCCATCATGCAGAGCATTTATAGGATGAATTCTACGTGACTTTAGAAGAAATATTTAGTAGATATATGAAACAACATACAGAGCATAGTATGTATGAATTCCCAACTATTATACACATATTTCATACATGAAATAAAATAACAAGCTGGAATGAAAAAAGGATAAAAATTCACGTAAGGAAGTTACATATTGAAATAAAATATGACGCAGGAGTCTATGCCATGAAAGATTATCATTCCTCTGCAATTTTATTCATATCATGGAAAACTAGAAACAAATTACAGTGGGGAGCCTTGGCCCTTCAAATTTTCCCAACCAACCCCTATCTCCCTCTACAGGGAGTATATTTATACTATCTTAGACCTGAGAATAATCTTTGAAACAAAACCTAAAAACTATTTCCAGTCACAATCAGACACTAATAGCTTTAGAATGTGGTACTATTGCGACAATTTACAAATATCAACCAACATTATGGAGCAAGTGGGCGTGCATGGTAATTGAACTGACAACACAGAATTTTCTTCATTTAGGTAACTTGGTATGAAAACGATCATTATATCGCTTGTTGGTGGTATGTTGCTGACTTAGACTGCTCCTGACGTGTATTTCTACTTCCTTTGACCAGCCTGCCTTCTTCAAACCATGGTTCTCAAAGGCTAACAAGAAAACCCTCACTCCGGTGCTTAGCCATTTTCCAGCTCCTCTCTCGTCTAGTAAAACTGTTATAGGAGGGGGCTAGAAAAAGGGTGGCCATGCATTTGATGATGATAATCCTCCGGAGTGGCTTATCATTATTATACAGGTCTCTACCTTCGATGAGGAGGGTTCTCTCATAGGCCACACAGTTGGGTGTGGGTTTGACCTCCTCCTCGCCCCTTGTAAAGTTGTTAAGTGGAGATTATAGGGGAGGTGATGAAGGCTTCACATCTCTACTATCCCAGACTGAGCATTTGCTCCAATATATCAGCCGCGTTTGTGTGTTGGGACTTTGGAGGCCATGACTGAAATTGGAGGTGTCGGAGGGACGTCCCTGGGATGTAAAAACCCATGCACGATGCAATAGAAGGTAGGGATATGTGGAAATAGGTGAATCTCACTAAGTGCTTAACATCTGTGTCCTGGTGGTTAGCAATTTATTGGTGTAGATAACCAGGACAACAAAGAAACGTAATTTTATGTTCGCTAACCATCAGTACCCCATGTCGAACTGGCTTCTTAAACCACATAGCCATTGTTTTCTGGGAAAGAACTCAAAACTTCTCGTAATTCAACCTTTCTATTCTATCCCTCACCATCTACCCATTTCCATGCTTCAACAGCTTCGGAAGGTGGTGCTATATAGGGCAAGCTGAATCAACCTGGAGATGGATGTACATTTGAATACCGGTCATTGTAACAATAGTATGTGTGACACCTGGGCGAGGATCTTCTCCTCTGATGTTCATTTATCTTATTGGACCTGGATAAGACTTTAAGCACTTTCCCGCGTGGTTTCCTAGCTAGTTTAAGAATTTGTATCTGACCTTTATTTCCCTTTCACTTACAGTGATGGGGGCACTTGAGCGGATTCAGTTCATGGTGTCTCTTCGCTTCATGTAAAGGCCAAATTCATCACTTCAAAAACTTGAACTCCTTACTTCCCTTGTTGTTTTTCTACGTAGGCCACTTGCCAGACTTGTGGAGTTGGGAAAGCTAGTGACATTGGACATGATATTCACCTTAGGCCTATCTCAAATGGCATTGGGGAAAATCAATTAGTCTGTCAGGAGGCAAATCATGTATGTGAAATCCCCTTCTACTGTCAGATCTATCATGGATGTGATACCTACGGCCTTGAGACCTTCTCAGCTCTTTGATTTGGGTGCCTTTCACATCTTTCATCCACATTTATTTAACTTCAATCACTTATTCCTCCTTCCTTGATTGAGTGAGCAACTCTAGATTGCAGTATGTTTCTTATCCATTGATTGAGATCGACCTTTCCTTGCAACCGTTGATCGTAGCAGACCCTACCACTTTTCGCTAGTTGAGATATTGACCCCTCCTGTGCTAGTTCAAATCACGAAATGAACCATGACCATAGATCCATCCCTGCCTTTGTCGTGACTATTGATATTTGTAGCCAATACCACTTTTCATAATTTGGAATCGCCAACTTTATTCATGCTAGTTCGGAGTGCGAAATCCTCTATGGCCGTTGATCTGCTCATACTCTTATCTCTGCCATCAGATGCCTTTGTCCTTTAATCCATTTCATGATTTGGAAAATCTTCTTCTTCTGCACATGTTTTCCTAGCAAAATCACCTCAGGCCATCGATCGAGCTTCACCTTGATCTTGGCCTTTCATTGCTTGTCCCCTTTAACAAGCTTTGTGAATACCAAACTTAAATATTTCCTTGCATATTTTGTCCTGTGGAACCATGCTATATCATCGATATTCTCTGTTGTGAATTTGGATTGTTGATCTATGACGCCCCTTTATCTCATTTTCAGTGCTACATGTCTTTACATTTGAAAGGATATACCATCGTAGATCGTGATCTCTTCTTCATCTGACGGTCTTAGCCGACAGAAATTGTCCATTGGATAACCTGAAGGGTGTTTGTATAATTCTTCATTGGATAGGACCCTTTTCGAATTCTCCCAAGCCTATAACTCAACTGTTGCAAACGGAGTGCTAACAGGTGGAAAATACAGATATGATGTGCTGACCGACCAATTTCCAATAGGTTCGACCCTATGGCAATTTTGGGTTGCAAAAGGTTCAAATGCATCTCCATAGAGGGATAACCTAAACCTATATGCATGCTTCATAATATACATGATAATATCGAGGAACATACAAAGGATGCTCCTATAGTTGGGTGGATTTAAACCAAATATGCTCCTAGTGCCCCCACAAAATATGTCTTTAGGTGGGCACAAGCAAATGTTTATGACTTCAAAGATTGCTTCATCTGATGATAAAATTCTGTCCAAGAAATCAAGTGAGCTGAGATATCTCATAGCCAAAATGGGCCAAGTAACTGGATCATATTCATCCATCAAGGGAATATTTTGATCCAAATTTGTCGAACCCATTTGAATAACTTATGACACCTCTACAACAGATAAGGGTTGCGGGATCATAAATTTTCCCATGAGGGAATCATTTTTTAACAATCCTACCCTAATGTCTTGAAATTCCTTCAGAGAATCCCTAATGAAAGGAACATTCGATTGGATAACAATTTCAAGTATGCAGTAATCTAGTTGGTTGATCATGACAATATTCCCCCAATGAGGGAACTGAATCACTCAGGACACTAAAGACACTATATCCATCATCACATGTATCCAACTACTTCCTAATAGAAAATTGTAATCTATAAGTGCATCTACTACCTCAACATCCAGTATGACTGTTTTGCTACCCCATTCAATAGGGCAGGATACAATGAGTCCATGAGGAAAGAACGAATGTCCATCAAATTCTTTTTGCACAATATGGGATTGAACTAAGGTGGGTGATCCTAATTATTTCCAACGTTTAAATGACATGACACAGGTTGAGGCCCTTTCATCAACTATAGTTTGAAAGATATTCTTGCCATGAGATGTTATTTTAATCTGAAAAGAAAAATTGGAAGGAATCCTACAGGTTGAGTGGTCTAAGTCTAATGTGATCAATGTCGGATCGAATGGATCAAAAACTCTAGTTAAAGACAATAGTTCCTTTCCTTTTGTAGGACAATATTGCAACACCTCCATGGCGGACATGGAAAATGGTGCTTGAGATATTTACTCGACAACATTTTCATTATGAGTAGCTTTTGCATTAGGATTATCCATTGTTCCACATAGATCACCTTTGGGGGGTGTGGTACTATGTCTATGGTTGGTTTCTCAATGGTGAGAGAAATACCTAGCTGTGATTCCGATTGATCCAATGTACTAATAGGGACATCATAAGAATGAGATCTTGTTTTAATGTTCACCTCATGAGATCATAAGAATACATTGGTATTGGGATCATTTCCCTCTTGCGGGGATTTGGAATAGTTTCCTCTTGGAAGAGGTTCCACTGTTGTAGAAACCATTTGATGATGGTATTGGAGAAAAGGTTGCATCAATACAACAGATTATTGTTGCCCACTGTCTTGAGTTGGATTCAGTGTATCTCCCTCCCTAAAGTTAGCATTCTACTTACTCTTATATTCATTCTTATTTCCTCTAAGCTCCATGGATTGAACTATGAGTTTTTTCAGGAATTTAGGAACGAATAACACTGTGCTTACCCTTGTATGTCTTCTTCTTCCCCCTAAGGTCCATGGATTGAACTATGATGATTTCAGAAGCCGGGGAAGGCTTAGCATGTTGCTGCATATCTTGACCAACTGTAGGCTCTAAGGTTTGAACAGAAATTTGTCCCATTTAATGGGTGATTTGCTCAAGGTTGTTGACAGGATTAATCATACCATTGGTATGAGGTCCACGTGGAATCCTAGCTGGATCAAACACAGGTATTGCAGGCTTGTTCCAAAAATATTGGTTACTTTTTGGAACCTCACCACTCCATTGCAGAATGGTATTCATGGGTGGATTTCCCCCTTGTTGGGTTAGATTCCAAGGATACTGGATATTTCCTGGCATCTGACCACACCATTAATGAATGGATGGATTTTTCCCTTGTAGGGTTAGACTCCAGTGAGATTGGTTATTTCCTAGAATCTAACCACACCATTTAGGTGGTCCCTAGATTTGACTAGTATTCCAAGGTGGGTTTCCCCCTTACAAAGGATTCCCCCAAGAAGATTGGGTACTTCTCGGAACATGATCAATGGGTGGATCGTCTTCTAATGGAGTTAGGTACCAAGAAGATTGGTTACTTCCTAAAACCTGACCAACGGGTGGATTTCCTCTTGATGGAGTTGGGTCCCAAGAAGATTGGTTACTTCCTAAAACCCAACCATTCCATTGATTTTGTCCTTGGTTTTGATTGGAATTCCAAGGTATGTTTCCCTCCTTGCAGAGGTTGATCCAAAAAAATTGGGTACTTTCTAAAACCTAACCACTCCATTGTGGAATGGGGTTGATAGGTGGATTTCCCCTAGGAATTGTGCTAGGATAAATCAAAGGGTAACCCCCTGGGGAATTTCCTCCCATCGATGAAGGATAATTCCAATTGGCATTTGTGTTCCAGGATGCATTATTTCCACCAGGAATATGGACATTCCATGGTAAAGGGTTTCCCCCAGAAGTAGAACCTAGCCAACTATTGTGTGTGCCAAGAGGATTTTGATAATCTCCCACAATCATTTGAGGCTGTATTGATATGCTTCCTTAAAATCCTGACAAAGCCAAAGGGTCAAGTGTAATGTTCTGTGTAACACCCCGGTTTTGACCCTGTTTGCATTAATACATATGTTGTAAATAATCATGGTCAGGAGCTAAGGGAAAAGGCCCCACCATTGATTTAGTTATGTTATATTTTGGATTGGAATGGTCACCGATGGTATATTGGGACATATGACATATATTAAATTGTGACATCATGTAAATGTGCATTTTAATTAAATAACCCAACCAGCTATGTTCACTGCAACTAAATTGAGAAGGGGCATGATTCCTAAGGATGAGGGGAAATGATGAACCTTGAGCCATGGGGGAAAAGCCATGTGTCATCACCCTGTTTGTTTTGCTCATTTTCCCTTGTTTCATCCAACCACCACCTTCGTTTGTCCTATTGATTAGTTGGGGCATCTATTTTCTGGAAAAAAGACCACTACTACGCCCACGCCTACTCTCTCTCTCTCTACGATGTGCTTTTTGCGTGCGGATGGTCTGTCCACTATGAGGATCGAGAGTCTATTCAGTTTGCTCATGTGGGATAACTTAAAAGGTTCCACATTCCAATTTTTGGGTGTTCGTCCATTCTCCCTTTTCATTGGGATTGCTAGCTTGCAGTGGGTTCTCCTTTGCCTCACGGATTTGTTGGCTTGGGGATCGATTCTTTCCTCTCTTCACGCAGAGTTTGGTGTCCTTCTCCACCATCATCAGACCTGTGTAATGATTCTACTACTCTATTGTTGAGTCATGGCCATAATTCCATTCACAGTTTTGGCTGACTGCGTCTTTTTCCATCACTCATAGTTTGGGAGTGTGTTCTTTCCCCATTTTCTACTTGTGCAATTTCTCCATCGATTGCATTGAGGATCGGATGCTATGGGTTCATGATTGTTTGTGGGATGTTGTTTTCCCATGATTGCTTGGCTGTGTTTTACCTTTTTATGGTGGTATCGGTTGAAGATTGCTGTGAGTTCCTATGATTGATGAACTGTGTTTTTCCCTTGTAAAAGCTTGAATAGCTGTTTGGTTGCTTGCATGCAGTGGTTTTGTCCTCGGACTGCATTGGAGTGGTGAATGAGGGCCTAAGGTGCTTGATAAAACTAGTGGGTTGAGAACCACACAAAAAAATCTACTGAGCTGGATTTCTTCTCCACAACCCTTGAATAGCATTGGAAGGGATATCAGGTTCTGAGGGATTGCGTTGCAGAGAAGGGACTTATTTCCTTGTGTTGGGTGTGTGTGGGTGTTCTAGAAGCCAGGTTGGTTCTGGTGTTGGGTTTTGTAGCTCTTCAATGAGCTCACCAACTTAGCATTTATCCTTTCCCAGCTCCTGGATGGCCTGATAAACCCAACTTTGTTGGCTTGGCTGATCTGTTGTTCACCTGATAAACCCAACTGTGTTGGCTTGGCTGAACTATGTACCCTTGTGGTGTTGTTATCCTTGGCTATTTGTAATCCTTTTAGTTCCTTATTCCTTGGGGAATCATGCCCAACTCAAGGGTGACAGCGTTGTTGAGAGATTGAGGAGCACGTGGGCCTATGGTTGGGTGGAACATTGCAACGATGTAGCTGGTTACGAAACAAGTTCTTAATAATATAAGTATTCGTACCTAACTTGTGTCTGCAATCATATTTACCGTTGATGAATGACGATATACATGTTAAATGTTGATCTATATATGCATGAGTGTTGATTGATATGTTTTGCTTCCATTATGTATATGAATTATTATGCTTCATAATATGTTTTATGTTTTTAAGTATCATGCTTCAGCATTATATGTATGTATGTTCATGTTCATGGGGCTAGATGCCCATATGTTGGAGTGTAGTAGCATCCTCTTGCCCGGTCGGAGGGTCGGGGACATAACAGTGTGGTATCAGATCTCTGGTTGCAGCATGGGCCTAAATGGGCCATGAAGATGCAGTGATAGAGCTTATGATTACAGCATTTGAGCCTCAAAGGGCCATGAGAAACAGTTAATAGAGGAGGGTTTCCTACTGCCCAGTAGAAACTAGGAAAAATGGGTGAAGATAAGAAAATTCACAAAATTTTCTAAGTGTTTTTTCCGTCGACACATCAGAACACTTAGACAAATGGATCGCCGATGCTTAGCCGATTGAGCACCATCGTTGTGGGTGACTAGGGAACTAAGCGCCCAATGTAGCAGTTTCCAGTCATTCCAATAGCCAATGCGGTGGAACAAAGTGAAAAGAGAAAAGTTTTGAAAATTTTTCTAAGTCATAAAATCATCGGTGAAATTTAGATGACAGAACCGCCGATGCGGCGACGGACCCCGAAAGAAATTAGTAGTTCAAACCACCGATGCTGATGGTGGAAATGAGTTGTTGGGATCACCAACACTATGGAAGAGTTTAGTTGTTTGTCATCCTTCCATTCCAGCTGCTATGTGTACTAAAACGCCGACACGTAGCGCTTAGTGGTTCCAACCGCCAACAGAAGAAGAAAGTTTCAAATTTTTTTTCAAGTGTTGTGTTGAAATCATCGGTGGAAGTTAGTTGATGAGACCACCGATGGATGTCGGTAGAAATTAGTTGATCAAGCGCCCACCTTTGTGGAAGCTTAGATAACTATCCTACCGATGCATTAGTCTCTCCACTCGTCAATGCCTAGGTGTTTAGTGAACAGTGGTTTCAAGTTCTGATAATATAACTACGGTGGCGTGAAGTGCTCGGGAGTGCCGATGCTGCGGAAGAGTTAGGGCTTGTGGAAACTGTCGTTGCGGATGCCTAGAGGACTAAGTGTCTGATGCCATTGTAGGATGCTGCCCCGACCACCGACAAAGATTTGGTCCGCGAAAATTATAACAGGATTGTTGGCCGCCATTGCGGAATGATAGACCACTGCAGGCATGACATGCTGGAAGGAAATAAACCAACAATTCGTGGATAGATGTCTGCGGAAACCGTTGTAAGATCACTTTCCACCGTTGCGGCCGTCAAGGGACTGTGCATCGGATGAATAGTCGATTTTCTCGCCGATGTAGATTGGAAGTTTCATTGTATTGCCGATGAAACGCTGGAGAGAAATAAATGAACAGACCACCAATGAACTAGGTGTTTTGATCACCGAAGAATCGGAAATATAGCTGGGAAGAGGTCCGATTGGGCCTAAGGAAATTTGAGTTTTTCCAAGGATTTTCTCAGTAATTTTTTCAAACAGTTTTCGAATGTATTTTAGTAGGTTTTCAGCAGATTTCAGCAGATTATCAGCAGTCACAGAGCTAAAAAGAAAGAGAGAAAAAATTTGTGTTTGAAGCAAAATTGTGTTTTATGAATTTCCAGAAGAGGAAGGTATGTAGTTTTGGTTTTATATTAATGGTATGCATCTAACATTTTGTTATTAATACATTGCAGAATTATAGACAACTTCCAAGAGTAGTACTCTAGAAAGAAAAGTGTGGTAAGGCAAGAGGTGGTTTAGTCATGAGAACCCAAGATGGGTATGATGCTCAGGATTCTTACGAGCGAGTAGAAGATGCCATGGGATAAAATGTATGTAATGGAAATGATGACATAGAGTCTAATGGAAGGAGATTCCAGGGGACACCGTCCAAGGTTGTAACCACCATGAGAAGCTTGATTAAATCCTAGGAAGAGCAGCATCAGTTGAATACTGCCATGCTGCTGAGTTTGACATACTTGTAGAAAAAGATAGATTCTGGACGAGGTACATCAAGACCAGAAGGCAGTAAGAGCAGCGCTAGGAGAAGGAGAAGAACTTCCAATGGATCATCTAACTCCAAAGAATCCAGTGGGGATACAATTTCATCTTCTCATAAAAATAAAAGAAGAAGACACCATAGGGATCGCTCTCGAGATGAATTTAGGAAAGCTAAACATCCTACATTTGATGGTGAGATAAAGACAGGACAAGAAGCTGAAGCTTGTCTTCTTGGGATAAAGAAGTACTTTCAAATACAAGAATATTTAGGAAACATGAAGGCAAGAGTTGCCATATTCAATTTGAATGGATGAGCATCCATTTGGTGGGAACACTTCAAGCAAGTAAAGAAGATCAGTGAAAGGAAACTGAAGTGGAAATAGTTCAAGAAGTATTTCAGGCAGAAATACCTCTCTGATAGGTATTATGATGATAATATTAAGGAGTTCCATGAGCTAAGATTGGGACAGTAGACCATGGATGAATATGCAAATAAGTTTTTGGAATTGTTGAGGTACGTCCGGTACATTAGAGATGAAAAAGTGAAGGTCCAACAGTTTCTAAGTGGATTGACTCAAGCTTACAAAGATAGAATTGAGTTCTATGAACCGAGAACTCTCAAAGAAGCAATAAGAAAGGATAAATATTGCTATGATCAAAGCAAAGGTAAACCTGATTACCATAAGGCATGGAAGGACAAGAAGAACGAGAAGTTTGACCAAAGAAGGAAAGGTTTCAAACCTTCTAGATTCAGGAATCAACAGAAGCAACCATCCCAAGCTGCGAGTAATCTAGTTGGAGTGACAAGTGGAGAGCCTAAAGAGCCACATCAGAATAAAGGTCCACTCAAATGTTGGAAATGTGAAAGACATCACTTGCGCAGATATTTTCCACTTAAGAATGAAAGTGCAAGACCATCTTATAACATTCGGGGAGCATAAACAATGGGTCAAGTAGCAAGAGAAGTCCCTAGAATTTATGCAGCACTGGAAGACTGCGAGGAAGATCACCAGTCAACTGTGGTTGAAGTTGCAGGTAATATTGTTGAACAATCTATTTCTATTTTGATTGACTGTGGTTCTACTCACAGTTATATCACTCCTAGGGTAGTGGAGATTTGTGCTTTTAAGAAGGTAAAGCATAGGAAACCTTGGTTAGTTCAGCTAGCCACTGGGACTAAGAGAAAGGTCAGTGAATTGGTAGAGAAGTGTCCATTGGTTATGAATGGATTGATCACTTGTGTAGATCTGAATGTTCTACTGCTTGGTTCCTATGATGTTCTCATTGGAATGGATTGGTTAGAAGCTCACAGAGTGAAGCTTGACTGCTATAAAAAGACTTTTGAATGCACGGATGAGGAAGGAAACCCAGTAATTGTGGAAGGTATTCCGAGGGTAATTTCAGTAAGACAGGTTTCAGCAATGCAGTTGAAGAAGTTCTGTAGGAAGGGTTGCTAGTTACATGCAGCTCATATTCTGGAACCCATAGAAGATGAAACTCCTAGGTTGGAGGACTATCAAGTGTTACAGGAATTGAAGGATGTGTTTCCTGATGAGATTCCTGGGCTTCCTCCAAAGAGGGACATTGATTTCACCATTGAAATTATGCCAGGAGCAGAACCAGTGTCCAAGAAACCCTACAGGATGAGTACACCATAGATGCTAGAGTTGAAGATGCAACTGCAAGAGTTGTTGGAAAAGAAGTATATTCAACCAAGTGTGTCTCCTTGGGGAGCACCGGTTCTGTTTATGAAGAAGAAAGATGGTACACTCAGGTTATGTATTGATTATAGACAGTTGAACAAGGTTACTGTGAAGAATAAATACCCTTTTCCTAGGAATGATGACCTCTTTGATCAAATGAGAGGAGAAAAGGTATTTTCAAAGATTGACTTGAGGTCTGGTTACCATCAGGTGAGAATCAAGGATGAAGACAATCATAAGATAGCCTTCAGGACAAGGTATGGACATTATGAGTTTGTAGTGGTACCATTTGGTCTCACAAATGCACCAGCTACATATATGTGCCTTATGAACAATGTATTCAGCAAGTATTTCGACAAGTTTGTTCTTGTTTTCCTTGATGTCATTCTTGTTTATTCTAAGAATGAGGAAGAACATAAAGAGCATCTGAGACTGACATTACAAGTGCTTAGAGAACATCAGTTGTATGCAAAAATGAGCAAGTGTGACTTCTACATAGATAGAATTCAGTACTTGGGTCACATTATCTCAAAAGAGGGTATATCAGTAGACCCTGAGAAGATCGAAGCCATTATGAATTGGCCTACTCCAAGAAATGTGATAGATGTAAGATCTTTTATGGGACTTGCAGGATGCTACAGGAGATTCATTCAAGGATTTTCCAAGGTTGTACATGCCATCACTTCTTTGCAAAAGAAGGGAGTAAAGTTTGAATGGACTTCGAAGTGTGAAGAAATCTTCCAGCGGTTGAAGAATCTTCTCACCAGTGCACCAGTATTAAAGGTTGCAGGCCCAGAGAAATATTCTGTGGTATGTACCGATGCATGAAGACAAGGGCTTGGAGGAGTCCTTATGCAGGGAAACCACGTGATATGTTATGAGTGAAGAAAGCTGAAGGAGCATGAGAAGAACTTTGCCACTCATGATATAGAGCTTGCAGTCATAGTACATGCTCTCAAGATGTGGAGACATTACTTGATGGGTAGAAGATTTGAACTCAGAACAGATCACTGTGGATTGAAGTATTTGTTTGATTAGCCTACTCTGAATGCTAGGAAAGCGAGATGGCTGGAATTTTTATTTGAGTCTGATTTCGAAATCAAGCACATAAAAGGAAAAGAGAAAAAGTTAGCTGATGCACTCAGCAGGAAGGTATAGGAAATGCATGTGGCATCTCTTAGTATTTGCCAATCAAATTTGAGGCAGCAAATTGTTAATCATGTTGCTGGAGATGAATTGTATGTGCAGGTAAAAGACAAATTGCAGCAACAAAGTCTTGAGAAGAAGTATGAGGGATATAAATTGGAAGAAGATGGACTTCTCACTTATAAAGGCAGAATTTATATTCCGAATGTAGCAGGTTTGAGGAGAGTTGTTATGGATGAAATCCATCAAGCTCCGTATTCTGGTCACCCAAGGTACTAGAAGACAATTGCTACAGCTAGAAAGTACTTTTGGCCAGGTATGAAAAAGGACATGGCTGAATACATTTCAAGGTGCATCAAATGTCAACAAGTAAAGGTTGAGCATCAACATCCAATAGGTTTGTTGCAGCCTTTGCCAGTTCTAGAATGGAACTGGGAAGTTATTTCCATGGATTTTATTACAGGATTGGCGATGACTTGGAGACAACATGATTCCATCATGGTTGTGGTAGAAAAGTTGACAAAAGAAACACATTTTATACAAAGGAATTCTACGCACAAGACTGATGACATTGAAAAGATCTTCATGAAGGAGATTTTCAAATTGCATGGATTGCCGAAAGGAACAGTCTCTGACCGAGATGTCAAGTTCACTTCCAATTTCTGGAAGGGATTGTTTGCAGATTTGGGCACAAAGTTAAACTTCAGCACTAAATACCATCCTTAGATAGATGGGTAGACAGAAAGAGTTAATCAAGTGCTTGAATATATGCTTCGCATGTATGTGATGGACAAACCAACCAAGTGGGAAGATTACTTACACTTGGTAGAGTTTGCTTATAACAATGGACATCAGGAATCCTTGGGGATGAGTCTGTATGAAGCTTTGTATGGAAGAAGGTGTAGAACACCAGTGACTTGGGATAATCTAGTGAACAGGGTTCTACTTGGACCAGAATTGCTCAAGGAAATGGAGCAAGAGGTTGTAAATATTAGACATAATCTGAAAGTAGCACAGGATAGACAAAAAAGCTATGCAGATAGGCATAGGATGAATAGAGAGTTCAGTGTTGGGGATCATGTCTACCTCAGAGTGAGGGCAAAGAAAATTTCCTTGAAGCTTGGGAGTTGTGCCAAGTTGTCACCTAAATATTGTGGGTCATTTGAAGTGCTTGAAAGAATAGGGCCTATTGCATATAGACTTGCATTGCCTGCTAGTACTAGAGCTCATAATGTTTTTCATGTTTATTTGCTTAAGAATTATGTACATGATCCTATCCATGTGATAAATTGGGATTTGATTCAGGTGGAACCCAAGGGAGAGTTCCAAATAGAGCCAATGCGCATCCTCGACAGGAAGGTCACAATGCTCCGGAACCGAGCCATAGGGTAGGTAAAGGTGCAATGGGAACACTACAAACCTGAAGAGGCTACGTGGGAGCTGGAGGATGCCATGCGATTGGCACATCGATTTTTGTTCAACCCTACGAAGCACTAAGGTGGTACCAGTGTAGCATTTTGTTCAAATTTTGTAAAGCACTGAGGACAGTGCTATTGAAGGGGGAGGGGAATGTAACACCCTAGTTTTGACCCCATTTGCATTAATACATATGTTGTAAATAATCATGGTGAGGAGCTAATGGAAAAGGCCCCACCATTGATTTAGTTATGTTATGTTTTGGAATGGAATGGTCACCGATGGTATATCAGGACATATGACATATATTAAATTGTGACATCATGTAAATGTACATTTTAATTAAATAACCCAACCAGCTATGTTCACTGCAACTAAATTCAGAAGGGGCATGATTCTTAAGGATAAGGAGGGGAAATGATGAACCTTGAGCCATGGGGGAAAAGCCATGTGTCACCACTCTGTTTGTTTTGATCCTTTTCCCTTGTTTCATCGAAACACCACCTTCATTTGTTCTGTTGATTAGTTGGGGCATCTATTTGCTTGAAAAAATACCACTACTGCGCCCACTCCTACTCTCTCTCTCTCTCTCTCTACAACGTGCCTTTTGCGTGCGGATGGTCTGTCCACTATGAGGATCGAGAGTCTGTTCATTTCCTCACGCGGGCTAAGTTAAAAGGTTCCACATTCCAATGTTTGGGGGTTCGTCAGTTCTCCCTTTTCATTGGGATTGCTAGCTTGCGGTGGGTTCTCCTTTGCCTCATGGATTTGTTGGCTTGTGAATCGATTCTTTCCTCTCTTCACGCAGAGTTTTTTGTCCTTCTCCACCATCATCAGACCTATGTAATGATTCTGCTACTCTATTTTTGAGTCGTGATCGTAATTCCATTCACAGTTTTGGCTGAGTGCATCTTTTTCCATCACGCATAGTTTGGGAGTTTGTTCTTTCCCCATTTTCTGCCTATGCAATTTCTCCAGTGATTGCATTGAGGATCGGGTGTTGTGGGTTCATGGTTGTTTGTGGGCAGTTGTTTTCCCATGATTGCTTGCCTATGTTTTCCCTTTTTATGGTGGTATCAGCTGAAGATTGTTGTGTGTTCCTACGATTGATGAACTATGTTTTTCCCTTGTAAAAGCTTGAATAATTGTTCGGCTGCTTGCATGCAGTGGTTTTGTCCTTAGACTGCATTGGAGTGCTAAATGAGGGCCTGAGGTGCTTGATAAACATGGTGGGTTGAGAACCACAAAGACAAATCTACTAAGTTGGCCTTCTTCTCCACAACCCCTGAATATCACTAAAAGGGAGATCAGGGTCTGAGGGATTGCGTTGTAGAGAAGGGACTGATTTCCTTGTGTTGTGTGTGTGTGGGTGTTCTAGAAGACAAGCTAGTTCTGGTGTTGGTGTTTGTAGCTCTTCAATGAGCTCACCAGCTTAGCATTTAGCCTTTCCTAGCTCCTACATGGCCTAATAAACCAAACTTTGTTGGCTTGGATGATCTATTGTTCGCCTGATAAACCCAACTGTGTTGGCTTGGCTGATCTGTTGTTCGCCTGATAAACCCAACTGTGTTGGCTTGGCTAAACTGTGTACCCTTGTGGTGTTGTTATCCTTGTCTATGTGTAAGCCTATTAGTTCCTTATTCCTTGGGGAATCATGCCCAGCTCAGGGGTGCCAGCGTTGCTGAGATATTGATGAGCACGTGGGCCTATGGTTGGGTGGAATGTTGCAGCGACGTAGCTGGTTGCGGAACAAGTTCTTAATAAGATAAGTATTCTTACCTAACTTGTGTCTGCAATCATATTTACCGTTGATGAATGATGATATACATGTTAAATGATGATCTGTATATGCATGAGTGTTGATTGATATGTTTTTCTTCCATTGTGTATATGAATGATTATGATTCGTAATATGTTTTATGTTTTTAAGTATCATGCTTCAGCATTATATGTATGTGTGTTCATGTTCATGGGGCTATATGCCCGTATGTTGGAGTGTAGTAGCGTCCTCTTGCCCAGTCAGAGGGTCGGGGACGTAACATTCTGCATTTTATCACAACTTTCAAAAATACTAACCAGTGACTCACTTTCCGTAAGTATGATTGTGTTTAAAGGATGTGCTAAGGGTGGGTGTACATGAGAAAATGTGTGATATTGTATGTTTTCAATCTCAACTAAAGTAAGATCATCAATTCTATCAATGTTTCGTATGATGTGACAAAACTTTAGAATTTATTTGACATTGTTCTTCTCCAGTAATATTTGATTGGGTTTATAAGTAGTTCATTTTCAAATTCACAATGATGTGGTTCATGTATATGCCTCTACAATGTAGCGGTGCCCTCAAACTTGGGTAATTTTCCTCGCTACCACCTTTACGGGTGGATCAAGAGATTAATCAATCTGAAGTTTAATAAAAGGTTTTGTTTATTAGAGTATATCAAAATACAGGAAAACAATCGTAAAGGAAGCTAAACTCAACAAAAATCAAAGTGTCCACATCACTAAAAAAGTCCCTATGGAAGCAACAATCAATATTCTTTCCAAAAACCGAGGTTTAGTGGAAAGTTGGATTTTTAGGGGGCCTTCCAAAACTAGTATCCCTTGAGGGACATTAAGTCTCAATAATTACTAAATGGTGAAGGTACGAAAAAAATTTACATTGTTCTTCAATCGCCAGGGGTCCAAGTGTTAGCTCTAGGCTACTCACCCTCCCAAGGAGCTGAAACAACCTTTTGGTTGTCTCAGGTATTGCAAGTGTCCCCCACTCACACCAGCCTCTATGATGCCATAGGACAAGAAACTATGGTAACCACTTCACAATTGGTGACTGGGTAGGACAGTTGTCAGTCTAGGATAACTCACATAGACTAGCTATCTCAAAAAAGTGATGTCACCCCAAGGACTTGTCACTTAACCAAGACACTGTAATGTGCTCATATCCCACCAAAGAAGCAAGAGGGGGGTACCACCCTTACTAATTTGTATTGACCTTGTGCTTAATTCTTGTGTTAGAAGCGGCTTTCCGGCTAGCACTCTTTGTTACTAATGGATTTAACTCTCGTTAATCAATACTAGTTTCAATTTTTTGTGGATTTGGAGTGTTAACTCACCATATTAACCCAAATCCATAGCATAATTTTGTTTCTAATATCAAAGATAAAATATTGGTTGTTTTTATATTAAGCACTTATTTTAAAGGGAATTCAATTAGTTTTGAGGAGCGATGGTGAAACTAATGGTGTTGCGACTTATGCTACTTAACCAAACCAATGCACAGATAATTTTAATCCTATAATTTCATTCAATGAACTTCTATACTGTGGGAGAGTAAGAGGTTCATTGAGATCCCTCATATGTGCATATTGCAAAATCACTTTCAAAAATTTGAAATCACTTTCATTTTTTAATCAAGGGTTCAAGAGGTTGGTTTCAATTATTACTAATTAGAAAAAAAAAATGTTTGAATATTCAATGTTTTTTCTTGTTTCAAATAAGTCTCATAAACTAATGTGTACATGTAATAACTTGATTCAATTTTGATTTTTCATGACAAGAATTTACACTTGAGATCCACTTTCTTGTTCATAGGACCTCTCGAAAGTGCAAGTGAAGAGGATACTTGTGGCTCGACAATATGCTTCAAAAACTTCAAAAAACTTCAAAGGATTCTTGTTACACTTGAGATCCACTTTCTCGTTCATAGGACTGCCTAAAAGCACAAGTGAAGAGGATACTCGTAGTATTCAAAATGTCTTTGTTATGATTTTAGGTTGTGTTGCAAATTAGCAAGTTTATTTGACTTCAAAATTTGGGGCCTAAAGGTTCATTCATTGAAATAATGTGTCATGTCTTTTAATTTTCCAACATTTTACTTATGGAAGTATGAGATCAAAATGAGACAATGAGACAAAATTTCAAATGTTTAATAACTAAATAAATAACATAAATGGAAATCATTTCACAAACTTTCAGATCTGATCATTTTTTAAAGGAAATTTGACCCATGGTAAAAAAAATTACTAGTTAAAGTGCTTTTTCTAGCTTTTCGAGGAGGTTTCCAATCTTTCCAAATTCGAAGGAAAAAAGGTCCTAAAGCCTTAAAAAATGATCCTAAAAGATCCTAGGAAGAATCAATCAGTGTTTTGAAATTCAATTAATGTTCTGCAAGGTCTGAAAATAATTCAATTCAAAGCCAAAAAAACAGAGTTTTCAAAAAAGTTCAAGTTCCAGCCATATGCACACAAAAATTCAGAAACCCTTCCACAAATATTTAAAATTTTATAAAATAGATGTAAGTTCTGTCTGAAACCTAAGTTATGATATCCCTAAGACATCTACAGCAGCAAAAACCAACCAAAATGGCCCAAAATTGCAGCTCTGACCATAAAAAATCAAGAACCATGAATTTTTAAAAAACAAAAAATGCAAAATTTCAAAATCCTTCAGAAAATACCTTCAATGTTTATAAAAGGGAGGTAATTGATTTGAAAACCCTAATTTAGTAGACTCCTAATACACCTACAGCAACAAAAATCAATCAAGTTGACCCAACAATGTAGATCTGAACCTCAAAAATTCAAGGACTGTGACTTTATCTCACCGTGGGTCAAAAATGGAGTTACTGGGGGTGGTAACACTCTGTCTACACTAGAAAATGGAGTCACCAATATCAAGGCACTCTTTCTACACTAGACGAAGGCGTTACCAGGCTCAGGAAAAAAAACACTAGATATGCACCAAAATCCTTGAAGAAAGCAAACTTAAAGGTGGGATCAGGTCGGTTTTGACCTCTACATCTGATCTAAATATTTAGAAGACAAAAAATAAGAATGACTCAAAGGATTTGAAATGAAATAAACACCCAAAGAAGGGGAAGTTCTCATGAAAACCTATTTCAAGAGAAAACCCCCTTAGGTCCCTAGTATGGTCTCCATTCTGTTGGTAGATTTGACTGCAGGGACGTGTCTGCAACCTATCTATCCTTAACTATAGGAAGGGTGAATCCTACTGACATAATATATGCAATAATGGACAATTTCCTGAAATTTCTACACTTTTTCAAAGGAGAGAGAGAGAGAGGGAAGGGAGGAGGTTACCTCTTGCAGCGTGTCGTTTGGTGAAGATCCTTTTGCTCTAGCCTCCATGGCCTTTAGGCCTCCATTAGCAGTAGATAGATAGTTCCTTACCTATATCTCTTAAAAAAACTCAAATAAAGCATGAAATCTATCTACTAAATGTTGCAAAAATACAGGAAACAAACATGGATTTAAACACAATATTTAGAGGAAATTTGAATTGCATCATATTAAATTGAGAGGAAAGTGATTCCATCCCAATAATGGGTGAATCCATTTATCCCTTGCTCTAAACTACCCTTCTCCATCAATTCCAATGATCAAAGAAACTATGATGTGCAAGAAGGGTTCTATCTATCTTCTCATTCCTCCAGCATGCCCGTTCTCTCTAATTTGTCCTCCTTCTTTCACCTCATATGCATTTCTTTTATAGCATTGGTATTTTTGTTTCTAATCACTAACCATGAATGTGGGATTAGTATTTTGAATATTTTTTATTATTTCCTTTAAAAACCCCACGTTCCTTAGTTTTTGGGCATTTTACTTGAATTTCCGGGTTTTTAGGACAATTAATACATATGCCAAGTATTCTTTCCACTCCAGGAGTTGTGGTGACTAGGATTTGATCCTTAATTAGTCTCGGTATTGAATTATTTAGAGAAACATTTATATTCACATACTTCTTCCTTTGCGGAAGCAGTGGTCCAATGAGAGATCAAAGCTCTCAATTTGTTCCAAATTCTGGTCTTCATGTTGTCATGAAAAAGAAGATATGTTTTTAGACCATCATCTTCGAGCGTGTTAATTTTATTGTTAACAATGAATCCTTGTGATGGCCTTAAATTTTGCATCTCATACACTATAATTCCTCATGGATTTCTTTTCCTTTCTTGATATTTGTATTTTCAATGTTAGATTAGCTAACTGTGACTGAATTTGCATCATTCCCACACCAGTTTCTCCTACTAGCGATGGATCAAACTTCATAGAAAGATCGAGAGCTTCTATCTAGGACATTATCTTCTTTCGCATTAGGGGGACACAGATATGTGGTAACAACGCAAAAATGAACCATTATTTTTGTTGGACGTCAAACATTGGGAACTTACCTTGGCCATCAAGGTCTTGAATCTCTGGTCGAAATCCCAGATAGACTCACTTGACATTTCCTTGATCTCCTTCAACTATGTGATTGACTATGAATTAAAATTGGTATTCTTGAAATCATATACTAGCCCAAACTAAATATGATCTAATGAATTCTGAGGGTTTCTCATAGACACCACAAAACAATTCATGTACCAATCGAGAGCACAAATTGCTAAAGGGTGTAATAATATGAGCCCTTTCTATGACCTCTTCCTAGACCTATCGCACGATACAAACAATGTCACACAAAAACAAATGCTACTCAAGGTCTTCCAACCCATTCCCATTGAATATAGAAAATTCCATGTCGTCCCAAGCCATCAAATGCGCTTGGAGTAAGAAGAACCCAAATGAGATGTACCACTGGTAGGAACTTTCTGACCACTATATGGAGATTATATTACTTTTATTTATTATGTATGGATATGTAATATAATCTCCATATTCTATTTAATTCTAAATATCTTAAGTACATGCATGAAAGGATCACCTTCCCCATGCTCTTGAATCCCTAGTTTTCATGGATCTGGATCCAATATTGAAGTAGCTTTATATCATATGTGTATGAGGAAATTTATGTGAGTTTTATGTATTTATATTTAATATTATTTCCACATTCTATGTAATTCTAACTATCATAAATACATGTATGAAAATCTTGAATACTTATGCCTTTGTATCACTAGTCTTCATGGATTTCGGCTTCAATTTTGAAGTAGTTTTATACCAGATTTGTATGAGGGATATTATATGAGTTGGAGGATGTTGTGAAATAAATATATGATGTATTACTCTGTAATTTAATTTACATATAATCAGTGGGTATAAATCCAAGAAACTCATGTGTGAAAAGCTTGCATTCCCATGCCATTAAATCACTAGTTTCCAAGACTTTGGCTTCAATCATGAAGGAGTCTTGTATCAGATTTGTATGAGGAATTTTCTATACATTTTATGATGTTGTGAAAAAAATATATTTTGTGTTACTATTTAATTTTATTTCTCTATGCTATGTGGGTCGAAATCCAATAAATCCATATATGAAACTCTTGCAATTCCATGCTACTAATTCACTAGTTTTCATGTATTCGACTCCCATACTCAATGAGTTGTATACCAGACTTGTATGAATGTATGTATATGGTGTTTAATACTGTTGGGTAATACATTTATATTATTTATATGCTACTTATATTTCACATCCTAATATGAACCTTCTATTTTACCTTTCCTATGTCAAAATCGAGCTAGTTATGCAATTTCCCCATAAGCAATTTCACTGAAAGTTATCAAATGAATGTGGAACTCTATAAACAGTTTTCATAACTTATAAAAATGTTTAATTAAAGTCCATGATTTATTTTATAAGTCTCCATAGTATTATTACAAATTTTGGAGGTTCGTACATTATTTGGGAAGCCCAGTTGGCCTACACCCTAGGGGGGATTTCACCACAATTTCCTAGTAATTTTTAGCCTTTTTGTCATCAGCACCAAACAATATTGCAGAGGTATAAGTCTGATAAAAAGTATCCATAAACCAACTTGGGATGTTTTAAGACTCACCATACCATATCCTTTCAAATTTGGTACCATTTGGTGAAAGTTGGAACCCTCTAGAGTCATGACTAGTTAAGCTCGAATTTTGCCTGGATTTCACTTTTCTCCAAAATTCCAAAAAAGGGACATTACATATAACTCCCCCCTAAAACCCAACCCTTTTACATCCTGTGCCCACTATCCATAATTGGACAAATTTTATGACTAATTAACCAAATACATTTAATATTTCACAAAAAATTGCCCAAAATTATGGAGCTAACCATTTCCAACTCTGCTAAATGGTTAGCTCTTCAAAGGAGAGAGAGAGAGAGATGGAAGGGAGGAGGTTACCTCTTGCAGCGTGTCATTTGGTGAAGATCCTTTTGCTCCAGCCTCCATGGCCTTTAGGCCTCCATTAGCAACAGATAGATAGTTCCTTACCTCTATCTCTTAAAAAAACTCAAATAAAGCATGAAATATATCTTCTAAATGTTACAAAAATACAGGAAACAAACAAGGATTTAAACACAATATTTAGAGGAAATTTGAATTGCATGATATTAAATTGAGAGGAAACTGATTACATCCCAATAATGGGTGAATCTATTTCTCCCTTGCTATAAACTACCCCTCTCCATCAATTCCAATGATCAAATAAACTATGATGTGCAAGAAGAGTTCTATCTATCTTCTCATTTCTCCAGCATACCTTTTCTCTCTAGTTTGTCCTCCTTCTTTCACCTCATATGCATTTATTTTATAGCATTGGTATTTTTGTTTCCAATCACTAACCATGAATGTGGGATTAGTATTTTTGAATCTTTTTTATTATTTCCTTCAAAAACCCCACTTTCCTTAGTTTTTGGGCATTTTACTTGAATTTCCAGGTTTTAGGACAATTAATACATATGCCATGTATTCTTTCCACTCCAAGAGTTGTGGTGACTAGGATTTGATTCTTAATTAGTCCTAGTATTGAATTCTTTAGAGAAAAATTTATATTCACATACTTCTTCCTTTGCAGAAGCAGTGGTCCAATGAGAGATCAAAGCTCTCAATTTGTTCCAAATTTTGGTCTTCATGTTGCTGTGAAAAATAATATATGTTTTCAGACCATCATCTTCGATGGTGTTAATTTTATTGTTAACAATGAATCCTTATGATGGCCTTAAATTTTGCATCTCATACACTATAATTCCTCATGGATTTCTTTTCCTTTCTTGATATTTGTATTTGCAATGTTATATTAGCTAACTGTGACTGAATTTTCATCATTCCCACACCAATTTATCCTACTAGCGATGGATCTAACTTCATAGAAAGATCGAGAGCTTCTATCTAGGACATTATATTCTTTCGCATTAGGGGGACACAGATATGTGGTAACAATGCAACAATGAACCATTCTTTGTGTTGGATGCCAAACATTGGGAAACTTACCTTGGCCATCAGGGTCTTGAATCTCTGGTCGAAATCCCAGACAGACTCACTCGACATTTCCTTGATCTCCTTCAACTATGTGATCGACTACGAATTAAAATTGGGCTTCTTGAATTCATATACTAGCCCAAACTGAATATGATCTAATGAATTCTGAGGGTTTCTCATAGATTCCACAAAACAATTCATGTACCAATCGAAAGCATGGCTGCTAAAGGGTGTAATAATCTGAGCCCTTTTTATGACCTCTTCCTGGACCTAGTGCACGGTACAAACAAACTCACACAAAAACCAATGCTACTCAAGGTCTTCCAACCCATTCCCATTGAATATAGAAAATTCCATGTCGTCCCAAGCCATCAAATGCGCTTGGAGTAAGAAGAACCCAAATGAGATGTACCACTAGTAGGAACTTTCTGACCACTATCTTGACTATTACTATTACTTTGATTTGAAAAAAATAACTTTGAAACACTTTTAGGTCTTACCTCTGATGCTGGAGATGTACACAGAGTTCTAGGTATGTCGTAGTCTTGTTCCTCATACATATTTGGTTCCTCTTACTCATCTTCATAAATAAGACGATATTCCTCCTCTTCATCACAAGAATCTTCGTCGATATGTGGCACCAACTCATAGTTTCCTCTTCCGATCACATTGCAACTCTCTCTTCATGTCGCAGTTCTTCTCCTTTTACACGACCGAAATATTCTTCCACTCCTTAGGAGGCCACCCTATTCATCAGTCTCACTATCATCTAGGAACATCTCAACTTACTATGTCCATGTTTTTTAGGACTTCCTTCCATCATGAACCATGTTCTCCACACACAATGATTTACTCACCAGCTTCCATCCTTAGGATTTCCTTTTCACATACTAGCATTTTAATCCATAACTTTATGGAATTCAAATATCTGCCTCTAGGACCTTGGAATAATTCTCTCTCAGTTTCACTGAATGATTTAGTAATGTATACAAAAATCTCAGTAATGTATCTTTCGAAAATTTTATTGACCTAAAAGTTGGCAGCCCTAGAGATAGGATTACTGACACTCTCTAGTCGTCAAATCAGCTGAGCAGTCCACCCCCTGGGTTCTCCGCTTGAAAATTTGTCTTATGCGTTGTTATCCTCACCTACTATTCATACATTACAATAGGAAGTTCACTAAATAAAATTTCATGAATACCTGAATAAGCATATATTTCTAACCATTACGTCAGAGTCAGTTGCAACCCCTTACTTCTTGTTATGAAAATCCTCTATCTTTGTGGTCTACCCAATCCCAAATTTAAGAATTCATTGGGTTCCAAAACATGTTACCTTCACAATGATCCCAATACTGGAAACATAACCATTTGTTGGTTCGCTTCGACTAACCCAGGTTCAACTTTCCATCATAACTAAGAAAATCCAAGGCATCACCCGACATAGCCTAACCCTGTTGACAACACCTGCGATGCAAGTGATGTCTCACCCGAAATACCTATAGGGAATATAGGAACCAAACTTCCTTGGTGATATAAGGTGATCTCTCCAAACCAATACCCAACAGACTACCCAATGATACCGATAGGTAAATAATTCTTGAAAGATAACAACAACATATGAAAACATAACAGATCTAAATCACATATAGAGATGGAGACATACATATTGTAATAAGGGGCTATGGGACCCAAAATGACTTTAGTTTACCATATTCAAATTTAAATGGGTCACATAAATGATAAATTATAAAAAAATAATGTGGCATGGGTTCGTGAAGACGCTTGGAATCTTGTGGAGCCTTTGGGTGAATAGATCCCCTGCACACTTGGCATGATATTCATCTAAATTCAAAAACATGGGTAATGTAACATTATTGGATGGTTATGTGATTTCAACTATCATATAATTATCCAAGGAATTCGAATTGGTAAAGGAGGGTAACTCCCATGAAAGAGGAAGAGATGAGAAGAGAAGGTGTGCCACTTGGAAGGAGACTCTATGCAGTTTATGACAACAAATGATGGAAGCTTCTATGCCAAGTACGACAAATTCAGACTTGATTGCTGAAATATGACAAATATTAAATGTCATGGATAAAAATAGCCACCAAGAGGTCAAATTTGGGATTTAGAGGCATCCATTCGAATTGGGGAAAGAATTGGAGCATGAAGAAGAATACAAGTGTCATGAGATTTACTAAACCACTAAGATGAGATGGAGGAAGCTCATGGAGGTAAATTCAACCTTATAATGCCTAATTAATTTAATAAAATGAGGAAATGAGAAATGCGAATATCTTTTTATCATTTTTTAATTGGCCTTTGGCATTTTGGAGAGCTTTTGCTTGTCCATTGCATGGTGAGTGTTCACTCTCCCTACTTGTGAACCAATTTCAAGGGATTTAGATTCCTTTCCAAGTTGATTGATGGATATTCCATTAATAACTCTCATTGGAGCTTAATGAAATAGTTTTAGTTTTAGGTTGAAGGTCCATACAATCGAATTCTCATCTATCTCCCTATTCTCTCATTCCTTCTTCTCCATTTCCTCACTCACATTTGATGGTGCACTTGTTGGAGTGATTCTTGCGCCTTAATGAGGATGGTTGATTCCAAAGGTTTTATTTATTATGTATGGATATGTAATATAATCTTCATATTCTATTTAATTCTAAATATCTTAAGTACATGCATGAAAGGATCACCTTCCCCATGCTCTTGAATAACTAGTTTTCATGGATTTGGATCCAATATTGAAGTAGCTTTATATCATATTTGTATGAGGAAATTTATATGAGTTTTATGTATTTATATTTAATATTATTTCCAAATTCTCTATAAGTTTAACTATCATAAATACACGTATGAAAATCTTGAATACTCATGCCTTTGTATCACTAGTCTTGATGGATTTCGGCTTCACTTTTGAAGTAGTTTTATACCAGATTTGTATGAGGGATATTATATGAGTTGGAGGATGTTGTGAAATAAATATATGATGTATTACTCTGTAATTTAATTTACATATAATCAGTGGGTCTAAATCCAAGAAACTCATGTGTGAAAAACTTGCATTCCCATGCCATTAAATCACTAGTTTCCAGGACTTTGGCTTCAATCGTGAAGGAGTCTTGTATCAGATTTGTATGCGGAATGTTCTATACATTTGAAGATTTTGTGAAAAAATATATTTTTTGTTACTATTTAATTTCATGTCTCTACGCTCTGTGGGTCGAAATCCAAGAAATCCATTAATGAAACTCTTGCAATTCCATGCTACTAATTCACTAGTTTTCATGTATTCGACTCCCATACTCAATGAGTTGTATACCAGACTTGTATGAATGGATTTATATAGTGTTTAATACTGTTGGGTAATCCATTTATATTATGTATATGGTCCCTATATTTCACATCCTAATATGAACATTCAACTCTACCTTTCGTATTTCAAAATCGAGCTAGTTATGCAATTTCCCCATAAGCAATTTCACTAAAAGTTATCAAACGAATGTGGAACTCTATAAACAGTTTTTGTAACTAATAAAAATGTTTAAAAAAATTACATGAGTTATTATATAAGTCCCTGTAATCTTATTACAAGTTTTGAAGGTTCGTACATGAGTTGGGAAGCCCAGTTGGCCTACACCCTAGGGGGAATTTCACCACAATTTCCTAGTAATTTTTATCCTTTTTGTCATCAGCACCAAACAATTTTGCGGAGGTATAAGTCTGATAAAAAGTATCCATAAACCAACTTGGGATGTTTTAAGACTCACCATACCATATCCTTTCAAATTTGGTACCATTTGGTGAAAGTTGGAACCCTCTAGAGTCATGACTAGTTAAGCTCAAATTTTGCCCAGATTTCACTTTTCTCCAAAATTCCAAAAAAGGGACATTACATCTAACTCCAACCCAAAACCCAATCCTTTTACATTATTATATTCTCTAATGACCGATTTTACATCCTATGCCCACTATCCATAAGTGGACAACTTTTATAACTAATTAACCACATACATTTAATGTCTCCCAAAAAATTGCCCAAAATTATGGAGCTAACCATTTACAACTCTGCTTCGTCAAAACCCTCTTCATACAGTGACTGGAATTCTAAAAACTTATGGAACAAACGCTACACATTTTCCTAGGTTCAACACAACTCGTGAGCTTCATTTTCCTTGGAATATGTTGGTTATGCCATTGGTTGTTCTAACTTTACCATATACCAAAATATGCTCTCCTTAAGGATGGAATCCATCCTTATCTTCCATTGTACAAAGTTGGATATCCCCTCTAACCTATCCTCATACCTCAAACTAGAGGCCATGTTAAATTTTTGCACCACTGTAACACTATTGAAACTATGCAAAACGGGCGCAACCTTCTTGGACCTACAACAGAAACCTTGGTTAACATGCAACACCTTAATTTTTCTTACTTTGAGATACTTAGCGACCCCTTCTTTGATACCATGCAACATTTTATGTTTAGACCCTTGATTTACAACGTATTTAATGATTTATTCAATTACAACTTAGCAAATAACTATACTGCAAAACTAAAAATTAAAACTGAAAAATACACAATTTAAACAACCATATAAATGCACAATATAAACAAATAGAATCCACACAATATACACAAGGATTTACCTTGGAAACCCTAGTCCTTAGGGGAAAACCAAAAAAAGGTTTGTCTTCTTCTTATTGCAGAATTTTATTACAACAACACTAGAATAACCCTTTGGATAAACCCTCAGAGTCTAGATCAAAACTCCTCAAAAATACCTCTATCCATAGCCTATGGATTTCTGAGAGAAAACCACATTGAATATTCCCCATATCCTCTCTACAAAATGGATAGATGAAATTTAAATCCACCCTGGATCTAATATACAACATAGAAGTAACTCTTCTCTGGAAAAACGATGATTTCAAACTTAGATATGGACTGCTCACTATAGGAGGAAACTCATCTCTTGCAACTATGATGATTAACTCATACTCTAAGGATTCTTTTATAATATCACACTCATGAAAATATGATGGACCCAATACCACGAGACACATAATACCATGGACCCAATACCATGGGATCCATAATACCATTGACCCTCTAATACAATTTATATTAAGTGTTATAAACCCAACTTTATTGTTAAGCCCTAAATATTGGGCACATTCCCACCTATAGGGTGGTCCATTATCCCCTATGTTGTGGTGTATTACATGTTATTCATGTCATCTTGGGTATATTAGTTTTTATTGTACACCTTGGTCTCCTATATATATGAAGGAGATATTTTCATTTTAGTCATCATTGTATCTTGTCTTGTCTTTTGTACTAAGTACATTGTATAAGTAGGTTCCTCCCTCGAAGAGGATTTCTATTTTTCTCTGGAATTCATTATTAATGCGTGAATCACTCTATTCTTGTATGTTTTTGCTATTTTTATGCTATTTCTGGGACTTGCTTGCATAACATTTGGTATCAATTCTCTTTCCTCGGGCCCAACTTCTGCAAAAAACACTCTATTCTTGTCTATTTATGCTATTTATGGGACTTGGTTGCATAACATTTGGTATCAGACCTCTTTCCTTGGGACTCGCTTCTACAAAAAGAGTCATCATGGAATTTACGATACAACTCTTTTTATACAAGGATTCATAGATTGATGTTAAAAACCCACTTCTAAAACAAGCCAAAAAATATCCAGTACTAAATTACGAACCTATACCATTATAGTTTCAAAAGGGAAGCATTCATTCTAGCATCAGACCTTATAAATACCCCTATGTCTAGAAGAATGAAATGGAGCATATGGTTGAAGAAACGATAGGAAATTCTATAGTTCAAGGAGTGGCAGATCACATAGAGCACCAGTAAGCAGTTCTCGAAATCCCAATGATGTCAGAAAACAAGATGAAACTACATGCAAATCAACATCACCGTCAAAGGAGTTTTGAAGAAGAAAAAATCATATGGTAACCTAAACAATTCATAAAAACAAGGACCAAACAACTACGAAATCATTCTATTATTGACTACATCATCAAGTGGAGGAACTTAGTAGCTGCATGTTCGACATGGGAAGATGAGTCCTTCATACATATACATCCAAGCATTGAGAAGTATGGTTGTCTAAAGGGCGGGATAATGAGCATGTTAAGCCCTAAATGTTGGCCGCGTTCCTCACTATAGGGTGGTGTATTACCCCCTATTTTGTGGTGTATTACATATTATTCATGTCGGCTTGGTTATATTAGTTTTTATTGTACACCTAGGTATCCTATATATATAAAGAAGATATTTTCATTTTAGTCCTATTCTTTTTCTTGGGAAAATATTAGGAAACATTATATAATACATGCTTTTTCATTTCACCTTGTAAACTCTCTTCCTAAAAATCCTAGTTAGATTCTTTGTAAGACTGTTGATGTATATGTAACTTCAGAATGTATTCTTCTATGTATTTTATATTATTGTAACCCGATGTTTATTCCGGGATGTTTCTATTATGTATTTGAGTCATGTGGTCATGCCCTGATGTTCCGATCGAGAGGATTATAATGTAAACAAGTCATATCAAGTCATTGGGTAAGTCCCCGCTGTTTAGGGGCACTTGAGTTATTATACACTAATTAAGGTGTAGGCTCGAGTAGTAATTATTAGGTTGAGTGCACTTCAAGTCAACGGAAGAATATAAATAGAGAGTGAGAGTCTCTCTATTTATTACTTGTGACTTAGCTGTCTTGCTCTCTCAATTGTGGCGCACTTTTGGAGAAGGAAATCTTTGGCTTGACAGAAGACAGAAGGCTGCTGTTGTGTTGGGAGGTCATCTTACTCTTTTGGGATCACATCTTGTGGTGATACTATCTTAGAGGAAGTTGAGGGGTTTTCT
>LPNX010470753.1:671240-811553 GCA_001517045.1 Pseudotsuga menziesii
GCTGTTTAGGAGCACTTGAGTTATTATACACTAATTAAGGTGTAGGCTCGAGTAGTAATTATTAGGTTGAGTGCACTTCAAGTCAACGGAAGAATATAAATAGAGAGTGAGAGTCTCTCTATTTATTACTTGTGACTTAGATCCCTTGCTCTCTCAAGTGTGGCGCACTTTTGGAGAAGGAAATCTTTGGCTTGACAGAAGACAGAAGGCTGCTGTTGTGTTGGGAGGTCATCTTACTGTTTTGGGATCACATCTTGTGGTGATACTATCTTAGAGGAAGTTGAGGGGTTTTCTCCATTTATGGTTTCCCCTCCTAAAAGCTTTGTGTCTCTTGTCTCTTGTGATGTGCTTATGTTATTGCTGTGCTTGTTATTCTCTCAGTGAAAAGATCCTAACATAATGCTAGCTTAAATGATGAAAAAATAACAAAGACGACTCTTCTCCAAATGTTCACGTTTGTCAAAGGGATTATTTTTCCCCTTTACCCTTTAGTAGGGAAAAAACTTTTACATGGACATAGGTGTAGTTGGAAATATTGAAGAAATTTCAATATAAATCATATTATTAATTTTCACAAACAAACTTCTAACATGATTTTGAGTTGCTTGGAAGAGTAATTTGAGTGTTTTTAAAAATTATATATATAATGGGTTTATATGCCTATTCCATTGATGTTTGAGTTAGAGATTGAAACAACATTACGAATTTATATATATATGGGTTCATATGTCCATTCAATTAATGTTTGAGCTAGAGATTGATATCAATTCTCATGTTAAACAACATTACCAAAATAAAACATAGTCGAAAAATGATACAAACATATTTTCTTTAATGTAAAATCCTATGTGAGATAACATTCCCAAAATAGTTCATGCCCAAAGGATGACCTTGACCTTGATAGTGTGAAATTGTGAAACAAATATATCTCCTTAGATGACTTTCATGGAATATGAGATGTGTTTGCTATCTTGACTATATGTCAACACTTTTTTGTCAATGTGCACCCTAGTTGACTTCTATGTGGTTTTCACATGGAGCTTTGATAATGGTGGAGAAGGATGTTGACTCTGACGATCACAAGAAGACCACAAAGAGACATGACTATGTCAAAAAACACCAAGTAACAATGTTGATGTCAACAAGCTTAAATCAATATATTTGTGGACCAAAGAGAGGGTACCACATGGCATGATGACATTAAGGTGCACATCTTCTTTATCAAAATTGGCTCAAGATTTAGCTTTGTTGTATAATATTTAGTCTCTATTGCGCCCAGTGGATAGCAGGATAGTGTTTTCAAAGTGAAAAATTATTTCAATAGAGATTCTAGTGCATGAAAGAAAAATTTAACATGTTTATGTTCCATATGGTAGAGCCTAATTGGTCCTCATGGTGGCTAGAAAATGTTGATTTATACCCATGTGTCCTTGATGTAATTTTCATACGAAGCTATGGCATTGATTATAGTCTCTATAAATATTCTCTTAGCATCTTAGTTCTCTTCTTTCTTTTATATTTGATGTGCACAAATCTTTAAACTTTGAAATCCATTCAATACAACTCATTAAGCCATTGAATCCTAGGAAAAATGGATTTGAGGTCCTTTTCTCTTCATATTACATAGATTTTCCCATAATCTTGATCCAATATTTAACTATATCTAATAACCCTTTTTCTTTTTCTTTTTGCTCCCTGTGTAACAATAATTTTGAAATTAAAACAACACAACTTACTTCACAAACCCAATGTATCATTTAATTGAACTAATAACCTCTTATTATAGACCCGACCTCCATATTAGTTCTCTTTTGTATCCCTTTTAGCTCTAGGATATTGATGGATTCTAGGTTCTTCATTTCATTATTCATATAAAATCCTTCATGGACCCAATACATCCTATAATTGAAACCTATAACTCATTTCGGGGAGTGGGAAAAGAAAATTACATTTCATTTTTTTTAACTTACATAAGTCCCTCCATGGACCCAATATCATTCAAATAAAAACCACAAAAAATTTCATGTCGGAGGGAAGATAAACATTTTGGAAATTTTAAACCCACAACATGCATAAGTATTGAAATTTGACAAGACATATGGGATCCCACCACATGTCAATTCACCCATGTTCCATGTCATATACAATTACAACATTAAGGACAACATGGAGGGGTCTTGTCCAACAGGATCTTACCATGTATGTAGTATGATAGCAACAAACATTGGGTCATTAGGACATTTATAAGGATTTAACAAACCCATGTGACACCAATGAAGCCTAAGTACTTAATATGATTTCAATATGTAATTAAGTTGTGGGAATGGACTCACAACTTTTATTAAGTGTAATTGATAAATATTTTGACTCCATGAGCTCAAGAAGATCTTGTACTTTACATTTCTTGGCCTCACATAAGTCCTCATACATAATAAACCTTTGGAGTAAATAATGTATGGAAGTCCTTTTGAGACTATGACCCGATTCATAATTGGTTTCTTATTTTTATGATACAAGGATCCATACATGGACCCGATATGTTATTCACTAAAGTTTATAATACTTTGATTGTAGGAACCCAAATTGATTTAGACCCTTGGAAATTTTGAATTTCATTACTTCCACCATAGATATGATGCTTAATTAATGGAATGTAATAAATTCTTGAGTTCAAGAACAAAAATAAGGGTGTAAAATATATAATAGAAGCTTATAAGGCTCATTCAAGTTTGAAATTTACTATTCATGCTCAAATATTTTTAAAACTTGCTTAAAATAGAGCTTTATTATGCAAGGTTTTATGTCATGGGATCCACTACCATGGGGAAATTCCTTGTTGATATACATGTTGAATATTAGACATTGAATCATATCCATCTCACCTTGATGTGGCTACCATGTAGATATTAGTAGTAGTTGTAGTCATTGTGATTCATTTTTCTGTTAGTTTTTTAATGGTTATACAATATCTAAAGATATTTAGCATCATAACATCATAACCATAAGCAAAGGATCACTAAAATAAAGACAAGCACAACAACACAGAAGAACACATATATTTATCCCATGAAACCCTCATGGGGGAGAAAACCCAACAAAAATTCCTCTATATAGAATTCGACCAAGTACAGTGTAAAACCCCAACAACAAGAATAGATTCTCCTCTTCCACGCTATACTTTATCTCTCTCTCTCTCTCTCTCTCTCTCTCTCTCTCTCTCTTGTACAATGCTTGAGTGTAAGGTGTGTAAGAATGAGAGAGGTGTATTTATATTCATCAGGTGAGTGAATCAACTAACTAACTAGGTCGTCCAGGTTATCTAATTAGGACCGACCTACCTAGGACGAATCAAAATACATTTTATATATTACTTTTGTGGGTATTATTTCCTCGACTTACAACAGAGGTTTTATCTCATGATGTTTACATGACCAATTACATCAAGGACATATCTGAACAGATGAATGCAATAAAAGTACAATAGAATATCTTCTGAAGTTACAATACTTTAACACTCCCTTTTAACTAGGAAGGTATTCTACATCAGCAACAACCATCACCACAACTGTACAACTGACTAGTGAATTTCTTTATGTCATAAGAATTTTTGGAGCAACATCATGCATCTTCATCATCAATTTCAGTATGAGAATACTGTATCATATTTTGCAACCTCAGTATGTAAATACTGAATCATCTTCTATGAGTACTGGAGCATCTTCTGCAACATCAGTATGTAGATACTGAACCATCTTTTGAAATATCAGTATGTGGATACTAAATCATCTTTTGCAACATCAATATGTGGAAACTAAATCATCTTTTGCAATATCAGTAAGTGGATACTGAATCATCTTATGCCATATCGATATGTGAATACTGAATAATCTTCTATAACATCCTCATGTGAATATTGAATCTTCTTATGTAACATCAATATGTGAATATTTAATCTTCTTCATCATCAATACGTAAATACTAGACTATCATATACAACATCAGTATGTAAATACTGAAACAACAACAACATCATTAGCATGTTAGTGCTAAAGCAACATAATCAATAAATACTAGATCTTCATCTACATCATCAACATAGAGATGCTGGAACATCATCATTATCATCAACAAAAGAATGTTGAAACAAAAACATCATCATCATCACAAAGTGTTGTGACAACAACCACATCAACATTATCAGAACAGGGCATTGGTACCATAACCACATCAACATCATCAACACAAGGTGTTGGGACCGCAACCACATCATCAACATCAACATACAATGCTGAAGCAACATCATCAACAATATCAGTATAGAAATATTGAAACTACCTCATCATCATCATTATAGAAATATTGGAACTGTCTCATCAACATTAGTATAGAAATACTGAACCTGCCACATCATCAGTATGAAGATACTGAACCTACCACATCAACATCAGTATGGAAATATTGAACTTGGCACATCAACATCAGTATGAAAATACTGAACTTGCCACATTAACATCAGTATGGAAATACTGAACTTGCCACTTCAACATCAACACGAAAATACTGAACTAGTCACTTCAACATCAGTATGAAACTACTGAACTTGCCACTTCAACATCAATATGAAAATACCGAACTTGCCACTTCAACATCAATATAAAAATACTGAACTTGCCACATCAACATCTATATGAAAATATTGAAACCACTACATCAACATCTTGTCTGACTTACTAACCCTTTTGGGCCGACAAGCCTAGTCAGACAAATTGATCTCCCCAAGGACCAAACAAGATTTTTCTCGCTTACTAACCTTTCTAGGTCAACAAGCCTAACCAAACATTTTTAAACCACTTCTTTCCCTTTGACCATCTTGGAGTAGCACCTTAGTGGTTTCTCTGGTGGATCCATTCGAGCATTTTGTCTAACTTACTAATCCTTTCAAGTCAACAATCTTATTTAGTCAGATGGATCTTCTTGGGGACCAACAAGACTTGTCTGTCTTACTAATCCTTTCGAGCTAAACATACCTAGCCATACATACTAATCCCCCTAGGATCCACATGCCTTGTCTAACTTACTAACCCTTTCGAGTCAACAATCCTATCCAAACTTTCCCTACCCTAGGCTGAGAAACCACACCATTGCAAAATTATACCATCTTCTTCGCCCCTCTTTCAAGGGAGGTCCTTTTAGACAATGAAAAGATTGTCTCAAAAGTATTCAAACTTTACACGAGACAGAGGCTTAGTCAACACATTTGCTAGATGTTCCTATGTAGGAACATACTTGAGCTTTACAATTCCTTTCTGCAACTTGTTCTTTATCATTCTCCCCTTGTACATCCACAACTGCATCGTACATCCACAACTTGCATCATTACTCTTTTGTGCATCTGTAGCTGCATCATTCTTCTCTTGTACATCCGCAACTTCAACATTTCTTCTCTTATAGCTGATTGCATACAATCCTTCCTACAAGTCAAATACACTTGTATGATTAGAAACATTTTATAACATATTCATAATGACAAATTCTTATGCATAAATATATGTGTTATATAATTATGCAATTATTTCAGCTAATACAACATTCATCGATATCCCGTATACATACGGTAACTTTCTATATTCCTTCTATATCTACCAAGACATTAAGTCAGCAAAAAGGTTTCATTCTAGATAAGTAGCAATGGAATGTTGTACAACACCATAAGCCACGTACCCATCATATGCATATTAGCAGAAAACTGTTCATAAATGCAAAACACTCTAACATGCATAATGCAATTCCTAAATATAGGAACATATCTATGTACATAACCGAACAACTAGATATACGTGAAATGACAATTCAAATATTTATCTTTGTTTGTTTGGTAGACTCCATATTGATATCTGTCTTTTTGAATTATTGTAGTCTCTACCAATGTGTTGAACTTCATCGTCTGATTCTGAGGACTTGTTCCTATCTTGCTCATGATTAGAAATACCGAGCAAGTCTTCTTAAGCCACATATCACATAGAATTGTGTATTGGTGTTGAATATGTGTTTCATACCAATTCATCCCTTCTTATCCAATGCTGAAATGGATAAGAGTGTGATATTAATACTCATCGGTATAATTATTTTGGATCATATTCCTCATCACTTGTGGAATCTTCCCTTTCTTTCTTCTTAGCTGCAATTTATTCATCCTTGGTTGCACCGAGAGAAACACTGGTCTTTTTTCTGCAACATGTTGGAGTGATCTTTATGTTTGTAGCACTGAAAACCCAATCAAATTCATCATATATCTGTAGGAATATTCTTTGTTCTCTCACAAATATGATACCATACTCAATTGTACCCTTTAGGTACCACACCATTTGCTTTGCATATTTTACTTGGATAAGGAAAACATCCCCTGGATTTCATCATTCCTCCAATCCCTACAATCATGTTAAGATTCTTGAACTTTGAGATCTATTTCAGTCACTCCCTCTGAGGTGGAGCACCATCCTCCCTTTGCATATTGTATTCTCTACATCAGGAAATTGGAGTGATAGGTAGCCTCCTCTGCTACTAATATTCTTTGTATCCATGAATGTCACTTGTTAAGGTCACTTTATATCAAGATCCTCCATCTTTAACTTTGTTGCAAGTTTTCTCTTGCACCCATTAATGAGCTTCTCTTCCTTTGTAGGCCTCTATAGTCAACCTTGTAGTAAATATTTCGATATCCACCACTCTAGGTGATCCTCAAGCTCCTCATGTAACTATATGTACTATCCCATGGGTGCCTACTGATCTTGTACAAATCCTTCTGTGCATAGGTGGTTCTCAGTAGAGATTCTCAAACCTTGTAGGTTTCTCGACCTGTTCTTCTATTTTGATTACACCAACTATCTAGTGTAATATTCACCATTGAAGAGGTGTGTCTAACCCCTAGAGCAGTGTATTTCCATGATCGACTCTCTCTTTCTAATAGAAACCATGAACCTTTCTTTGTATCTTTTGATACTTTGATCCATTGTATACTTGATCTTGTAGATCTACTTGTAAGAATTTACATAAATTCCCTTCATATATAGAAATCATATCCAAACATCATTGTGTATGATCAACTGGTACTTCTTGATCATATCATCCTTCCATTCTTCCTTCTTGATACATTCTTTCGAAAAATTTCCCTTCTCATCACAACTAAACATCTGAGTTGTGAGATGTCCTTGTTCCAAAGTCCTTTTATTCTTTGTGGGAATGTTATTCCTTCTAGAACAACACCTTTGAATGATCTTGGAATACCATTCAAAGTTGTAATCTATGCTTCTGCTTCTATGACATTGTCTCCAATGGCTTCTAATTTCTTCTTGATCTAAGAGATCCTTGTGAACTAAGATTGAATGCTTTCTGATATCTGCATCTTCACATCCTTGAGTTGTGTTCCCAAGGTCATCTTCCTGTTGATGTTCTTTCCCTCATACAGGCTAGTCATTGCATCAATATCATTGGGACTCTTCAAGGATGATACATGTGAGATCCAATGGAGACGGAAATAATCCTCTTGGATTTGACTAAGTCCTCATTGTTCTTTGTCTTCATCTCCCTCTAGATCTGCAACTTCTTCCTTGACATAGTTCTCCAAGTCATGCTTATTCTGTTGATGTAATTGTAACTTCGGAATGTATTCACTTATATTTCTTATGTATTGTAACCTGATGTTTATTCCAGGATGTACTTGAGTCATTTCATGCCCCAAGGTTCCTATCGGGAGTTTCTATAATGTAAGCAAGTCATGTCAAGTAAATGTGGGTAACCCTCATATTGTCTAAGGGTTAAAGTCCCCACAGTTCTGGGGCACTAGGGTTATTAGACTCACCTAGTGAAGTCGGCCCTAGTTGGGTTTAGTCAAGTCATGAATTAGTATAAATAGAGAGCTAGCCTCTCTATTTATCACACACTCACTCGCACTCAGTTGTAGCACATAAATGAGGAAGAGAAAGACACTGGGGCAAGGAAGAAAGAGGTTATTGCTGTCGAGATATCATCTTACTATTTTGGGTTTCACTTTTGGTGCTAATTCTATGTCAGAGGAAGTTGTGGGGTTTTCTCCATTTATGGTTTCCCTAAGGAAAAACACCGTGTTCATTGTCTATTGTGTTTGATTGCTGTGCTTTTTGTTCTCTTAGTTAAATATCCTAATGATATGCTAGCTTAGTGTTAAAAATCTAACATGGAATCAGAGCTAACATGAGAAGAAGACACTATGCAGATATGGGAACTAGGGCTTCCTATTTTGTGTATCTCTCTCCATATATTTTCAAAAAAAGTGGGGTGGAATAACTCTCCTCCCTAGGGCGCATCTTTCTATCGAAACACAATCCAATTCTGACGTTTTTTAGTTTTAGACCCGACACTGCTGCTGGAAATTAGCGATTTTCATAGAAGTGGAAATTTTAAGTGAGCCCAGGCCTGGATTGATATCCCCCCAAAAATAGAATTCAGGGATCAATTTCAAAGCATTTGGTTGGACAGAACTCTGAAAAAGCAAAACCCTAATCTGCTCTTGAACCAGCACTCCAGGATTTTAGCTCCAAATCTAGATCCGACATCTTGACCTGGTAAGATCTAAATCTTTTGTATTTCCATTTGAGGTTCTAATTTAAGATGTCTCATCATACCAAGCTTGAGGAAAATCTTGAGGGAGATGATAACTTTTGAGCCTGGAAGTATAGGATCTACCTGGTCTTGGAAGAAAATGAGTTAGACTCCTATATCAGTGAGGAGGTTCCAGTTCTAGAGGGAGATGAGGCCAAGGCCTTACATAAGAAGAAGTTGGTTATGGTAAAGAGGGTCATTGCTGATTCTATCAAGGATTACCTCATACCATAGGTGTCTTCCCTCAAGACACCTAAAGCTATGTTTGATGCCCTAACCAAACTGTTTGAAGGGAAGAACATCAATTGGAATATGACTCTAAGGAACCAGTTGAAGAATGCAAAGATCCAGAATGAGGAGACCATCCAGTCATACTTCACAACAGTCTCCCAAATAAAAGAACAACTGGAAGTAGTAGATGAAGAAGTGGAGAATGCAGAAATTGTGATGACAACTTTGAATGGCCTCCCTAGGTGATGGGATTCTTTCATCCAAGGAATCTGTGCTAGAAAGAAGTTAGTCAAGTTCAGTAGACTGTGGGAAAATGTTCACAAGAAGAAGCTCGAATAGCAGCTTGGGAAGAAAAGATGGGAAGTGAAGATCAAGCTCTCATAGTACACTCCAAGAAAGGAAGAAGGGAAAAGCATCATCACCAAGGTAAGAATTCTCATCAGAAAGGTTCATCTAAACTCATATGTTATACATGCGATGAAATAGGACACTATGCTAAAAACTGTCCCATGAATAAGAATGGACCCAAGAAGAAGAGAAACTCCAAAACAAGACATCATGCTCACACTGCTGAGGATGATGATCCTCCCAGAAAGAGAGTAAAACAAGAAAGTGAAGACTCTTCAAGTGAAGATGAATATGTTTGGATCTCTGTTTTCAAGTGAACTATCACTCATGGAAGCAAAGATTGGCTTATTGACAATGGGGATTCCAAACACATGACAGGTTTCAAGGAATCCTTTGAGAAACTATCCGAACATAATTCACCCCATAAGGTGAAACTTGGGGATGACTACCAATATCCCATAAAAGGTAGTGGTGAATCATCCTACAAGCTAGACTATGGAAAGTCTATGAAAATGAAGAATGTCTTGTTTGTACCAGGACTAAAGAATAATCTTCTATCCATATCGACACTGGATGCAAAAGGCATGAGGGTTGCATTTGTAGATGACCAAGTCCTCATGTGGCCAAGAGGAAAGACTATTGATGATGCAATAGTAATTGGAGAACAATAAGGAGGAATATACAAATTGAAGGGCCATCCAGAAAAAGCTTTGGTCCATGACATAGTAGAGCCAAATGAACTTTGGCATAGAAGGCTTGCACATGTGCACTACAGAGCACTACCACTTGCAAGCAAAGTTGTTGAAGGTCTTCCAGAAATTCAAGCAAAACATGAAGGAGTCTGCAAAGGATGTGCGAAAGGAAAGAACACAAAGAAGACATTTCCAAGTAATGAAAGCAAAGCAAAAGGAATCTTGGAAATCATCCACTACGATGTATGTGGAACAATGTCATCAAGTTCTCTAAATGGGTATGTATACTATGTTTCTTTTATTGATGACTTTTCTAGGAAGACATGGATTTACTTCATGAAGAACAAAGATGAAGTTTTCAGCATGTTCAAATAATTCAAAGCCTTGATCGAGAACCACACAGAAAAGAAGATCAAGACCTTTCAATCAGATAATGGTGGAGAATTCACATCAAATGAATTCAAAGACTTATGCAAAGAATCAGGGATTAAGAGGGAGTTATCCACTCATATAATCCACAACAGAATGGGGTTGTAGAAAGGAAGAATAGAACTATCATGGAAGCTGCAAGAGCAATGCTTCATGATCAATATCTTCCCATGAATCTATGGACAGAGGCTTCCAGAACAACGGTGTATGTACAAAAGTGTACTCGACATAGAGTACTCAAGAACAAGACTCTTGAAGAAGTATTCTCCAAAAAGAAACAAGAAGTCAGCCATCTCAGAATATTATGTTGTCCAGTGTACATACACATTCCGAAAGAAAAGAGGACAAATTTAGATCCTTCAGGAAAGAAGGGTATATTTGTGGGATACTCTGAAAGCTCGAAGGCTTACAGAATATACTTCCCAGGATTCAAGAAGATCGACATCAGCAGGGATGTAACATTTTATGAAGACACATCATACAACAAATCCAAAAAGAGACCTGTTGAACAATCAGATGAAGCAGAAGCACCCAGAATTCATGATACAACCATGAATGAAGAGATTCAAGAAGAAGATCGAGAATTTGAAGAACCACAAATACCTATAGAACCACCTCAAGAGAAGAATCCTCACAAGAGGAAACCTGCTTGGGTATGAGAAGCTATCCAAGGTACAGAAAGATATGGGGCTCCAGAAGAGAATCACAGAGAAAGAAAGAGAACCAAATCCTGCTCCAGATATGTAGGTTTACTATGTGACTTTATCAATAAAGAACCTTCCAATTATGAAGAAGCGGCAGAATGGAAAGAATGGAAGGATGCTATGATCGAAGAGTATCAATCGATTATGAAGAACGATGTTTGGGATGTTGTCCCAAAACCAGAAGGGAAGTCAGTTGTAAGTTCCAAATGGATATACAAGATCAAGCATGCTGCAGATGGTATCATAGAGAAATATAAGGCAAGATTCATGGCTCGTGGATTCTCACATAAATAAGGAATAGATTATGAAGAAACCTTTGCACCTGTAGCCAGATACACTTCCTCTAGCTGCAGTGATGAAATGGAAGATACACCAAATGGATGTCAAGGCTGCCTTCTTGAATGGTGTAGTGGAAGAGGAAGTGTATGTAGAGTAGCCACTCGGTTTTGAGACACATGACAGGGAGTCTCATGTGTGCAGAATGAAGAAAGCCCTGTACAGTTTGAAACAGGCACCCAGAACATGGTACGGTAGATTTGACAGCTTTCTATCCAGTTTGGGATTTACCAAAAGTAAAGCAGATTCCAACCATTACTACAAGGTTGAAGATGGAAACCCAGTGATGCTCCTACTATATGTAGATGATCTGTTCGTAATAGGTATGGATGGGTTGATTGCTGATACAAAGAGAAATCTTGCTGCCGAGTTCGAAATGAAGGAATTGGGTATGATGCATTATTTTCTAGGTATGGAGGTGTGGCAAAATGTAGATGGAATCTCCCTCGGACAAGGGAAGTATGTAGTAGAGATCCTAAAGACGTTTGGGATGATGGATTGCAAGGCCATGACCACACCTATGGCATCAAACCTGAAGTCGTTGAGTGATGCTGCTACGTATCATTAGATGATTGGGTCATTGATGTACCTGGCAAACAAAAGACCAGATATTTGGTTTGTTGTGAACACCTTGAGCCAGTTCTTGACAGATCCGAGACATGTTCACTTGATTGCTGCAAAGCAAATTCTGAGGTACCTGAAGGGTAAAATTGATTATGGGCTCAAGTACGAGGCGAATCAGAAGATTAAATTGGAGGGTTATGTTGATTCAGATTGGGTAGGAAATGCCATCAATAGGAAGAGCATTTTAGGGTGTTCCTTCAGTATGGGATCAGGTGTGATCTCTTGGTTTAGCAGGAAGCAATCCTGTGTGGCACTAAGTACAGCTGAAGCAAAGTATGTCGTAGCTTGTTCAGCTAGTTGTGAGGCAGTATGGTTGAGGAAGCTACTCTCTGACTTATTTGATCTCCAGATGGATGCTACTTATATACATTGTGACAACCAGAGTTGCATGAAGTTGTCAGAGAATCCAGTGTTCCATGACAAGTCGAAGCATATTGAGATCAAGTATCACTATATCATGGATATGGTGCAGAGGGGAGCAATGAAGCTCCAGTATGTTGCGACGGAGGAACAGATAGATGATGTGTTGACAAAGCCATTGGCTAGGGTGAAGTTTGATTACATCAGGGAGAAGCTTGGTGTTCTCCAGATCGAGGTTTCCTCTAAGGGGAAATGATGAGACCCAGAGCCATTGTGACATGGTGAGAGGATTGGTTCCTTCCATGGTCAGATGCAAGGGCTGATCCATTTTGTCATGGTGAGGATTTTTTCGTTCCATGTCAAATATGAGTGCTGAGCCATTCTAATGTGACTGTAGGATAGGTTCCTACATGATCAGAAGTAAGTGGTGAATGGAATTCTTGGAATGGAGGCACCTGGTCAGTTACCAGGTAGCTTAGTCTGGGACTGGGGGCCATTCTAATATGACTGTAGGATTGGTTCCTACTTGATCATATGTGAGTGCACGCCCTTTCGAACATGCATGTTGGATTGGTTCCTCGCATGTGTTGGATGTAAGGGCAGAGCCCTTTCAAACATGCATGTTGGATTGGTTCCTCGCATGTGCCGGATGTAAGTGCAAATCCATTTCAAACATGCATGTTGGATTGGTTCCTCGCATGTGTCAGATGTAAGTGCAGAGCCCTTTCGAACATGCATGTTGGATTGGTTCCTCACATGTGTCAAATGTAAGTGTAGATCCTTTTTGAACATGTATGTTCGATTGGTTCCTCGCATGTGTCAAATATAAGTGTTGAGCCTTTTTGAACATGTATGTTGGATTGGTTCCTCGCATGTGTCAAATGTGAGTGCTGGGATTTTCTAACAGGGTTATGGGATTGGTTCCCACATGGTCATATGTGAGTGTTGGGCATGCCTTTCTGATATGATTATAGGATTGGTTCCTACATGATCAGAAATAAGTGCTAGGTGGGCCATTCTAACTTAGGGTCAGATATAAGCGTTGAAGAAGACCTACATGGAGGCTAGGCCTACAACCAGCATGAAAAAGGGCGGGCTCTGTAGAACTTCCTATGACGAGAAGAATCATGAGATAGCACCCATGATGATCCAGATCCAGAGATGATGCTCTAGAGATGATCCAAATTGAGTGATGATCCAAATCCAGGTGAATATGACTTGACTATGAAGGTGAATTGAAGATAGAGATGAATTGAAGATGAATATGACAAAGACTCGATGATGATCCAGATGATACAGAGAAGAAGACTTGTGCTGATAAATTGTGTCGAGAGAATACCTTCCTAGTTAAGAGGGAGTGTTGATGTAATTATAACTTCAGAATGTATTCACTTATATTTCTTATGTATTATAACTCGATATTTATTCCAAGATGTACTTGAGTCATGTCATGCCCCAAGGTTCCTATCGGGAGTTTCTATAATGTAATCAAGTCATGTCAAGTCAATGTGGGTAACCCTCCTATTGTCTAAGGGTTAAAGTCCCCGTAGTTCCGGGGCACTAGGGTTATTAGACTCACCTAGTGAAGTTAGCCCTAGTTGGGTTTAGTCAAGTCAGGAATTAGTATAAATAGAGAGCTAGCCTCTCTATTTATCACACACTCATTCACACTCAGTTGTAGCACATAGCTGAGGAAGAGAAAGACACCGGGGAAAGGAAGAAAGAGGTTACTGTTGTCGAGAGATCATCTTACTGTTTTGGGTTTCACTTTTGGTGCTGATTCTATCTCAGAGGAAGTTGCGGGGTTTTCTCCATTTATGGTTTCCCTGAGGAAAAACACTGTGTTCATTGTCTCTTGTGTTTGATTGTTGTGCTTGTTGTTCTCTCAGTTAAAGATCCTAATGATATGCTAGCTTAATGTTAAAAATCTAACATATTCAAGTATGAGAAGCACTCTATACTTCCATGGTAAAGAGTTCTCAGCTTCTTCAATATTGTATTCAAGCTTGGTACTGTTTTTCATCGTGATAAAATTAAGAACCTTAAATAGAAATAGAGAGGATAGAACTTACCAATGAGATTGCTTCAACTTGATTCTTGCTTGACAGCTCTTATGGAAGACTGCTTATGGTGGACCTAGGGTTTGAACGAGAAACCCTAATTTTTTAACTTAGGTATCTTTCATATCTAATTGGATATAAAAATGTTCCTCCTCAAGGAAAGTTGAGCAACATACTTATTTTCCCACAACTGTGGACAAAACTGCAAAATATCTGATGCCTTAGTTTTTTCTGATAACAATGTTAGGTCAAAAATTGAGAATCCAGAAAATGAGAAACTTATTAAATAGAACTATGCAGCCTCCTAGGGTGAGTTTTATACTCCTTGTTTTTCAACTGATCAATGGAGGGAAGTGCTCGAAACAAGAATCCCTAGTTTTTATCCAGTTTCTTCTACACAATTGACTAATATTATTTATTCTATAGCTCCAAATTTTATGCTCCTAAAGGTCTAAAACTTCATCCTGATGTAGCTTGGTCCATATTCTTTCCAACCCCACAGGTTAAAGTAGAATTTGATTCACCAAGTGGGACTCATGTGAATTTTCCCAAGCTAACGTATTTCAAGACTCTTCAACATAACAAAATTGTATGGACTTCCACGTGTAAATGTTTCACCTTCGGGGTATCAAGCTAGGACTACAAAAACTACAGTCTGTGCTCTATCTACATCATCTTGCGAAATTTAATTTTGAACTTCCTATCCCAATATATAGCAATTATCCCTAGGTAACCTGTTTATGACTCTATTTTGGGAGAGGTTGGAACACTAAGTTGGAGGGACCATATCTACTAAATTAGAGTGAATTTGGGGATTGAACTCATAGATAAGGTACAACAAGATTTCATCTTCAGCCTATAAAATTTTCATCTCCCGAGCCTTCACCAATATAGATTTATAGCAAAAATTCCAAGAGGACTAGATTTTTCCTTCTAGGGTTTTTTAGGCTCGAAACCCTAATCTCCAGTAGTTGCAGTTGTAGTAGTGTTTCAGCTGCACAAAGAATTATTTTAGGGTGTATTTGATACTATGTTATATTTTTAATGGTTATACAATATCTAAATGCATTTAGCATCATAAAATCATAACCAGAAGAAAATGATCACTGAAAGAAAGGAAAGCACAACAACACAAAAGAACACATAGATTTATCCTAGGAAACCCTCATAGGGGAGAAAACCCAACAAAACTTCCTCTATATAGAATTTGACCAAGTACAATGTAAAACCCCAGCAAAAAGAATAGTTTCTCTTCTTCCACATTATACTCTCTCTCTCTCTCTCTCTCTCTCTCTCTCTCTCTCTTATGCAATGCTTGAGTGTAAGGTGTGTAAGAATGAGACAGACACCTCACCTATTTATATTCATCAAGTGAGTCACTCAACTAAATAAATAGGTCGGTCAGGTTCTCTAATTAGGTCTGACCTACCTAGGAAGAATCAAAATACATTTTATATATTAATTTTGTGGGTACTATTGCCTCGACTTACAATGAAGGTTTTACCTCATGACTTTTACATGACCAATTACATCAAGGACATCTCTTAATGGAGGAATACAATAAAAGTACAATAGAATATCTTCTGAAGTTACACTACTTTAACATTTTCCATATCCCAATAATCTTTCTTTTTATGCTTTATGTGCATGCATATCTAGACTTCGAAATTCCCTCAATACAACTTATTAATTGGTCAAGTTCATAGGGCTAGCCAAATTTTAGTATGACATCATTTTCCTTACTGACCTTAACCAATATTTTGTTGGAATTAATAATTCATTTTGGGTATGTATTAGGGTGTATCCCAAACCTTTTTCACTTCAAACAAAATAACTTCACAAACCTAAAATATCATTTAATTAAACTAATTAAGAATGTCTTTTGAGGCCATTTCTATGTCCTTTTAGCACTTCATATTCTAAAAATTAGAGATGATTTTGCTATGGACTTGAACCATAAATTAGCACTATTTTATATCCATTTTGGTTCTGAGATCCAGATGGATTGTAGTTTTTTTCTCTTTTTATTTGTACAAGACCATCCATGGACCTTATGCATCCTTTAATTGAAATATATCAAGTCCAAAACTAGAAAACATAATCCACATTTATTGGCATATAGGGTTTTAAAAAGCTATGGGTGGAATTGAAATCCATAATGATAAGAAATGCACAAAGAAAAAAATATGCTTGGAAGCAACAAAATGGGCCATATTCCTCTCATGATCAAGATTTACACAAGGATGTCATATTTACATGATGATTTTTGAAGAGATGACTTAGTCGGCACAATATCTAATTGTATTCGATCACTAGGTATTATGATGGTTGCAAAGTCATAGTCAATATGAAATGTAAAGTATTTAGATTAGATCACATGGTAGTGGGAAGTTCGTGGTCCTTGGAGGGTTCTAGGTATTTTTATTTGGAAAAAGTATAAGCGGTAAAGGACCTCACTTGAAGCAAAGTTCAATAATATTCTAAGAATATGTTGGGTTTGTCGATGCATGGATATTTAATCCTTTTGCTTCATGATACGTACAAGCCTCTTTCTAGACATGGCACTAGATTTAAAGGATTGCAAACTATATTCGGTCTAGAAACCCACACTTGACCTCTAACTTAATAAAATTCTAGCGTACTTTTAAATTAGCGATCCTTGGTTGGTTCACATGTTTCTATTTTATAATTTATATGAGTTATTTTATAAACACAACCCCCAAATTCCTTCTATCTAATCTTCTTTGTGGGTCTAAAATATGGGATGTGATGAGTGCTTTTTGTTTCTTGAAATGCAGTGAAATCCCCATGGACACAACTTTGTAGCAGAACAAATTTGATATCACTTTAGGTCCACAAAAAACAATATGAGCTCACATCCTAGGGGTATCATGGACACTAGTAAATGATCTTGTGTAAATCTCCTAAGTTGCCACATCATCATTGTTCACATGTCAAGTGCATGGAGAAATCATATCATATCATGTGATAGTGTTACATTAGCATAAATGTATCCTATATGACAAGTGGTTTCTCCAATTTCTATCTTGTGGCACTAAAACACGTCGATAAGCGATGTCAAGGCCTCCTTTTTATCAAATTTCATTATGTAGTTGGTCGCCAAACTTGGAATGAGTTAAATGCGGTTTTATAAATATTTTGGATGCAAAAGTCAAGGTAAGTGTCTAGTGCATGTGTCACCATCACAAATATTTTTCTTAAGTCTTCTCTAGTAATCTTCAACTTTGTCAATGTTTTTCTTATGCAACTTCAAAGGAGGAGGTTGGTCCCTAAGGCTAACACCATCCATGTCCATGATAGGGATCAACTCTGAGAAAATACAACAAGTTCCTTTCATTTGATTGTGATGATTGTCTTGAGAGGCACTAGTGAAAAATTTGTTATGCTCATAGTCGAAGTCTTGGGAGCCACATTACCCATATTGTCTTTCTTTACCAATTGAATCCACTAATCACCTTCATAAAGGATGAAACATTTAACTTTAACATGTTATGGTATTAGTAAAGGGGATGCCTAATTTTTTTTTTCAAAGTGTAGAAACCTTGGCGAATCTTACTAATTATTAAATTTTCAACCATAAAATGTTTGACAATTTAAAAATATATATATTCAAGTTTCTAAGGACTTTATATAGTTTTTGGATAATTTTGGCGATTTTTAAGATAAAAAAAATTTATCCCCAAAAATTTAGGCAAATCATCTTTAAAATAAGACAAATTGGTAAATCTTTTTTTGAGAAAAAAATCGAAAATTAATCTATACACTAAATTTCGTTCCTAAAATTTTCCATAACCTAATCTTACTTACAATGTTTAATGTTATAATGGTAAGGTCAATATACCGGACCAACTAGCAAATGATCTTAAGGTTGAGTTTGTTCCCATAAATCTTAAATCTTGGAACAAATAAAACATATTGCAAACATACATTTGCAGTTTTGAAAGCAAGGGTTAAAAATATCTTTTACTCATTGAGATAAATTTTTAGATTCTAAAGGCTCAATATATATCAAATGAAAAGTAGTGGGCAACCACAAAACTTGATATATAATGTTTTTCCACTTCTAGTATTTCAAACCACATAAAAGTGTATTGCCCCGAATGATATCTAATATAGAAGGCAATGACATAAAGTTAAAAAGTTTGAATATTAATATTAGACAAAGTTATTAGTATTCATATACAAAGTAGGATTGAACATTGATCCTCGTTACATAAGATACCATGTGATGGATGATATTGATATGTGTTCCCACACAAAAAGCTAGTGCCTTCAAATTTTTAAAGTAGGATTTAACATCTCCAAATCTTAATTTAAATGAATGGTTAAAGCTGACAAACAAAAGTTTCAAAGGAAGGTACACACGTGTCCTCTTACTACATGACAAGGTCGGTTTATGAAACTGACTACATGACAAGGTCGGTTTATGAAACTTGAAAAAGTATGTGAAACAAAGTCGAAGTATATAGTAAGTTCACATTTTTCAAAGTACTCGTTTGCCAAGCGTTGGGCCTTTAAACTTTTGAGGGGCTAAAATTATGTTTATTTGTAAAATACAAATTTTAATAGGGATTGGTTATTTTATATACATTGTTATTTTTTATTTTCAAATAGTGTTGGAGCTCCGATATTTGGTTTATTGTAAAATCTAATGTTGGATAACATTGCCGAAATATGTGATAGTGAAATCATTGTAAATTATCAAGTTGAACAACATTTTCAAAATAGATCATACCCAAAGGCTGGTTTTGATATCATTTGAGATGTATCTTTATATCATAGTCAAAGGATGGTTTTTATATTATTTGAGATGTATCTTTTTTAGACGACTTAAACAACATGTAAGATACATACATAAAGTAAAGTTTGTGGTGGGGGTTTGGGGGGCATGTGTACTCTAATTTGTGTTGATGTGGTGTAACACTGAGCTTTGATAGGGACAAAAAAAAGACATTGATTCAAATAATGCAAAAGAATATGAAGACATGTGTCAAATTTATAAATTGTTATGTGACTGTGTTGATAGTGACACGGTTAAATTAGTGGTTTTGCATACTAAATGAAAGGTGTCATTTTGCAATATGACGTTAAGATCATTCTAATCAATAGAACATATGGAGGCATTACAGAGTCCCATGTGAAAGTGGAATTCCTTGGATACTTAAAAGATCAAATTTTTTTTTTCTTTATTTATTTAAAATACTATTTTTTTAAGAAAAAATTGGTACTTTCTATTATTGATGTATAATACGAATAATTGCAATGCAAATTACAAAGTTTCGTGAGGCATATAGCCTAACCACAACCCGTCCCATACTAGGGAACCTGGTCATTGATCTTCTACACAAGATAATGCACCCAAAATATAGCCAAACATTGGCCTGATGACCCCCAAAATGACAAGTTCTCCCCCTGATTTACTATGTCTAAGCAAATACCGAGTATGATTACAAAAAAAATGACTAGAATCAAAATGCAAAAAAAGGTCACAACGCAAACTATCTACAGCATCAATCTCCCTTTGGCTCAAGGAGCTAACAAATCACTGGTAGCCTTAACAACGCCATCCCCCTATCCTCAGTTGCATGGGCGAGATACCCTGCCAACATGTTTTCCAATGTGTGCGCTCCATCCAAGATGGTCTGTTGGCCACGCTTGATTGCCGCAGTGGCCTCTCTGATTTCCTTCACCATATGGTCTTGGTTTTGAAGTTCTCTGTCCAGGAGGATTCTTACTACCGAAAACAGATTAGCAACGATCATTCATCACTGGTGGGACTCCAATTCCCTTAGGAGGGGAAACTCCTTAAGTGCTATCTTAGCCTTGGTGGTCGTTGAGGTCTTAGTGAGGTATTGAGCTCCCTAGTTGAAGTACAAAGTGGGGAGATCCTCCGTCACCCTCGTCCCTTGCTCCGAAGTCCCTTCCTCCCCTAAGCGAACCCTCTCATGAGTACTTCGTCGAGAGCCTCTCCTGCTACGCATGTGCCATCTGGGGGCCATGCTACACAAAACAAGGGTTCCCGAGGTGAAAGAGATAGAAGCCAATAATTCTGGTAATGCATAAAAAACCACATGACTACTGGTCCACGAGAGCAAGCACTTATATAGTTTTGGGCTGGCATTGGGTATCTGAACAACATGAACTTTAAATGACCAAACCCCTTCCCTAGACTGTCCATGGTACAAACAATCATTCCTTCACACTCACTGATCTTAATCAGATCATCCCTTGCCCACGTACCACATGCTTCAATTTTGCGAAGATCCAGGAGCAGCTTTGGCTTCATCCTTTCCCACTCACTGTAGCCTGCACAAACTTCCCTTCATTAATGCTTCTATCTTTCCTAATTCGGGAATTAATATCTTGTGCTCGAAATGAGCCTTTATGAGACTCTTGTACCATCATTTATGATATACGAGGAAATTGAACTCCAAACCCAGATCCCTGCCTCATGTCGCAATTGCCATCCGTCCTTTCCTCTCCGCCTCCACTTGCCATAATGATTGTACCCAAATTTAAGTTGGTGAGGGATGGCGAGTTAAGTATAGAAGGATTCCCCTTCCCTCGTCGATGTTGCATGGCATCCGTCCTGGTTAGCCTTTATCCTTTTCCTATTAGGTCTCTTGCCAGTTGGCCTATGTCGATGGTAGTGAGTTCCATACATCGTCGTTGCAATGCCTGGTCAGAGGTTTCCACCAGCGAGCTTGCATGGAAGGGGACACATGCTCCCACCCCTTTGTTCTCCAGCACATTCGCCAGCTTATTCCCTTGTCTTCGAACGTGCATGAACGGGATGGAAGGGGTGGTGGCTAGAAAACGTTGAATGGAAAGCAACATGCTCTCCCACTTCCAGTTCTGAGAGACTTTTGAAATAGCCGATCCGTGTTGGATTCATCCCACCATGGAGATTATGAGCATGGATTCCCCCTCCACCAACATAGATGTCCATATATTTTACAATGCCCACCTCGGGACACTAACCAGGCCTTCCAATTCTGCAACATTGTTCACAGTTTCTCCAAGGTATCCACAGAAGACACTGAGCACATTTCCTTCAACATTGCGAATGACCCCGCCATATCTAGCCAAGACAAGATTCCCTTTCGTCGCCCCATCAAAGTTGAGTTTGAAGGTGCCCACCACTGTACATTTCCAAGATTCAAGACTCAGTGGGGAGGTGACTAGAGCGTGCAAAATCCAACGCTCCTAAGTAAACTGAAAATACCCCAGTCATTCAATATTTGTCTCTTTGCATTGTCTTCTTTGATTGCTTCGGATTTCCATTGAGTGAGAGTGAGTGGTTCCTTCAAGTGAAGTTCAATTAGCAACCAAACTACCTTTGTTTTCCTATTCTTTTCCTCACAAATTCGTCAGTTTCTCTCCTTCCATACTTCCCACACCAAAAACCCTAGGAATAATTCCCACATTCTGTTGAGAAGCTCAATTGTAAAGGCATGAGATGGACATGTGGCTAGGGTAAGATCTGGGCATCCCCTAACCCTAACGCTCTTTCTGAACCTCTCCTCTGCCATATCCCATAGGGAAGATACCATTGGAAAATTTCCAGTAGGTGATCAATGGTTTCAACCTCTTTATAACATAGACAACATCGGGAGGGGTCGATCATGCCTCTTTGCAGAATATTTTCCCAGGTTAGGATTCTTCGACATAGTAATAACCAGCTAAAAGTTGCAATTTTGGGCCATAGGTTCACCTTCCATACCTTGCTCCATTTTTCCTCCTTCGGTAGTCTGTGTGTTTCCATAAGCAATCCCACCACCTCTACAATACTAAAATCACCTATATTGGACTATCCCCATCGGACTTTGCCCAATCCGTCCACCTTAGGAATCCTTCAAGTCCTCGTAAAAATTGTCCAGGTTCTCTTTGAGGACACATGATTTCCACTAGGGTTTGGGCTTCCACACCCGAAATTGCATGTCTTCCTACGTGGGATCCCAAAATTATTGCACCCGCTCCATAGGATTGCTCTGAATATACATATTTATGTCTTGTATATCTTATATGTCAAACATGTGGAGTAATTGTTGCCATGCATCCCACAAAAAGGAGGATGACTCGCCATCTCATATCTCCCAGAAACCGCACCTTTGAATTAATGTCCTGTTCAGTTGAGCCGCTTTCCAAATATTAGAGCCTGGTATGTCATCCTTGAACCTAATGATATTTTTCTTAGGCCAGTGTGGGTCATACTTGTGGTGTCACAACAATGCCTAAGGCTCCTCAGTGTTGGTGATCCACTACCACCAAATTTTGGCTCCCATGACCCCATTGACACTTACCATATCACGCAGTCCTAGACCCCCTACTTCCTTTGGAGTACACAGGGTATCCCATTTGAACAGGACCCATTTCTAGTGCCCTTGAGATCCTCCCCACATAAAGTTCCTCTGTATGTTTTGGATTTGCTTGAGTACCAATTTTGGAGCATCCAGAACTGAGAAAAGGTAGAGGGGCATTGATTGCAACATCGACTTTACCAGAATGAGATGGCTTGGGAAATTGAGGGCTCTGAATGTCCATTTCTCGAGCTTGTGGTTGAGTTTGTTAAGAAGATCCTTCCATGATATTTGGAGAATATTTGATTCATCCAAAGGAGCACTCAGATACTTGGATGGGAGGTGAAATTTCATGAATTTGAGAATATGAAGAATATTCCTACTCATGACTTTTGGAGTGTTGAAAAAATAGACCTAGGATTTTTCTTTGTTGATCTCCAATCCACTAGTTTCCAGAAAGGTGTCTAAACCGTTTTTGATACATATGGATTCCTGTACCTAGGAGGGGCCCATTGACATGTTATCATCAATGAATTGTTGATGGGTTTGAGGATCCATCCCATCATTGAGTGTAAGACCTCGGATTTGATTTCTTCGTTGCATAGCTTTGAGCATTCGACCAAGTAATTCAACAATAATAATGAATGGGAAGGGCAATAATGGCTCCCCCTGATGAATCCCCCTTGAGGTTGATAATGGTTGTGATGAAGTAACATTAACCAAGATCGAGAAGAAAGTCGAAGAGATAAGCCTCGTCACCCATTCGATCCATTGCTCATTAAAACCAAAGGTCCTCAGTATTGCAGCTAAGAAGGTCCAATTGAGTTTACCATATTTTTTAGATAAGTCAACTCTAAAGTAGCATACCTGGAATATTATCCATCTTTATGGAATGGTGTTGGGCCTAGGGATAGGAAGGTAGAATTCACTTAGAATTCTTCCCAAGTATGGAGAAGTGATAAAGAAGAAGAAGGAGCTACGACAGAAGTAGCGATAGAAAATAAAGAAGAGAAAGGAAGTTGCAACATAGGCAGTAAAGGGAAGGAAGAAGAAGGAAGACGTGCAACAGAAGAGGAAGTCGCGATTGAAGGAAGGAGTCTGAAAAATGGAGGAGCGATAGAATAACAATATCAAAAGGCATGCGAGTAGCATAGAGACTAGAAAATGACAGTAAGGCGCAATGCTTAGAAAGTGATAGGTCTTAACAATTGTGGGTACAACTTCGACTAGGGCCGATAGACACCATACGTATGAAGTAATTTTTGTAAGTCAAGATGTTAGTGCCTCTCGTTAGGTGTTACTGGAATAAGAAAGAAAACCTGTTGGCTGGGTATCAGAATTCGGCTGATAAAGTGACAAAAAACAAGTCTATATTAAGTCTGTTATAATGAGTCTGTATCAAGTTTGTATTGAGTCTGTATTGAGTCTGTAATGAGTATGTATTGAATCACTATTGAGTCTATAATGAGGCTAGGAGAGAGCCCAAGCTGTATATGGGTTAGATCCTCAATTTGGACTTCGATTAGAAAAGGGTAAACTCTCACTAGCTTCTGATTGTTATATTTTGTTTGATGACTATGTATTTTGTCTATCAGGATTGTTGAGTGCATCTGAGTTGAAGGATCTGCAGTTGACTGCACAGAAGAGTAGGAAAGGTTGAGTCGATCCAGGCTATGTGTAGATCATTAGTGGCGCAAAGTAGGAAGATAATAGAGAGAATATTAGATATCATGAGAGGGGGGAAGAGTCTGTAAATATAGAGAAGAATATATTGAACAAAGTGTGTAGCCTAGTGCACAGACAAAAGGTGCATATATTTCCTCAAGCCAGATGAAGAGAACCTTGTGGTTTTTTCCCGGATGGGTTTCCACGCTATATTTTGTGTATATGTGTGAATAATGAATGTGTTTTAAATAATTGTGTAAATGTTGCATTGAATGAATGATTATAGATTTTCTTACAGAAGAATATATGTATATCAGTTAAATTGTATTAGTGGAATATGATTATTTTGCACAACCATTGTTGATATAATAAGTTGCATAAGAGAATCTAGGTAATGGCCTAACTGATGGATCACTGTGAACATAAATAATCCACCCACAGACCTTGTTGAGAACCTTGGTAGGAATCCAAGGTACCAAAAATTCCCCACCTAACTGTAGAAACATGGTTATGCCAGTTACCCATTCAAGAGAGATATATCGGGTGAGATGACATCTACATCGCAGGTTTTGCCGACTGAGCCCTGCTTTGTCAGGCCGATATCTAGGGATTTGTTGCGCTGAACTGAAGGGACTGAACTTGGGCCAGGATCCTTGGAGGAGGGATAAAATCCAACAAATATTTTCGTTTCCAGGATCGAATTATTTTAGTGAGCGATATGTTGTGGCAACCAACAAAACCAAAGATCTAGAATTGGGTGGATTTTAAAGAGTTAGAATTCACATGTAAAGAAAGAAAAGGATACCAGTGGAACCCAGCAGAGTGGTTGGGCCTGTACATCTATACAGAATCTCATGATATTTTCTTTTCTGAGTTTCCCATTGTGTTGCATGAATGGTTTTCTAGGTTGGAAACCCAACAAAGAGATTTCGAAGCAGGAGAACCGAAGGAGTGGAATCCTCAGTTAATTGAGTGACTGGAAGGAATGAGAAAACCTGTGTCGAGGGCTGTGGATTTTTGGATAGACAGTATCTTAGAGGGATACATTACTAAGTTTTTTGTTGACACAATAACCTCATACAGTGAGGTAGAGCGAAAAAAATTTCAAGGACCACGCGGTAGATATCTGTCATCTTTAAAGACAATTGATTATATGTGAAAATGTTATTCTGTGAATGTGACAAGTGAAGGCTGTGATAAAAAGAACTGGGTATGTTGTAGCAAAAATCTATAAAAAATGATGCACCCTGAATTGAGATGTTCCTAGGAGATAATGGAACTGAACTAGAGTTGGTATTTCTAATAAGAAGAAGAATATTTAGATCCAGTAAGCAAAGAAATAATCTGTTGGGAAGAGGGAGTTGCATCATGAACAGAGAAGAAGAGGGCTATGAGCTTGCGTCGTACTTAAACGAAGGGTCTTGCGACGAAGAATAAGAATATCAACCGATATAATAAGGAGACGAAGAATCAAAAGAGTCAACTAAAGCTCCAGAACGAGAACGTGGTTGCAACTCGCCTACAACGCCATACACATCACTAGAGGTAAGATTCAAAGACTTATCTCCAAGTTCTTTTGTAAATACAAGTAGTACTAACGCTGTAAATAATAGATAAGGGAGTCCAGCTAGACAAAATTTTGTTTCGACTGTACCAACAATAAATACAATGGATGGATCTAGATTAAGTTTCCAATATTCAATGGAAATGGGTTTGAGGAACCAGAACAACATTGGTTCCTTTGTGAGGTTGTGTGGATTGTGCGACAGACGCAGGATGATAATATCAAGAAAGAACATATGATCACGACTCTGTAAGTTCGTGCACTTGACTGGTACATGAAATTTTCCATAGTGCTAGTAGGAGTTGTCTACAAAATGCTTGATGAGATTTGAGTGGGCATGATATATGAGTTTAGAAATCCAAAGTATGAATCATAGTGCATAAATGAGATCAAATAAATTAAGTAGCTACCAACAGAATCTGTCTGGGACTTTAACTAGAGATTTAAGACATCGATGGCCAAAGTAAGCTTCCAAATGTCAGATGTACAACATAAGGAATGGTTTATTGTCGCCTTGTTTCCACATATCCAACCCTGTTGATGCAACAGAATATTGTATCACAGACAAAATATATGGAGATAGCAATGAAACTAGAATCCTCGTTGATTGGAGATAGCGACACATGAATTATACAAATTCAGCCATAGCTTTCCAACCTTATGGTGAACTCCACGACATTAAGAGAGGAAAGGAAGTTCAAGAATAACTATGGTGTACAAGATGTAGAATACACGGGCACCATAAATACAATTTCCCAACGCTCATGAACTACATCGCAACATGAGCGCTGAATCCAATAAACAACCAAGGGATGCCTTGGTGTAGAATATTCCAAACTAGGGGCTACAAGTCTGAAGAATGTGTACTTAGAGAAGATTGTAACTGCACCAGCTAGTCTTTATTGTAAATTTTGTAAATCAGTAGGTCATGATGAAAAAGGCTGTAGAGCACTTCAATTGCTGCAAGAAAAGACGATGGATACCTACTTAATGAAAAATGATGAGCAGATGCAAGCTAAATGAGCGCAAAATTAGTATCATCCTGCTCAATATCAACAACCACAGTACCCTCAATCACAATACCAAATAAATCAGTACCCACAACAACAACAATAACCTCAGCAAAGGGGGGGGTGGAAACATTCGAGGTCAAGGACAACAACAAAGAGGAGGAGGATATTATCGTGGAAGAGGCCAAGTCATATGCTATAATTGCGGACAACCAAGAAATTTTTCCTAAGATTGTGAACATCTTGCAAAAACATGTGGATATTGTAAAGCATTTGATCACAATGTTGAACAGTGTCCGCAACTAATTGCGAAATGGCAGGATCAAATTGTTGTCAACCCTAATTCAGTGCAAAATTAGAATCCAAACCCCAACCATATTATTCAGATGATTTCAACCGAGCCGAGAGAACCTCGCATTACTATGGTTACAGGAGGAGGTGTTGCGACAGGTGTAGACCAGAATACACAACAATCACAACCATAGGTGAGACCCGCAAAACAAAAGAAAGCACCGCTAAATGTCCAAAAAGAGAAAGAATTATTCTTGGATGTGTGACCAGAGTTTGTTGACGCTAATCAATCGTCAACATTGAGACACATCAAAACCATGCCTAAACTATTTTAACAATTACTCAGGAAGCAACCAATGAAAAATGTTAGTAAGGTTAAAGAAATTTTCAAAAATTGTTTAGCACTAATAAACGATAAAGATTTTGTCATAGAACTGACAACACTAATAGAAGAAACTCCATATGACCTGCGACTTGAAAAAAATGTTAACCATATCGGGAAAATACTAAAGAAAAGCCAAGAACTGTGAATGACTGGACATATAGGAGAATATTATATGGATTATATCATATTATATTAGGGCTCGGATGTTAACATATTAACAATACAAACACAAGAGAGCATGAATAAACCGAGACTAGACTAGTCTCTCATTCAAATAAGACTTGCGAACTAGTCGAAGGTTCTACCAATTGGTAGACTAACTCAAGTGCTTGTAGAATTCAAAGGATTAAGAACATATTCCGACTTTGAAGTAATTTACATTGTTGATGACACAAATCCGTATCCTGCACTGTTGGGAATTGATTAGGTAGTAGAAAATGAAACCCTTATAAAATTTATGAAAAGGATCTTATCATTCAAATATTATGAACTAAGGGTGGTTGCGCCAATTGATCTGCTCAAAGGGCAGAGATATGTTGAGCCAGTAAACAGTGAAGGTCAAGGAAATTACCTGGATCAATCATATAATATCATGTATTCAAGAGAAGACTATATAAATCCAATCACTGATGGAAAACTGAGTTGGAAGAGTGTAAGTTCATGCACATCCAATTCAGGTGATGCCCTGGAAAATTGGCAGAACAAGCTACATGAAGTATCCATGAGAAGATGCACAAGAGTTACAATATCTGTCCAAAGGGTAGGAGTTGAAGCAAGAAAACTACCTACATATGAAGGATTACCTAACCTTGGTATTTTATGGTGGAATTTGAAGAAAAAGTTACAGAATCGCAGCGACTGTATGCCTTGGAATTTGTGCTAAAATCTACGCCCGCTAGATGGTAGGATACCTATAAAAAATCTATCCTTGATTGGCCACAGTGTTAATGATTACTAGTGATTAGATTTGGGGAAGAGATCAGTTATTCTAATTAGAAGTATATAGGACTGATGAATCTTGTGGAGCATATTGAACATTGTCGTAGGACATGGCAAGAATATCTGCTACATGAGTGGGTTCATCAATCATACACACTTTGGAAATGGTACCAAGAAATTGGTATACATCAGTAGAGCTGCAACGAGGAACTGTCAAATGGGAAGAGTTAGTTACAAGATTCACACATACATTTGAATTCGCAAGTGAACATATAACGATTGATGCTATGCTAAAGAAAATGAAGGAAAATATTGTTACAGAGAAAACTTCCTATTGCTTGGGGTGTACCACAACAGACAGAGTAACCGCATAAATCAATCCCTTCCCAACATGCAAGAGAAATAAAACATCTAACACTAAAGGATCTCGAAACATACCTTATTCTGGATGGTTGATGTAGATCCCCGTTGAGCTTTTTCCAATCCCGCTTGTGTTAACCATTTTCTCTCTCAACAATAGTAAACAATAAAAGCATGCTATATAATGGTGTTAGACCCACTCTAGCATATATAATCAATAATGTATAAGCAATTGAAAGCATCCATGGATCCAATATTCATTTAAATGCACATAATTGGACAGGAAAAGATATTTCTATTAATATACATCAAATATTACATGAATGATAGCCTCTGTCGGCATGTCTGCGAACCGAAGAAACTGAGTCCTCCACCTAGGCCTCCACCACCTCAATCCTCCATCTCTCGATAGCAAGCTCACAAGCAAAGGAAAGCTTGGGAAGAACACCAAGTGCTCCAAGGGACAAAGGGATGCAGACTCAAGTATAAGAAAGCTACAACAACAATGGACTATAGTTTTCTTGCTCTTCAATTATCCTCCTTCAATGTATCCAAAGGGTTCCTTTTATAGTGCTTCAATGGGGTAATGGAAGTTAAAATCTGAGCGATCTCGAGGCATATGGAAGGCCAGGAGACAAGTGACTTGGTTCCACATCAAGGAAAACTCCAAAAATATTTGGCCTTTTGCACACATCCTGATGTATGATGGTTTAAGGGTTACATCCATGTGTATACGCGAGAAAGGGTTTAAAAGTCCCGCATAGAAAATAACAGGTGTTTTTAGGGATTATCTTGGAAACATCAAAGGTACAAAAATAGTCCATGGGGTCCAAAGAGTCTGCAGAGGGACAGGGAAGGCCATGAATGTGTGTTCTACCATTTGTGGTAAAATCAGTTGTAACAGATGCCTCCTAATGTGTGAGGTCAGAGGGGTGATATAATGGCTGAAATACATTATAAGTCCATCCCAGAAGTGGAGTGATGAAGAAATAGGTGGAAGAACTAGCCATCTAATAATATAGTACCAATATCTCTACATATGACTGTAAGTACATACAGCAGTCCTGGATACATAACAGTACAATGGCCATGAATAGGCATGATACAAAATATGACATGTGTGGTCATCGTCACGTATAATATAGATAGATCAGAATATCCATGATGAAGATATACAAAGGATCATGATCTCCATGAAAGCTGAAGATTTACAATGGATCAAGATCTCCATAATGGCTGAAGATATCTGACATACACTGGAATCAAGTCATAAGAGCTGAAATCTCATGAACACTGATATGATCAAGGAGGTAACATATATGAAATGCCACCAATATGGAAAGTATTCTACACAAACCACTACAATTACATGTCCTACTATGTGAATACAGGTGTCGAGGTCGAACATAGTATCCCATCATCTGATTAGCAGTCATTGATGTATACCATTAACAAATGTGAGATCACCCACCGATAATGAAAATGGGAATCAAGATACTAGAGTGCAATCTAACAAGTGCGAATAAATGTGTTCAGGTCGAACACTTGAAAGAATCCATCGATCAGGGGACATTGATGTATTCCCAAAACTATCAATGGTGAGAGAACCTACCACTGATGACTGTAAGTCTAAAGGCACTCAAATGACTCTAGAATCCTATCCCAGAATAAATGATCTGAAGTTGATGGGATGAAATCCATTGGAAGGAGAGCATTAAGGCATCCCCCATCATCTAACACGAGGTACTTGGCAAAGTTGTATAATGTGGAAGGACTTGATCATAATGTGCTCGAACCAATACCAGTACTGGGAATGACTGACATGCAAATTCAGGAAAAATGAGGAATGGCCGACTCAGGCTTCAACTTCCTTCGAACAAGAGCATAAAGGAGAATGGTGATTGAATGTAGGTAGTATAGACTCAACATACAAAATTGGTACATCTCTGTGACACAGGAGGCATCGATAGAGGCTCCATAGGGACTAGAAGCTTAACTAGTCGGTGGAGATAAACTCAAAGAAACGAGTGCAGCTCCTAAATTCAAACTATTAACCCAACCAACAGATATGATATACAGTGCTCTATTTGAAGGCGACATGACTCGACTGTTGCTAAAGATAACATATTTTCCTATCTGGCTTCTTGGTTTTTTTATTTTTTTGGACTTTTTCAAATATAGTGAAAAGCTTGAAAAAGAATAAAAGTGCTTTATAGTTACAAATCTAGGGGGAGTTGAGTGTCAAGGGCCAAACAAACTACTTCCAAGCAATAGAACATACCTATGCTCAATGCAAGGAAACATGTGTAGGATAACGACACTCAGGGGAAAGTCCCCTCCCCGTAAAAAATAGGGAATCAAGCTGCAGAAGATATATAAAATGTCTCTGCTTGGCTGGACATGAGACAAGCTCATGCTATATGGATAATAATCAAAGTCAGGGAAGCCGGCATAAGGCTCAATAAGGCAAGAAAAACTCATGATAATGCAATTACAACTTGACATAAGGGAGTCTTGGGGAAAAGGCCAACAAAAATATCAAGAGGAGTATAAATCACCCAAGCAGGAGAAGCTGAGTTTTGAGTGTGACGGCTAGAACCATTAGTGAATCCTATGTAAAAGGAAGACTCCATCGACATCTGCCATAAGAAATGGAAGCTAATCAACAAACCCGATCACCATAAGAAAACCTAACTATGCAATTCAAAAAATGTACAATAATATACAACAATCAGCCCTGGCTGAAGATCATGCATAGTATTTTTTAAGATAGAACCCATTTCTAGGCTTCGCCAAGGCTGTCCCTTCATAATCCACTAGCTCATAGGCACCCTTCTCTAACATATGTTTGACCATGTAAGGACCATGCCACATGGGATTAAACTTCCCTGCCCCCAAGGGTTCTTCAGCTTGATCCCACAAAAGGACCAAATCACCTTCACTAAACTTCCTCAGATGGAGAGACTCGTCATATTGGACCTTGACATGACGCTTATTTACTTCTAGAGCCACTAAGGCATCTCGACACTGCTCATCAAGCTGCTCTAAGTGGACCAAATGTTCTTCCAAAGTGGAAGTGTCTAGTAAAATCTCTATAGCTAGCTTCAGAAAGGGATTTCACATTCAACCGTCAAGACATACTCCACCCCATGTACAAGCTAATATGGAGAGAAACCAGTGGCAGTCTTAACCTCGGTTCTATAGGCCCACAAAGCAAGATATAACATGATATGCCAATTCATCTTGCTTTGTGTGATGGTTCATTGGAGAATAAACTTAGGTGACTTATTCACTACTTCAACCTGTCCATTCACTTGAGGGTAATAAGAAGAGGAGTGCTCCTGCTTATACCCTAACTTTGAAGCCAACTCTTTCATCATTTTATTCTGAAAGTGCCTACCATGGTCAGTGACAAGCTCTTTCGGAATGCCGAACTGAGTAATAATTTGGTTGAAAATGAAATGCACGGATGTCTCACCATCGAATTTAACTGTGGGCATAGCCTCTACCCATTTCGTGAAATAATCGATAGCCACTATAATGTGATGATGCCCCCCAGCTGAGGTTGGGTTGCAATCCACAAAGTCAAGCCCCCACTTGGTAAAGGGACCGACGGTGACAATAGGATGTAACAGGGTTGGATGCAAGCACATATTGCATGCAAACACCTAGCAAGGGTGACACTTCTTGACCGCATTAACACAATCTTTGAAGATCAATGACCAAAAATATCCTGCTCTCAAGATTTTTTGGGTTGTAGAAAGCCCAGATAAATGACCACCACACGCCTCTCCGTGGCAATCATTCAGCACAACCTCAGCCTCATCATGGGTTAAACAACAACACAAAATGGAATCTACCCCACAACGGTACAAAGTGTTATCCACTATAAGATAGTTCTTAGCTACATGACGTAATTGTCGTCGCTCATCCTGTGAAAGGTGAGTAGGGACCTTCAACGTTTTCAAATATACAATGATATCCCCGTACCACGGGTCCAAAGTTGAGATAAGGAAAATATGCGCATCGACAAATGTATCCTCATAAACCTCTTCCTCCTCCAAACTTGGAAAATCGGATATGAGCTCTGCAAAGATCAACAATTTCTTTGATTTCATTGAAATGAATTCGAGATCGAACTCTTGCAAAATAACAATCCATTTATTGTATTTTCCCCCAATAATCCTTCTAGTGAGGATGAACTGAAATGGATTGATATGATCTACAACCAAGGTCCGATGAAGGATAATTTAATGTCTCAATATCTGAACTGCATGAACGGTGTCCAAGGTAAGCCTCTCCACATGGGAATAATGGATTTCCGCATCAATAAGGTTTCGGCTCAAATAATATATGACATGCTTGTGGAGCTCCTCATCCTCCTAAACCAAAACCATACCAACTGTCTCCATAGACGCGGCCATGTGGAAAATGTTGTGAGAAGGGCATGTGGAGGAGTATAAGATGAATAGTTAATGTTCCCGCATAAACAATTAAGGGTCAAAAAATACCTTGATGTTGTTAGATAACCACCCAAATTGTATAAAAAGGGAAGAAGAACTAAGGAAAGCTATTGGAATCAGAGTTGATTGGGTGTAAGGATGGATATTTGTACCTAATGGAAATGAGAACAATCCAAGATAATCTTTCCTATGTAATGTGTGGTATATGTGAACCGATGGGTTGGTTGCAAGACCTCGATGTCTCTAGATTGTACTCTCTATAATATGCTCTGTTTTGATTAATAAAATCAAGAAAGGTTGGATCCCCCTAAAAATTTCATATTGGATGTGTATGAGAATGAATCTATTTGTATTTTCCTTTTACATGCAATGCATGATTAGTAGAGGACAATAGTTTTGTTTCTCTTTCTGTTGTGCAACATGATAACCGATTAAAATGAATTCTGAGAACCTTCCCTTGTCTGATCTTCATTAGTATTTCCCTCATCTTCCATTTCTCCTAGAAACACTTTGGTTCATATATTCCTTTCCTTTAGGAATAATGAAAATGTTTACACATTTAGAATACAATGGTCCTTTGTTGGCCCTTGCATAGAGCCCCAGTCCATGAACTTTTTGGGCCAACAATTTTGTGATTCTTTCTGGATATGGACATGTGTAAATTCAAGAAGGTGATGCTATATATATATATATTGGGAAACCCTCAGGTACTTCCCCTCATTTTGAAAATGGTACCCAAGGTAAACTGTCGGCCCTGATTACGGGGCCAAACCCAGCAGGGACATCAAGTGAGGCCCTTGCATATCCACCCAAAACTTCGACCCCAATACCTTCTGCTTACGAATACAACTCTCAACCACTTGAGTGAAGCTCCTAGGTAATATTTGTTTTAAACCACAATCCATATGTATGTTTGTAAGATGGAGGGGGAGTTTTTGCATAAACATTTTGAAAAATAAATCACGTGTCTTATGACATCTGACATTCTTCTTCTCTTATGTATCTATTCCTTTCAAAAGATCTCAACATATGGGGGATGAATCCACTAAATGTGTCTAGTGAAGGTATGGAATAGTTAGTTTTAATGAGTTGCATTAGGAATATGTACCTATAGAACTAGTTGTGTTTCTCAACTGCAAGTTCTATTTTTCTTATGTGCAAATGTAGCCCAGAAATTCCATATGGGTAGAAATCCCATTATTTTTCCACTAAATTAATTTTTCAAGTGTGTATAGGGAACTCTTAGCCTCCAATATTCAAGGGTCATAGTCAATAGAAAGATAGGTGGCTCAATGATATTGAAAAAAACACTTGACCTCAACATATGACTCCATAGGGTATATCCCTGTCTTCGTTTCTACACACTTGTGGTGAAAGTATTTTAAAATCCCTAGGAAAACAACCATGTTTCAAAGGAGAAATTATTATCGTGTGTTATTTGGATTCCTATCCCCATAATCCTAACTTAAACTATGAATTTTTGTGTGACCTCTCATGAGGGATTTTAAGTTGGTTAGATACTTGCACTAGGTTATTTTTAAAGGGGACTATGGTGGCATCATAAACCAATGGTTTATGTTTAAATGGTGTGATGGTGGAGGTATTTCAGTATTGTTATTCTTTTTTGTTCACCAAGATCACTTCATTGGTGCAAGGTGAAGAGAATAACAAATAAAAAAACTCTTTAGGTCTTTTTTGTGTGTGATTCAAGTAATGAAACCAAAATTTCCTAATAATGCTTGCAAAAATGTGAAAAAAAGATACAAATGATGTGAACTTTAGGGTTATTATTATGTCTCTTCATTACCTATCACCACCATGGTAGGCCTCTATTCTTCCATATATAGTTGATAGGGAATACATTTGAATGAAGCGTTGCCAACATAAGGGCCATGCGATCCATCAAGTTATCATGATTCACTTGAGAAGTGGGCTTATTTTCCTAACTATGAAATGAATTTTGTAAATAAACTACAAGTTTTGAAGCAAATGTGGCTTTTTAATTTTCTAAGATCTATTCTGAGCACAAATCAACGAGTATTCTACGAATACAAATATTTTTTCAATCCCATGTTTGTGTGAGTTATGATAGCATAAACAATTGTCCTAATAGTAATATGATAACTTCAAATTGATGTATAATTTTACATTGCTCAAAATAGAAAAAATATTTGCGAGTATCTAGCGCTACCTAACTATTTTGTTAAAATAATTAACAATAAATTAAGTTAACGTACAAAAAATGGAAGTGAATAAAGGATTTTAGACTATGCATCGACGTATAGTGATAAGCAAAAAAACATCCACAGTTAGTGTAAGGAATTTTAATTCCACCCTATATCATTTATGTGATTTAATTACTATGCACATATAATGAAATCCAAATTCACAAGATTAGCAACCTATAATTATTGAAAAATTAAAAGATTCCTTCCAACCTATGAGAAATCATTGATTAATGGCCAAACAATTAGTTTCAAGCCTTCTTACACTAGTTATTTTATGGACATTCACGCAATTATTTAGGAAGGTAGTAGACCCTCTCGCGAGAATTTTTTTCATTGTAATCTAATGGGACTTCACACAATTTTACAAGAAGGTAGTTACTTTATCCAAGAAATGTTTTTCTTGAATCTAGTGGGACTTCATTCAATCATACGAGGTGGTAGGTAAATCTCTTGGTAGAGATGAAAAATATAGCTTATTATCTCCAAACTCATTCTTCTAGTATGACCTTGCAATTCTTTTTTTCTTCAAATTTAAATGAATCATAAATGAGGACATGGCAAGTAACTCAAAGAAAGGTCAATGATGCACACACATGCTCTTCTATGTGAGACATAAAAGGAGATATGTTGGTGAATAAAAGTATGTTGGTCAAAAAATTAAAGGCGTAAACATCCGTTTGATCACATGGATTTCCTTGGAAAACTCATCATTTACAATATTGCATTAAATAATTTAACTCCCTTCATTGAATCAATGAGATCATTCACATATTTATAAATGGTGATCATTATATATCTAGAAATAAAAGGAAACTTTTAGGGGCGAAATTTAGCCCGTGGGTTATTTTTCGACCTTTTTTCCAAAAACGATTCACCAATTTTCCTTTTTTTTCAAAGGTGACTCACCCAAATTTCATGGGATAATTTTTTAACTTAAAAATAAAAGTAAAATATATAAAAAAAATTAATAGGTTGCGAGTGACAAGCAAATTTGAAGTGCATGGAATATTAGAATGATCATTTTTTTCCATTATACCAAGTCACATTAATAATAAAAATAGTTTTTAACCTTTTTTATGTAGTTGAAAATATAGTTAAGAATACTTAGTTAGGAATTCAACCCATTTGTGATTAAATTTTTTAGGAGTGTGATCACTAATAAAATACATACTTATATATTATTCATATAATTATTAACATGATACATAACCATCTTAAAAACCATAAGTTAACAAGCAATAGGCCACATAACATAGGAACAACCATTCAACAATGTTTAATATATTCAACAACCTAGAAACACTTGACTTCCCTTATACTCCTTGTTGTTTTCTAGACCCACCCAATATGGTGGTCAACCTCTATTTGGTTCTTCATAGTCTAACCTCTCTCCTTGGTCACCTTCCAAGCACTTAGTGTCCCCTAGGTCATCATCTCTAACAGGGCTCAACTTGAGGCATTTTTCATCCTAGTGCTAGCACCATTTCTGGATAGCAGTTGGAAGGGGAGTCAGACCAAAGAAGATAAAAGGTAGGATCTAGAATTTTTATCATATGACCAGAAGGTATACAGAAATGGGTTTAAAATACTACAACTGGTCACTTTTCCTATGTTTGAAAGTCATATACTCAAGAGACGTTATATTTTAAACATTATAAATAAGTTTCATATGACAAGTCCTCCCTTATGTTATATCATGGAAATTGTAGATATGCAGTGAACAGGATTAACGGTTGTAAATTGATCCACTGGGAAAAGTTGCAAGGTAAGAATAAAATCAGTTGCCAGCGGAATGGGTTAAAAGGAAACATAAATCTACAGTTCGATGAATAGTGGGAAGTAGATATGCGACCAACAAAGATTCCGCTGATGAGACATGCACATGAAAATCAACTTTTTTCCAATCAACAAAAAATCATATATCTCACAAAGATCAACGACGAATATCTGAACCAAGGTAAGATCAAATATTGGTATGAATTATGTTGGAAGAACATGCGCAAAGGAAGTAATTTTGAGGACCAACAAAATTTGGTAGGCCATCACTGGTTGAGGTTTGGTGATTAAACTTGAAATAATATTGACGATCCATATTTATTCCATTGAGTGAACCTGCGCGGAGGGAAAATGTTTTCAAATCAGTAGAATATGGTACAGGACACATGTTTTAACAGTCATGATGGAAGCCCAATATATATCAAGGGCCTATAATCATTCTGATATTCGAAGGTGCATGGGTAAAAATGTTTTGTGAGCCAGCGGAATTGGTTAAAGGGATTTCATAATCAATGGTGTATATTTAATCTGATCAAGATCTACGGTCCAGGTTGATTCCGCTGAATCAACATGCACTAGAAAAATTGAGAGGAGCCACAACAAAAACGATTTAAGGGGATCAGGGATGAATGGTTGAGATTTAGGGAGGTTCAAATCTACGCTTGAAAATCACTCCACTAGGAGAAGATGTGCACTTGTTGTGGAGCTAAGGTTGAGCAGAATATTAAAAGGAAAACTTAATCAACGATGGAGATTTACAAATATAAGATCAAGGGTTGAGTTTTGATCCGCTAAAGCAAGGTGCAGGTTAGTTATGAAGTGAACTGGTGGTGTTAAAAAAATGAAAAAATCTACAGTGGTGAAAAAATTAGATATTAATATATGGTTGAAACTAGTTCTGCTACATGAAGTTATCGGAGAGATAAGGATGGGAGATATAGCGGAAGTGAGAAGTACATTAGTAACTAGTGATCAAGATCAATGGATTAATATGAAAGGCACTAGATCCATGGACATGAAATAATTTGGATGAATAATATGCATGGAAAATAAGAGAATAAAATAATATAAAAGCAAATCATGTGGATTTGGTTTATTTGTATGTTTATGCATTGGAAAGCAAGAGTTCATGACTGTGTGGAAGAAGCCAACTCATACGAATATTTTCTCCACTTTTCAAGCAAATAGGTAGGCCTTTTTATCTTACCCATATCTATTTAAACATGGAAATGTAGAAGGAATGGAGCCTCGGGTATTGGAATATCATAAAATAGAGGAGGTTTTTGAAGACAAGGACTGTGAAAATTTTGACACTATATTATTTGTTAGTTCAATAGACTTATTGAAAAACAAGTTAAAGGTTCTCAAATACTAGGGAACTAATGTCTATGGAGTTTTCCGTTCTCATTTCCAGTTTTTAAGCACTAAACAAACCCCAAACTTCCCAGAATTTGTTGACTGGTGCGCCTGCAATTATTCCTCTTCCGAAAGGGTGATTATAAATGTGGATAAGTATAAAATACTCAGTCCTTTCAATTCATTAGTATCCTGAAACACATTCTCTATTCCAGTTACCTTTACCCAAGTGTCTAATGAATTTAGTGAAGAAAGCTTAATTCAAACATTCAGAGAAGCTACTGTAGAAAAAAATCAAGATTTATTCAATACTTGTTTCAAACCATATGTCTCTTTGCAGAACCAAGCCTTTCCTGTTGGTACAAGTATGTTTACTGATGAAACATAGTTTGTCATTTCCATTATGAGTTAGTTTCCAGTTTTAGATACTTATAGGTATGTTACAGAGTCCCTAATGGGTGTGTTGTTCAGAATAAGTACTGGTCAAGTTGAGTCTGTTGATTCAAGTCAGTCATATTGCCTTAAATTTTATGAGTTCTTAGTTGAGAGTATCCACTCGCAGCAAAATAACTTCCACTATACTCGATTCTTCATATTCCAATCCTATTTGGTGATAATGTTTCTATCCTTTAATGAGGAGAACCTACAATTCCCAGAGTTGGTTCTCACTAATGAAATGCGTAATAATTTTAGCAAATATATGAACTTTTTGATGTCTGAAGTGTACAAGGTGTTTTTCCAATAGACGTTGCCCGGGTTTTTACCTCTTATGAAAGAAATGCTATAATTTTCCCTTGAGAAAAGAATTGGAGACTAATTTTTAATGGAAGAAGGGACTATAATTAGAATATATGGATTTGTTCATCCACCATATGTATTACCAACTTTCTTAACTCCCAAAATATTTGATTTAGATTTGATTAGAAAGAATTTGATTATTGAAAATGAACAATTCATTAATTTCAAGAAATCATCTAAGATTAAATTTCCATGGGTAACTGACCCATTCATCATAAAAAACAGGGCTGCTTTTCCAGTGGTGGAAAATTTGCTCAAGGAAATGAGATTTCCAACGGATGCAACTATTAATTATGATCCCCACCATTTTATATCCATAAGAATACGTGTAAATAAAAATAATCCCTTTGAACATCATGAAGTTGGAGGTATGACTAAAAGTGCCAATTGGATGGATTATCCTCATGAGACACAATATGATAAGGATATGAAACAAGATTCCACTTCATCAATGAAGGATTCCAGTTCCACACAACCATACCCCTCATCTATTGTTCCAGCAACTGAGAATATGACACCCATAGCAAGTCATTATGAAAGGACTAACAAGAGAGACTTCTCTGATGCTATGGATACAGAAGAAGAAGACACTACTATGACACCAAAGAAGCAGAAAATTGAAGAGACAAGGAATATAGTACAAGTAGCATATGTCAAAGGTAAGGAAAAGAACATGAAAGTCAAAGTACCAGGCTTTGAAATCAAGGACTATTCCTTCTCAGAAACACCTAAGGACTCCACTTCTCAGTTTAAAACCATATTTGAACTGTTTGACAAGTATAGAGATGACAAAGATGTGGCTACAAATGAATCTTTAAAGCTATATGTATATGTGAGAAAAATATCTAGCAAATATGTATTCTTAGTTACTGCCAGAGATTACACTCAGAACACTTTGAACTTGGCTATAGAAACTAAAAACAAAGTTGTTGAGATGAGGATGAGTCTAGAAAACATTCCAATTCATGATATGATTAACCTTCATAAATAGACTGGAGAGGTAATATATAGTGACCTACTCAAAACCATTTTGAAGGTGTCTAGACTGCAATATGCCAAGAGTAAGGTCAAAAATCAGCTAAGGAAAGAGAGGGTTGAAAATAAAGCTCATCGGCAGCAGATAAAAAGCTTCAAGGTGATTTGTTGACTATTGATAATGAAGCTGATAAGGGAGAAACCACTCGAAAGATGCTAAATGAAAAAGAGAAAATTATCCAACTCCTCAAAAAGAAATTGAAAATTCTAGCTACCCAACTCATCCAAGCTTCAGAGCGTACGGAATTGGAGAAAGAAAAGGAAACTCTTAATGATGAATTAAGTGATTGTAAAGAAAATCTCTTGAAGTTTGTTGAAGAAAAGAAGCAATGGGAAAAATATATGAGTCTTTTGGCTGAAAATGAAAAATCTTTGAAGAAAAAAAATAGAACTAGAAAAGGCACTAAATGAAAAGGATAAGGATCCCGAGTTTTATAGCTGATTTTAACACACTTGGTAAATCACACCTTTATGGCCTTCCATGTCCCTCTCTAGACTCTTTAGACCCCCTTGCTCAAGTTATACTTTTATCAACCAAGAAAGTCCCTAAAAAACACATGCTTATGTGTATACTCAAATTTTAATCCAATAGCCGTGTGTACACGCAGCTTTTGAGCTAATACCCACGTACATTGGGAAATGTGCATAAAGATAAAATGATTTGGAGTTTTCCTCATAGAGTCTCAGATAACTTGATTCTTGGCCTTCCATATGCCTTGAAAATGCTCAGAATCGACCCTCCATTACCTATTGGAGGGCTATAGATTGAGCCTCTTGGATGCATTGAAGGAGGATAATTTTGGAGAGCAAGGAAACTATATTTCATTGTTGCCTCACTTATTTATGCTTGAGTCTGCATCCCTTTGTCCCTTTGTAGCACACATTGATTCTCTTCCCAAGATTGCATTTTCCTTGTAAGCTTTCCATGGAGATGGAGGATTGAAGTGGTGGAGGCCCAAGTGGAGGACTCAGTTTCTCCGTTTCGACGAGGTGCCGACAGAGTTTTCCACTGTTCTAGATATGTTTTTATTAATAGAAATATATTTTTCTTGTCCAATACATGTGCATAACTATGAATATTTTTCCATGGATGTAGTTATTTGCTTATACATGATGGTTTATATATCCTAGAGTAGTCCTAACACTTTAATATATGGCATGCTTGTCTTGTTCGTTGTTGTTGAGAGTGAATTATAAATACAAGCATGTTGGAAAAACTCAACGGGGATCTACATCAACTGTCTAGAATAAGTTATGCTTCATATCCCTTAGTGTTAGATGCATTTATTCTCTTGCATATTGGAAAGGATTGATTTCTGATGTGATTCAGTTTGTTGTGGTCTACCCCAAGCCATAGGAAGTTTCTCTCTGTAACAGAATTAGCGACTCTGCTGGGGATGTTCCTTGTTTTTCTTTGGGTTTTGGGTGCATGATGTGCTTGACTTGCTCTATGTTTCTCCCCGTTTATGTGTCCCATTTAGTAGTATCTTCATCCATTGACACTCCCCTAGAGTGTTTTGACCCTTAGCCTTCTTTTTACCACTTTCTTCTTTGTATACGTAATATTTTTCCCAAAAGTGGCGTACATACGCCATTTTTGTCCTAAAAATCACGTACATATGATATTGTTCTTTGAACAGTCGCGTACATCCTCCCTTTTGGTTGCGTTTGATGTGGGAATTTGTAGGGTGGATTGTGAGTGTGGCTGGGTCTTCCTAGGTACTGATGTTGTCTTTTCACTGCTTCTTTTGCGACCAGAGACCCCTTTTTCATTGATTTTTCTTTGAAAGTAGTTCTATTCATTTATCTCCTTTTTTTGCTTTTCCATTAGTGAATTAGCGTTTTTTTCTCGGTGTGTTGCTTGGATTTTGGTTGGTGCTTGTTGCAGATACTCATAATTTTAATGACTTTTATTCCATGTTCATTATTTTATATTGAAAATACAGAATAATTATATAGTTTCATTCTTACTTGCATCTCACATATGGATTTAAGGAGGTAGTTGCATTGGATTAGTTGGATGAGAGTTGTTTTTAGGATTTCATATAGGAAGGATTGCATTGGAATTTGGAAAGGAATGAATATTTTTTCATTTGATATAGTGGCATACCCTTTTTTTCATTCAACATGAATTTCACTTGGCATTATTTGTTAGGTGTGCATATCCACTTCATTTGTTGAGTCATAACATCACTAGTTGCATGACCATTTCCTTTGAGTAATCACAACCTTAAAATCAATGCTTAATTTAAAATGAATTACACATTTTTCTTTGATAGGGTACATTAAAAAGCTTAGGTTTTAGATTCTTGGAATAAATCATTGTGAGTAAATTTATCCAAGCCTACTAAACAAAACAAGTAGGTGTCTATCCAGGTGAGAGAGTGAAATCCTTGGTATAATTAGTGTTCTCAGGAGGCTCCTCTTACACAGGAATTAAGCACGAGGCAACGTACATGTTTGTGGTGGGGATAACCCCTTTCCACTTTCTATGCAGCACCAAAGATATTTCTATGATATTATTCATATATAGGGGCTTTTGAGGTACCTTTGGTGCTTTCGAGCTTCAGGCTTCGCTACCCCTCCCATACGGTAGATCCCGCCTCCGACTGTCCACCTGGGAATTGGTTATATTGGGGTGACCTTAGTTTCCTTACATAGGTATCGTAGGGGGTACTTGCAGAGGTTATTCTGTGAGTGTCCTGACCAGGTAGGGGTCAGACAACAAAGTCGCTTTATGCATTGAAGCTGAGGGCCACTATAATTGGTTACACACCTCCGCTTGTAGTGTATGGGAGTTTCATGCATCTAGTAGGCGTGACACACTTGCTACATTTGAAATCTCATTTATCCTCCCTCTGGATTGTATACATCTGGCTATAGATTTTCTTAGGAGTATTCACTTTGTGTGCTCGTTGGATTTAGGGATCGCGGTCACTTGAGTATATTTATGTTCTCTTGAGTTTGGGTGCTTTTATGTTTTGCATTCCTGATAGCACTAATAGTATTCTGTCACTCGCTCTAGGTCCTAGCGCGGACCCTGGTGTTGGCCTTGGGGGCATCATAGCCCCTTACCTTGCTCATATATTTGGGAGTGGTCATATTCCATCCTCTAATCCATTTGCGGAGGATTTTCACTCCCTTTGTCCAGTCTTAACACTAGTGTTCACCCTCATGGGGGTGGTAGTGGATACATGAACGTTGGGTCTACACCTTACATTCCTTCTTATGTGCCATCGACCATCGCACTGTTTCTTTTGAATGTAGTTGTCATGATAATTCCTCCCTATATCCTATAGTTTGGACTCTTTACTGACTGTTTCCAGTTGTTTTGGACTAATATTATTGTCATGTAGGGTCCATTTTTTGTACACTCTTGCTGAGGCTTTGACCCATTCATTCCCATGACAGGTATAATTTTGGACTGGCATATAAGTTAGGACTCCATATCCTCTTGCATTATGCATCTCCTTATGACCATTTCACCTTAACTCTAGGTACAAATCCACTTTGTAATGTCACAAAACCTTCATACTACTATTAGAGGTGGCATTATGTAAGTGGTAGAGATTTCCTATACATGGGTGCCCTAGCTAGATCCCTCTTAGCAGTTTGGTGCCCATGTTGAGATTCCTCCTCTAGGTTTGGGAGTCCCTTATAGTCTCGCCATGTCCTTGAGCAAGATCTTCATATCCCTATTGAACTTTATGATGCCCATCTCCTAGAGGGATTCTTTTGTATATCAAGTTGTAATTTCATATTCATGTGTTTTTCTTGCCTTCTTGAGCTTTATGATGGCTTCTCGCTTCAGAGTTATAAGCCACATAGCATGAGCTTGCCTCAATCCTAGCCAAGGAGATTGTTTTATATATCCTTTACAGCTTGATCATCCCTTACTAGGAGGAGACCTTCCCCCAAGTGTCCTCATCCTGCATATGATTCCTTGCATTGAGAATAGGTATGTTCCACTACTTGGAACTAGTTTTCTTTCCCATGACACTCGTCTCCTCCTATTTGTATACTATAAGAACTTTTATTCTTTTTCAAGATTTTTAAATTTGAAAAAGTCCAAAAAAAATTTAAAAAAAACATAAAATTATAGACGAGAAATGATATTAATTTTTGCAAATGTCGAGTCGTGTCTCCTTTGAACAAATCACTGCATATCAAATCCATTGGTTGGGTTGTTAGTATAAATTTAGGAGCTGTAATCGTTATTCTGATTTTTTCCCACTGACTGGTTATACTTCGAGTCCCTATGGAGCCTCTGTCGATGCCTCCTGTGTCCTAGAGTTGTACTAGTTTGTATGTAGAGTCTATGTTTCCTATGTTTAGTCACCATTTTCCTTATGCTCTTCTCTTGTTCAAAGGAAGTTTAGTCCAAGTCATCCATTCCTCAGTTATATTGAATTTGCATGTCGGCCATTCCCGATACAGTTACTGGTTTGTGCAAATCATGTTCATTCGATTTATTCCACATTATCCAACATTTTTGAGTACCTGGTGTTGGTTGATGGGGGATGCCCTAATTCCCTCCTTCCAGCGGATACCATTCCATCAACTTCAGATAATTTATTCTGGAATAGGATTCTCGATTCCATCAGTGCCTTAAGACTTACATTCATCAGTGGTAGGTTCTCTCACCATCGACAGTCTTGGGAATGCATCAATGTCCCATGATCGATGGATTCTTTCAAGTGTTCGACCTCAACACATCTATTCAAACTTGTTATATTTCACTATGTACCTTGAATCCCATTATCATTATCGATGGGATATATCGAGTCTATTAACAATATACATCAATGACCAATAATCAAACAATGGACCATCATGTTCAACCTCGACACCTTTATTCATGTGATGGGACATGTACTCGTAGCGATTCACGTAGAATACCTCTGAGCTTGGTGGCATTTCAGCTATGCTACTTCCTTGATTGTGCCAATATTCATGAGATATCAGCTCTCATGACTAGATTCCAGTACATTACCAGACATCTTCATCCACTATGGAGATATTCTTCATTGTATATTGTATGTTGCGATGACAACACATGACATTTGTATATCATGCCTATTCACAGCCATTGTACTCTTATGTATCAGGGACTACTACATGCATATTTGCAGTCACATGCTGAGATTTATCATTTTATTGTACTGATGAGTGGCTGGTTCTTCCACTTGGGTATTCATTCCTCCACTTCTGGGACAGATATAATGTATTTTTTCCATCATGTTACCCCTCTGACCTCACACATTAGGGGGCATCTGTGATAGCTGATTTTACCACACTTGGTAGATCACACCTTCATGGCCTTCCATGTCCCTCTTGAGACTCTTTGGAACCCCCTTTCTCAATTTATACTTTGATCAACCAAGAAAGTCCCTAAAAAACACTTGTTTATGTGTATACATGACTTTTAATACAATACCTTTGTGTACACGCAGCTTTTGAGCCAATACCCACGTACATAGGGAAATGTGCATAAAGACAAAAAGATTTGGATTTTTCCTCATAGAGTCCAGAATAACTTGACTCTTGTCCTTCCATATTCCTGGAAAAATCTCGAACTCGACCCTCCATTTCCTATTGGAGGGATATATATTGACCCTCTTGGATGCATTGAAGGAGGAGAATTTTGGAGAGCAAGGAAACTATAGTCATTTTTGCCTCACTTGTTTATGCTTGAGTATGCATCCCTTTGTCCCTTTGGAGCACACATTACTGCTCTTCCCAAGCTTGCCTTTTCCTTGTAAGCTTGCCATGGAGATGGAGGATTGAAGTGGTGGAGGCCCAAGTGGAGGACTCGGTTTCTCCGTTTTGACGAGGTGCCGATAGAGTTTTCCACTGTTCTAGATATGTTTTTATTAATAGAAATATATATTTCTCGTCCAATACATGTGCATAAATATGAAATTTTTTCCATGGATGTAGTTATTTGCTTATACATGATGGTTTATATATTCTAGAGTAGGCCTAACACTTTGATATATAGCATGCTTGTCTTTTTTGTTGTTGTTGAGAGTGAATTATAAATACACGCGTGTTGGAAAAACTCAACATGGATCTACATCAACCATATGAAATAAGGTACGCTTCATATCCCTTAGTGTTATATGCATTTATTTCTCTTTCATATTGGAATGGATTGATTTATGGTGTCATTCAGTTTGTTGTGCTCTACCCCAAGCCATAGGAAGTTTCTCTCTGTAACACTAAGTTGCAAATTATTTCATCCCCTACACAAACCAATGCAGACTTTGTTGTACATGCTATGTCTCAAGTTAGCCTAAGGGACTTAGGAATGGTTGGATTAAAGAACCAAAATAATAATTTGGAGAATTTGTCTTTGAAGAGACAGGAATATAGGAAAGCTTGGGAAAACAAACGCAAAGAGCTTTCAGACAAAAATGACAAGCTTATGAAACTAGTGACAGGTCAGCCGCCTATATAGGGATCCAAGCACATCATCTGGGATGTACTTATAGTTTAGGAAGCTAATTTGAGGTTGTACTTAGACTATATTTTAGATAAGGAAATCGTAATGCAGGCCACCTAGCAAAGTGTAACAACAATGAAAGAAATATTGAATAAAAATCCCATAGAGACTGTTGACAACACTATTTATTTCTTGAATGGTTTGATAGAAGATCAATTGAAAGTAGCAAACATTAAAGGCATAATTTCCATTATCACTTTGGAAAGGAAGGTCATGAGTAAACATAAACATATGGACACTATGGAAGAAAAAGTTGGCATTATGAACCATGAAATTAATTTTTTTATTGAATCATTTTCCCCATTATGAAAAAAAAGGTTTACCTTTATTTTGGGAAGAAAAGGGAAGAATGTTTTCCCAAAAAGAATATCAAGATCGTTTGATCAAATGTAGGTTAGATCACAGAAAGTTTGAAGATATGCATCAATCACTATCAGGAAATGTAAAAATGGAAAAACTAGTAGATGATTTTAAAATTTTATTTTCCTTTAGAGCCACATGTGCATGATTGCGATATTTTTCATATAGAGATGACGTGGATTTAAGTGTGCAGGAAAAAGAAATGCCCATCATGTACCTACCATTTGCTGATCCAAGTACAAGCTACATGAATGAAAATTATCAAAAATGATTCTTGAAGACTAGTTAACTAGGATTTTAGTTTATTTTCAAAAGCAATTATCAATTAGTAGTTATAGGTGACAGATGTAAAATGCAGTTATTGCCTATTTTTAGAAGTTAGTTATTCATCTCATGGAACGATTTTGTATAAGAACAAGTCTTTTTAATTAATCAAGGGTTGGAACCCGTGAGCTTTTACATGTAATTGATACTTTCAGACATTAATAAAATTGTAGAAGAAAATATGGCCTTCTTCATAGATTCATGTGTCGTCTTTGTTACAGTCTGTACTTTCCTTTTCTCATGTGTGTCTGTTTCCTGTTATCTACTTCCATAATGTTTTCCTTTTCATGTTTGGAAATGCATTTTTAATAGCACATAATTCATAATCATATGATATGTCTATTGCTTTAAAACATTCACAAACCTATTCATCTAAAGTTAATGTTGGATTCATCCCAGTTAGATTCCCACATTAATGGAATGTTCTTGATTTCTTCTATAATCACCAGACCAAAGAATTTTGACTCTAACAAGTTTGATACCTTTCCTTTGTTAAAGTTTCCCATGTAGCATCATTGTTAATGATATTGTTCCACATTATGACTCCATTCCCAATGTTTACTGTTTCAACCACCAACAGTTTTAATTTTATATTTTGTTTATACATATCTAGCCTTGTGAGAAAACATAATGAGAGATCCCTCTCTGGAGAGAAAGAAGCCAACTTTATTTCTCAAATCTTGGTTTTGTGGTTACCTTGAGGTTTACCTTTTCACAATCAGGGGTAAAATCTGAGTGATAACATATTCGTGCCATTGTTGGGGAATGAGAGTTCAAATAATCCCAGGGAGAATGACAAGTAGCTTTCAAAAGACAGAATTTTTGTGGGAAAGTAGATCTTCTTGCATCAAAGATTGGTTGTACCTTTGCCCTGGAGACTCCATGTTGATTTCAAGTTGATTTTCAGAGAATACATCCTGTATTCCATGAGGACACACACAAGAGGTAATCCTTCTTCTAAAATTTTATATGGTGTGGAAAACCCAGAAAGATTGATTAGACGTAGGCCTGGTAAAGGAAGAATAACTACTTCTCAAACTGAAGGATCTTTTTCTCAAGAATTTCATAGTTTTCAGAATTTTGAGTGGGAGAACACTTTTCAAAGATCATTATTAAAGTTAAAATAGGAATCAGATCTTGAATAGAAAGAATTAAATCCTAATAGATTTGAATCATATTTTCTTGATTCTCTGTGGCATAATTTACAAGATATTGTGAAGGTTGAAGAAAAAAAGCCTTTTGTTTAAACCTCCCATCCACATAATTCAATCCCTATTCATAGTCCCCCTCAAAGTCCCCCTGCTGACCCAAACCCTCCTAGACCCATGGAAACTAGTTTTGTTCCCTTGGCTCTGCCTGTTGTGTTGTATGACTTACCTCAAAATTACTTTCATAGAATATCATTGTTTAATGGGGAAGGAAACTTTACTGCTAGGGAACATATGGATAGGTTTGAGGATTTTGTTTATTTGGAGGAAGTAGATTATGATGATGCTAAAATAAGGTTGTTTGCACAGAGTTTGTCTGGTGAAGCAAAAATTTGGTTTAAAGACTTACCTCCAAGATCTATTCTTACTTTTGAAGCCTTTCAAACTTTATTTTTGGATATATGGGAAGATAAGAAAAGTCCTTTACAAGTTATTTATCAATATGAAAATTTGGAAAAGGGTAATTTTGAATCAGTCCATGAGTTTTCCAGCAGGTTTATGAGGGTATATAATTCCATACCAGCAAACATTAAACCCTTAGTAGGTGCTTCCCAACTTCATTATGTTGATGCTTTCGAAAGTGATTTTTATTTATTGTTGAGAGAAATAAAATATACAAGTCTTCCTGCTATGTTCAAGGATGACTTAGAGATAGAAGAAAATTTGATGGCTTATGGAAAGATGAAACAAAGAGTAGAAGTAGTGTCACATGCCCCAATTTTTTCAAAAAAAATAGTATATTATTTGATTTTATTTGAGGACAATATGTTAAATTTTATGCTAAGTTGTAATTGATGACTTAGCAAAGTCAAGGATATTTAATGTAATTCTGAATATTTAATTACAAATAAATAAAGGAAGAGACAACAACTTAGGAGAGCTATTAAAAGAGTTTTTACTGGTCAAATTGGTCGAGGAGACTGGGTGGAGAGCAAACATACATGTGGTAGCATCCTCAAACCACTTCCAACTGTTGCAGGTGGCAACCTCCCTACATTTGGGGTCATGATTCCCCAAGAAAGTGGAATCAGAGCAGGTGGCTCAATTAATGAAAACTGACCCAAAATACCTAGGAAATCTTTATAAAAATGCCCATTGAAGAGAGCTGAGGCTGCTCATTCTAGAGAAGTGATCATTCAGGTGAGTGTACTTCAGAGAAATTCAATGGAAGGGAATTGTGGAAAGAGTTTGAGGGGATAACTGCTGAGAGATATAGTGAAGATTTTAAGCTGAAAGATATTACTACTGAGTGCAGGGTGTTTTACTGAGTTGTTGGATTAGTCTACTATTTGCATGCTCCACCAATTCTCAGCCAAGAAAACCAGGAACAGGCTCGGGGGTCCTGAGGAAGCATTGTTTGAGCGCTCTCCAGGAGTTTGGTAGGGATGAACGACCTCTAACGCTATTGTTGTCTATCCTAATCAGGTTCTACATTATTTGTTTTACTGTGTTAGATAGATAAATCAGAATCTAACTGTTAAATGAATGTTAAATTTTTAGTTTGTAAATTGTTAGAATGGAAAATAATTCTAGTATGTGTTTTTCCACACCTGGAAGGACCAGGCCGTACTCCAGCATAGATAGAGTATTTACAGTAAATGAAAGAATATTTTAAGAGACTGAATATAATAGATATGGTGCTGCATTTTGTAGTAACAGAGTAATTTATTTCAGTATGTAGGTTATTATTAAAAAGAATTATGATCTGGTTATCTATGTTTATTGTTTTAACCAACTTATTTATGTAAATATATTGGAAAAGAAATAGAAGTAATCTAGTACAGGTAGAAGGATTAATATGTTAAGAAGATATTTAGTAGATAAGATGTTGTAATTACAGACAGTAGGTTAATTTTTATTCAAGAGGTTAAATTGTGCTATGATAGGTTTATAATTCTCCGTGTTTACTTTGTAACTAATTACAATGCAGTAGAAAAATCACAGTCGAGTTACATTGTTTACATTCAGTTTAGTAAAGAAATAAACTACTAATAATATAGTTTATTTTCTAATAAAATCAACTAATCTAATACTGACAGTTATTATAAACTAAGTAGGGTTATATTAAAAATACTTATATTATAAAGAGCAAACTAAGTTACAGAGTCTAATCTTATCTTTTCAAAGAACTCTACGTAAATTCTACTGGTCAGTTTAAGTAAATAAAAACATTGAGAATATGATTAATAACTTATATATATATATATATATGTAAAGAACTGTTTTAAATTTATCAAACAGGTTTATACCTGTAAAGGTAAATTACAAGGTCAAAACCCTAAATCAAATTTATTTTACAAATAAAAACATTTAAGCTAAAATCCAAGTATCTGGATAATTATATCAATAAAGAATTCAACTACTATAAATTGTTTATAGTCCTTTTAAAGACAAATGAAATGTTACAAGTTAAATTGTCCCAACACACCTGTAATGAAAATTTAACCAAAATTAATAAGTAATAGAACCTATTTAAAAATAAATTAAAAAATTAATTTAGACAAGGGTTTCATTCAGGAAAACCCTAACTTGTATTTCCCAAGCAAATAAGTAAATATTATAAACTACACAATATGACTGGGTTACAATCTTAAATATTAACATTAATGTGTTGCAAAAATGTTTTAGATAGTAATAATCTTCATTAACAGTTGATTAGGGTAAAATCCTAACATACACAGAGTCAAAATATATAGTATCACTGCAAAACAAAACTGAGTTTGAGAACAAAAACCAATGTATTACATTGACAGGTCGTAAGGATAGAAACTTAAACTAATTACAACACCCAGCTCGAGGCTGAGAAAACCCAATGACATAGCGAGGGTTTGCAATAGAGTAGAACCAACTGCGTTTTAAAAACAAGAAAATCATATAACTAATGGCAAAACTGGACAAGGTTCCAAGCTTGGGGTTTCACCATTGACAACCTGTGGCAAGCAGGGTAAAAACCCATTCGTTGAACCCAGGGCTTACCGGATTGGAGCCATGAGCCTTCGAATACATATAGCATTATCTTCGTCACAGGTTGCAAGCGTAGCCACAAGTTCCTGCACGGAGAATACGATGATGTCTGTTAGTTTCAAAACTCTTTCACTATTAAAAACCCTACTGTAAAAATAACTTACTGTGAGTCCTCTATGCTGAAAGGAAAACCAAATATTTACCTTAATAAAGAGTAATGAACAGTATATCGATGGGACTGTCACCAACTACAAAGTGTGCATACAAATATCCAAACCCTACGACAACGATGGAGCACAACCAACAGCAACGAAGCCTTAGCTTCGCACAGCAATGACAGGCCATGGGGAAGGCAAAATGGAGCTACGGACAGGCCACAAACCAAGTGCAAAAAAAACCAACAAACTCTTGCGAAGTAAAAACCCATAGCTACGAAGGTTGGAAACAATACCAAACAATGAATACTACAACAATGTTAAACCCAAGCTGTGGAGCAAGCTAGAACAGGAAGAACACTCACGGCTGCCATGAAACCTTGCAGAGCAACCCGAAGGCAAGCATGAACTTTAGAGAAATAATGACAAGTGATTAGGGTTGTAAGAGTTTTATACCTCCAACACATGGACAGGAGGTGACCACGTGCCCTCAAATATTTCCAACCATGCAAGGGTCGATTCCAAAGTCTACCTACAGTGCAATCATCCTAATTATTGAAACAATGATTTTTATCAAAACATTGCATGAACTATGATGCACGCAAATATATATCCCATCTTTAATCATTTACAATGTTTATCATAATGTTTGACAGCTCAATTTTGAGCATTTGGGTAAAACATTAATATGTTAACGTTGACCTAATGAAAGGTGATAACCACTTAATCTTTTGGTTAATCCCAAAATCAATCATGCTTACTACAAGTAGGCTTTTATACTTGCAAAATAATGTTAAGTATGCATGTTTTATAAACCAAACTTATCACTTATAAACCAACAACTCAAATGGATATAATTTATGGAGTTGAATAGCATAATGAAAGAGTATAAACATAACTTTTACAAAGTTTGATGGTGTTCTAAACTCTCATTGACACTAGTTGTTTCTCGACTTGTCAATGCTAGTAATTTACCATATTTGTTTATATTGGACAAAATAGATTGTGATTGCTCCAGATAACTTGTACATAGCATAGGGTAGAATTTTGATCATAGTAGAAAGATCTACCATAATAGCCACTATAGACATTAACTTAATGTAAGAGAGGCGTTATGGTAATAATAAAATTACAATGGAATAACCAAGCTCAAATCTTTAATCATTGGAACGACACTGATTGACTTAGATTTAGAAAGCAAGGGAAAACAGTCTTCCATCTGAAACGATGCAGATATTTCCTTTACAATAATCAAGATTATAATATCAAGGAGTTTTACAGGCAGTAAATTTCCCTACAGAATGTAAATAACGATTAGTTTGGTACTTTAGTAAATACTACGATATTGTATGTGATTACAATAGTACATGCAGTACGACGTAATGAGGAAGATGATAACCTGTTAGTGAGCAACTGGTTTGTACTTACAAGTAATAGGTTGATATTTTCCATAACTAGCAAGTTAAAAATAAAATCGAATCGTATCTTCCTTTGTGAATCTTTACTATTAGTATTGATAGAAGCTCTTCCATGTATAAAAACAAATAGTACAAATAGTGGTAACATTGCAAGGTAAGCATGTTAAAATAGAAATGATTATACGACAAAGATTACAAGTTTAGAGTTCACAGTAAGTATCTTTAGTGTCACTAAGCTTGATAAAGAAAGGACCCATTTATCTGAACTCTGCTTACAAGAAAAACTGGAGAAGATAAACCACTTTACCTCATTGAAGTTGCTTGAAAAATATCAGCTTATTTTACTAGCATATTATTTTGCAAACAGAAACACTTCTTGATACTTTATGATTTTAAAATGTCTACTTGTTCGATCGTACATGTGAACCTATAAGAACCAATAATCTATCTGCATTAGCATAAATGCTAAGCAAGCCCATGATTCAAAGTTAGATTCCACCTACTTGCCATAAATAATACTCATTAGTAAACTAAAAGAAAATAGTATGCAAGTAAACCTTATTTACGTTATGACAAAGAAACTACTTTAGTTAACATAATTTGAAAATGTGTAATACTAATTGTTAGACTATTTCATTTTCCACTAACCATTAGCTGTTAGTAAACCGCATATTCAACATTTTATGTTATCTCAAAATTTTAAGTTTTTGTGAAAATTTAGGGTTTTGACAAGTAGATAAAAGAATGACTAGAGAATAAAATCATCTTTCCACTTCTGTGGTTGTTACTACTTCTTATTCAAGTGATGCTAAGTTCGAAATGATGATGAAAGCTATGGAGAGTTAATGGACATGTTTGATTTAGATAACAGACCACACAATAGAGAACAACCCGAAACTCAAGTAAGGAACCCCAAATTGAGAAGACCAACACTTCCTCCTTCCCCTCAAAATAGATAGAGAGACCAAAGAAATATCAGAAATCCTGAAGATCAATAGATAAGGCCTCCCTTTCCTTAGAATTATGTTGATGATCAGGAGGAAAAAATTGATCCAATGGATAACCAAATTCATCATTTTGATGATTTAGATACATAAATCTATCTTACTGAAGAAGAGCATAATCTGCTTGCTCATGAGGATGATAGTAGTATTTCTAATGTGGATTCAGAGCAATACTAGAGGGGTTACTAGAATGCAATAGATGATTTTCATAGGAACCTGAAGTTGAGAAGTAGATATGTAACTATAAATAAAGGAATAGCTAATGAAAATCACCCTTCTAGTAGTAAAAATAATGCAAAAAAAACAAAAAGAAAATGATATACATAAAGTTTCAAAAAATAAAGGAGAAATATTAAAAGAAACCAAACAATAAACACCTATAGATGTGGATAAAACAATTTCATCCTTCAATCTGCAATCATAACTGTCAAAGATCAAAATTTCCACCCCATAAATACAACGAATACACAGAGAAAATCACTAAAATGGTAAAAAATCAGGGTGATTATCAGCCAAATATTTTAGAAGTAACAGATAATGCTCCCACCATTGTCCTTGGACCTAAAATTTAAAATAAAAATGAAGAGGAATTCCCTTCTTATTTAAGTTTGAATGTCCATGATATGATTTTTCACAATGCTATGCTTGATTCTGGTGCATCTCATAACTTGCTGCCAAGGGTAGTAGTGGAAAGTTTAGGATTGGATATTATTAGGCCTTATAAAGACCTATATTCCTTTGATTCTAGAAACGTAAGATGTCTGGGTTTAATTAAAGATATGGTGGTAACCCTTGCACAACTTCCAGCTAAAATTATTGTCATGGATGTTGTAGTAGCTGACATTCCTCCCAAGTTTGGCATGTTGTTGTCAAGATCTTGGGCATCAAAATTGAAAGGAACGTTATAGATGGATATGTCATATTCTACCATTCCCTTGTTTGGAGGAAACAAGAGACTATATAGAGAGAAAATGTTATCCTATGTGGTTAGCAACCAAGATAATCCTGACAACCATCCTATTTATGTTGTAGATACTGATTTAGGATCCTGTATATTTTTCAATGACTCCACTCAAGATGATCCTGAAGTTCCTTTACAAATTGAGTTTAAAGAGGATAAGGAATTTACCAAAATACAAGAAGCCTTAGAAAAGAAACATAATGAAGAGAGATTGTGGACCATGTATTTTGATGGGTCCATATGTAAAGAAGGGGTTGGTCCTGGTGTTTGGATTATTTATCCAAATAGATATTTTAAGGCTTACTCTCATAAACTGGCTTTTGAATGTATTTATAATGTGTCTGAGTATGAATCTATGCTACTTGGCTTACATGATTTGAAAGATTTGGGAGAGAAGAGAATATAGGCATCCGGGAATTCAAAATTTGTGGTGAATTAGGTGAATGATAGTTACCAGACAAAACATCCCAAAATGAGGGCCTATAGGAATGAATTTTGGGACATGTTTGGAAATTATTTTATAGAACATAAAATCAGAGTGGTCCCTAGAATAAAAAGTCAGGTAGTTGATTCTTTAGCTATAACTACTAGTAATTTTAAAACTCCCATTTATTCTCAAAAGAAGTATAAAGTCCAAGTTGTAAATAGACCTTCTTTACCCGACATTTCCAAGTATTGGCAGGTTTTTTATGATGATATGCATATTCAAAGATTTTTGGAGATGTCGAATGAGTTTGTAAATACTCAAATAGATACAAAGAATGAGAACATAGAAAACTTCCATGAAAGTGTACAGTCTGATGATGAAGATGTTGAAAAGAAAAAAATGAAAATAGGATAGGGGGAAAAGATATAATCGAGTTAAAAAGTAATTATATTCCAAAGGGTTTGATTCCCCTAGAAAAATTATTTGACCAAAGTGATGTTAGTTCAACCTACTAAGAATGATGTTGAAGACCATAACATAGGTATTGAAGAATCACCTAGAATTGTAAAATTATCCAAAAGACTTCCTGCAAAAGAAAAAGAAGAATACATAAATTTGATGAAGAAGCATACATATGTATTTGGCTGGAGCTATGAATATTTTAAAGAGTATGATACTTATATCATACAACAAACTCTTCCAATGAAACCTGGGGAAAATCCATTTAGACAAAACTTGAGAAGAATAAATCCAATGTTGTTACCCTTGATTGAAAAGGAAGTGAATAAATTGTTCAATGCTAAAACTATTGTTACTCTGAGATTTTATAAGTGGGTATCTAACTTAGTACATGTTGTAAAGAATAATGGTAAGATCAGACTTTGTGTAGATTTCAGGAATCTGAAAAAATTATCATTAAAAGACAACTATCCTTTACCCAAAATTGACCATATTCTGCAAAAAGTGGCAGGAGTATAAATAATTTCCACTATGGTTGGCTTCTCCATATATAACCAAATAAAATTCCTTATAGAGTACCAAGATAAAACATCTTTTACTATGCCTTGGGGTAGTTTTTTGTAAGCCAAGATTACTTTTGGTTTAATGAATGCAGGGCCTACATTCCAAAGAGAAATGGACATAGCGTTTGCAGAAGAAAGGGATAAATTTGTAGTGATCTACATGGATGACATAACTATTAGTTCTAAATATGATAGGTACCATATTAAGTATTTGGAAATTTTTTTTCTGAAGTGCAGAAAGTATGGCATCTCGGTCAATCCCAGGAAGTCAAATGTTGCATTGGAAGAAGGAAATTTTTTAGGACACGTCATTTCTAAAGAAGGAATTAGAATTGATCCAGCAACATTCAATGGTATTATAAATGTTGAAGAGCCCAAGAGTAAGAAAGAGGTGTAGTCATTTATTGGGCATGTGAATTTTCTGAGGAGATTTATCCCTATTTTTGCTGATATTCTGAGAAACATTACAAATATGCTGAAGCAATAAAATGAGATAAAATGGACAGTGGATGCCAGAAATTCCTTTAAAGATATTAAAAAGGATATCACTGAAGCTCCAGTTTTAGTGAGTCCATACTTTACTAAAGATTTCCTAGTATTCTCTTATGCATCTGAGTATACTATTGTTGGAGTCCTACTATAGAAGAATGGTCAAAATGTTGAGCAACCTATTGCTTTCTTCAAAAAGGTGTTGAGAGATGGGGAGTTGAAGTATTATTTCATGGAGAAACATGCCTATGCTTTGGTGAAGTCCTTGAAATATTTTAGAGTATATATTCTTCATTCTCAAATTGTTGCATATTTCCCAAGTAATGTAATAAAGAGTATCCTCACTCAATCAGATCTAGATGGTAAGTGGGATAAATGGATTGTTGTACTGTTGGAGTATATCTTGAAATAAACCCTACAAAGTTCGTCAAGGGACAGAGACTTGCCAAGTTAATGGCAGACTCTAATTGTGAATCTTTGCAACTCAAATTCTTATCCAATCATTCAAATCAACTTGATGGAGAGTTATATGTATTTCCAAATTGTTCTTTCTCTCCATGGTATAGTGATATGAAGCAGACAAAGACTTTTAAACCCACATGATTTGCATTTTAACCACAATGATTACTCAGTTGAATAATCAACCAATGGAAAACAATTCCTTATTGAAAATATTAAATAAATATTAAAGATGAGTGATGATAAAAGATTACAAGGTGACTTCCATATATATATTAATTGTAAAGGCACTTGGATACCATCCATGAAAGGATGCGTCATTTTAGAATAGTTTACTAATAACCATTTATTAATTATTAATTATTAATAGCAATATATATTAATATTAATAATTAATATATATATATATATATATATATATATATATTGTTTCTTGTTATTATTTAAGTTTGTTACATTGCCTTCCGGTTCATGATGCTTTGTCCTCAAAGCATATTTTATAAAACTAGTTTATAATTTAAATATTGTAAGTGAAACGATGGGTTATTTGGTAAAACCATGGGCTATTTCATTTTGTTTTTTAACTTTTCCTCGTTTATTTCTTTCTTCATAATTTTTTTTATTGTTTTTATGTTTTATTCTTCACTTTTCCCTCTCGTTCTTGCTTCATATTTGGACTGGAATTAATACTTCTTCAATGAAACTCAAAGGTCAAAGGCCAATTTTTGGTCAAAAACCAATTTTTACCAGAGAAAATCTGAATATGGATGGCTAAAAGCCATTGTGAGGTCAAAGATCTAAATTCAAGGAAACCTTGAACATGTTTTTTAACATTTCCCATTTTATTTCTTTTGTTGTTAATTCTTTTTGTTTTTTTATTCTTCATAATTCTTTTTCTTTTTTCGTTTTTTTTTATTCTTCATAATTCTTTTTCTTTTTTCGTTTTTTTTTTTAATTCTTCATTTTTTTTCTTCATTTTTCCCTCTCGTTCTTGCTTCATATTTGGAGTGGAATTAGTACTTCTTCAATGAAATTCAAATGGCCAAAGGCCAATTTTTACTAGAGAAACTATGAATATGGATGGCTAAAATCCACTGTGAGGTCAAAGACCTAAATTCAAGGAAACCTTGAACATGTTTTTTAACTTTTGTTTTTAACTTATGTTTTTTTTATTCTTTATTTTTCTCTCTCATTCTTGCTATGATACCACTTGAAGCAGACAAATACTTCTAAACCCACATGATTCGCACTTTAACCCACAATGATTACTCAGTTGCATAATCAACCAATGGAAAACAATTCCATATTGAAAATATGAAATAAATATGGCAAGAGTTACATCATAGATCTTATTTTCTTCCCAAGCTTCCTGAATTTTGGACCTAACACCTATAGGAATGAGCCTATTGATTATGATGTCATCTTGATAGTTTATTTTGATATATTGGGTCGAGGACCCCACTGCATATAAACATGATGATTTGTTTTATATATTGGGCGTAAGCCATTTATTGATGATATATATATATATATATATATGTTATACCAAAATTCTATCACCATCATGTGATAATACATTTGATATACCTACGTGCCCTGAATCCTAGCTTCTGGAGTGGAAACTCATACTAAATGTCAATCTTTCATACAAATTACAAGCACCGTGCTTACCTTGTTATCCAAAAGTGTTACCTTGTTCGCACCGCCTATCCCTTGTTTCCCACAAGCAGTGCCACCGCATATGGCCCTTGGTCCATAAGCGATTATTACCAAAACGGCTCGGTTATTGAAGGAGAAACGCGGTACCCTGGGTAAAAATGGAAAAAGAGAAGTTTCTCGAGGCTTCTATATGATAAGCCTCGTATCCTGCCTTATCCCTACTGTTGTGGGTTAGTTGATCTTGAGATCCCTCATCCTAGGATCTTAGAGGCCACCTCTCCCACTAATCTCTCAACCATCCCTATCCTTCTAGCCTTATAAATACAAGATTATGGCCATGGTTGAAGGGGAGAACTCTTAAGGTATTGTTATGCTCTTGGATTGATCACTTGGTCCATATCATTGGAGAGCATAGAGAGAGCTAGAGTTGGAGCTTATGGGGATGAGAATGTTTGGTTTCATGGAGATGCATGTCAACACTATGGCTTGGTTGTAAACTTCTTCATATTTATTTAATGCAAGTTGATTTCTATCCCACATATATTGTTGTTGTATGATTTCACATGTATGTTGTTAGATTCCTTAGTCACTAACATAGATTAGTAGATTATATTCTGGTGGGTTCGATATGTTTGCGTGTTGAAGCTTATTGCAGGTACATAGGGTAACGATCGAAGCATTACATTCCAAGTATCTACGATGTCTAGGGAGAATCTTCAACCTCTGTCCTCTATTTGTTCTGGATCTGAACCATTCAGACCAGTGGAACACCTTGCTGTCCGTAGGAGGTGAAATATTCTAGCTAACAAATCTGGTGACTCCACTGGGGAATAGAATTGTGTATCAGTTGTTCTGATCTTTCTCAGTCTACAACTCTTGTATGAATCCAGGATCCTTATTCAACTCTCTTCAGTCAGATCTACTTTTTGACTTAGTCCATTTGGTTTTGAAACTTCCATATCTATTCAGATCTGAGTCATTTTGATCTTTTATGCTCTGTTTCCATACTCAATTCAGCAATGTTTACCTTGATCTAGCCTTTTTCTGACTAGATCCTTCATTCTCTTTGTGTTTTGGTCATCTACAGGGAACAGTGCCTACACTGTGTACAAGGAGTGGTGCCACCGCCTGAACAGAGTGAGAAGTACACGATGCCACCACCTGTATCATGTTGGCGAGAAGTGGTGCTGGGATAGAATTGCCCTATCAACTCCAGAGAAGCACGGTGCCAGGTAGGCATCATTCCAAAGCCTTTTTTCCTCTTTTTTTTTTTGTAAAAATTTGATTGAGCGTGTATGAATCCATAGTTATTCTCAAGACTTTTGATTGATGTTGGTCTTTTAAAACTTCATAGTTGGTATTGAATATAACTTGGTTTTGTCAGATCTCTGATTTCTGTCTTCTTTGATAGAACAAGAAAATATTTATTTCAATTTTTCTTCATTTGTCATACATGATTTTTGTATGCTTTTTCCTTTTTTCATAAAGTTGTGGAAAAGTACATATGAAAGTTATTGTATGATTTTGTGATTAGTTCATTCGCACTTTAGTTGAAAAATCTGAACACTTTTGTATAAAGTTGTAACAATCTTTTCTTGGTTTTCATTAGAGGTCTCACTTCTTTTTCAGTTCAAAAGAGAATATTTTTTTTGTTTCAGTTAGGAACGGATCATATAAGCAATTTGTTTCATTGTTATATGGGATTTACTCTATGTTTCAAATAAATTGAACCTCTCTCTCCCTCTCTTAGGTAGAATTTCATTGAAGAGGAAAACTTGCATTATCATATAGATCAATGTGCATCTTCTTTAATTTCAAGTTTTCACTCCATGGTTCCACCTAAACTCACAAGATAAAATTAAGCGCTAGCTTAGGTTTGAAATTTTTAGTAATTTGTGTGATAGGTAAGAGACATGTTTAGGCATCGTTAAACGTAGGAGCTGTCATTATTTGTCTGCACTACAACCCGGGACTTGCACATTTCTTCCACGTACCATCTGTATATCGAACGACCTTTCACGTACCCTTAAGGTATATCGAAAGGTACTTCATTTAATTGATTGTATATAGGAAGGCCCCTTGTGAACGGTTGTGCATTAGACAACACTACTACCAATTTGAGCTCCCACGTACCTTGTGTATATTGGGAGACCCCACTAGGATACCCTATCCATTTGAGTTATCCTTTTGGCCTGTCCTGTGAGGTCCCTGACTATTATCCACTCCTTTCACATGTTTTCTTGTTGCTTTTAGTTTGAGTAGCACTTGTTATCTATACAGTTAGGATTTTTTAGAAGAGAGAGATATTTTTGTTACATAGTTATGGATTCACCTTCTGAGACTACCAACCAAGAGACTCCTTTACCAAGCATGTCTTTTGTGTTCCCTCCATATGGGGATGTTGGTCCTCCTCTCATGGCTATGTTAAGCCTTCCTGGATTGACTATTGGATTACCTGTATGGTTATTCTCCAGTCCAATTATCCCATGTACACTAGTTCCATCTGATCCTAATCCTTCATCGCAAGAGCATCAACCTCATGTTGATCCCTCTCCTTCTTCACCAGATGTGTCTTCTCCCGTTTCTACCTCTTTTCCTGTTGAAAGTTGTAGTACTAGTAGTCAGGTGGATAAGAAGAAGAAGAAAAGGAATATTAAGAAGATGAAAAACAAACAAACAACCAAGTATCAACCAATCACTCCTCCCAGTGCAGACAGTGTTGATTTGCACACCCAAAGACTGCGTAAACCCAAATTCCCTTGTAGGATTTACAATGGTGATCACCTTCTGAAAGATTGTCATGGTCTGTCCCTAGTTTTAGAAGATTAGTCTAAGGTTTCCCAGAAACTAATGTCATCATCCTCTGGTCGTCATACTCATGATCCCTCCTCAACCAATGAATCTTTGGTAAAAGGTCGTAAGGGTAAAGTCTTGTGTTCTTGTTTGATATGCAAGGCTATGCATCATACTTTTCTTTGTCCAAGCATGGATGAAGCTTCACGTTGGTTGGAAAATATTACTGATCATCAACAAGTGATTCCAACAAGTGATAGTAAGTTATCCCTCGATCCCCCACTGGTTGACCAAGTGGTCGATTCAGATTTATCTGTGGTTGATCCCACTCTTCCTTTGGAGAGTGAAGTTAAAGTGGTCGATTCGGTGTCATTTCCACCCGATCTCGCTCTTTCATCAGAGAGTGTTAAGACTGAAGTAGTCGCTTTGACCAAATATTCGTCTTGTTCTTCTCTTCTAGTAGAGAATGAACTGAAACCTGCCGAAGTTTTTATGCTTCATTCTGATTGTTCTCGACAAGAGGAAATTTTGTCTGTTTCGACAGAACCCTGTCTGAGTAGTGAGGTTATTTCCTTTGACTGGAGTAACCTAATAGAGTCTCGTCTTCATTCGAGTGTTCCTTTCTAGATATTTTTGAATGTTACTTCTAGGAAGATACTTCACACTATTGTTGACGAAGGGGCTTCTGTTATTCTTTTATCCTCAACTGCTTGGCAAGCTTTAGGCTCTCCTCATCTTGTGCCATCCACCAATCAGATACTGTCTTTTAATCATAGGCCTACTGCACCTTTAGGGACCCTTCCTTATTTACCTATTACATTAGGAGGGAAAACTATCTGCATTGATGTTATGGTGGTCCAAGGTCCTTTATATTTCAATCTACTCCTTGGACGTGATTATGTTTATGCCATGAAGGCTGTTGTGTCCACACTCTTTAGAGTTATGCATTTTCCCCATGATGGGAAGATTGTGACCATTGATCAGCTTTCTTTTGTTACACCTGACCATCACATCACCCCTGGTAATCAGATTGCCCTGAATGTGCCACATGTTCTTGTGGTTCCTTCCCCTTCTTCTAGTTAGCTTCTTCCCATCATAGGTAAAATGGGGGGCATGGCTCTAATATATAGACATCATAATAGAGCTGAGCCGCTAGCTTTTATGAAATGGGGGAAACCTACCAACCTCTGGATATCATGTTGGGTAAGAATAGGTTTTAGAGCATAGTTTACTTTTGGTTTCAAGCTCATTAAAAAATAAAACCACTCCTTAAGAATATTTTACCCTTTTGGTTTCAAGCTTGCATAAAAATGAAACCATGTCTAGAGCATAGTTTACCTTAAGCATAGTTTACCTTTTGGTTTCAATCTTGCATAAAAATGAAACCATGTTCCATGCATAGTTACCTTATGTTTCAAGCTTGTGTAAAAATGAAACAGATTCCCTTCCCTTGAATCGAGTCTTCACTTTAGCGTTAGAACTTGAACCTTCTTTTCACTTTCCTAATTCTCGTTCTTCCTACCCCCCTAGTGAACATTTTCACATTAGTAACCAGGTTTTTAGGTTGGGTATGGAAGAAGAATCGTCAGATGAAATGAATCTTGGGGGCATGTCGATCCCCTAGAAACCATGCTAGGGGTAAGCTTTGCTAGCAATCATGATGGGGGAAAGATTCCAACCTTTGTATATCATGTTAATGGGATTTTTCAAGAATAAGTTTACCTATTGGTTTCAAGCTTGCGTAAAAATAAAACCAATCCCTGAGCATTCTTTCAACTGATCTTCAAGCTCGTTAAATATAGCAAGATGGTGTTGAGCTTACTTTTCATTTTCCGTGCTCTGGTTAAAACATGAAAAGTGGTTTGAGCTTAGTTTGTTACTTTTTCGTGCTTTGGATTCAAACAAGAAAAAGGTTAATGGAGTCTTATTTTCACATCTTTTTCAGACTCCTTAAACATGAAAATATCGTCGAGTCCGTTTCCAAATATTTCCAGGCTTGTAAAAGGTGAAATTGTGTAAAGAAACCTCATGGATTCCTCTTTAAATTCTTTTTAGGCTCCCTAAATACGAAAAGACTGTCGAGCGATATTGTATTCTTCACGCTCGTTAAAGTATTTGAAGAGTCATCTGTCTGACGGTAGGTTATCTCTTTTTCGGTTCGGATAGGACTATTTATGAAAAAGGAACACTCCGGCCAATCAAGACTAGAAGAGTTCTCTAAGGTATGATTTTATACTTTTTTGGGCCTTATAGACTAAATCATACAAAAAAGGACCCCTTTGGAGTCTTCTTCCATATTCGTTCAGTCTCTCTAAACATGAACGATGCCGAGTTTTCTTTCAGTGGACTCGTTAAATTAAACATTGAAAGACCCGTTTTGGGAATGAACCCCTCCTCTCTTAGGTTTGTAAAACATATGAGTCTGGACTTGTCTTTTGATAACCTATATTGAGTGTTTGTTACCCTCTTTGAACTCGTAAAACCGAAAAGAGGCACTCATCGATCATGATGGGGGAAATGGGAAGGGAATCATTTTGCAAATAATGGCACTTGTTTGTCGTTACCTTTGAACATGGCACTTGTCTGCACAATCATGTCAGTCAATTGGGTATTTAGTTGATCTCCATGACGATCCAATTTCATGAGTCATGTCAATCCTTTGAGTCTTTCAAAAGAATGCATTGTCTACTGTTGCATTGTGTGTTTGTCCCGTTCAGTCATGCTTCCAAGTCTTTTTGTCATGTCGCCCGATGTTCAAAGGGGATTTGAAGAAGTTTTACCTCTGTAGTCTACATAGTCTTTGTGTCAGTATATTTGAGTCAGTCTTATGGTTACTACATACACATCATTCCAGAACTATGTTCCATGTTTCATGTCGTCGATGTGGGACTCATCATGGCCCTCCTTCGACGAGACTTTTTCCGTCGACATCAGCTCATCATCCGGGAAATAGTCTGAGAAACAATATTTGGTACCTTGAGATCTGTATGCATTAATGACAGATTCTCTCACTCTCGACATAGGTTCACATCATTGACCTATGATCGATAGAGTCAATTGGGTGTTTGAAATCAAGACATCTATTCACACTCAGTATATTGTACTAGAGTACCTTGGGAATCATTGACATTAATGGTGATCTCCCTCGCACTTGTTAATGCTTCACATCATTGGTCGGTAATCAGGTGGTTTATACCATGTTCGATTTCAGATCATTGTAATCACATGGATAGAATCATACTTTATGGAAGACGAGATGAAGACCCTGGTGTTATGGAGAGAAATTCCTATGGCTTGGGGTACCACAACAGATAGCTTGATTCCAGAAATCAATCCTTTCCAATATGCAATAGAAATTAAATGTCTAACACTAAAGGATCATACCTCGTACCTTATTCCAGACGGTTGAAGTAGATCCCCGTTGAGCTTTCCAACTTCAGCTTGAATTGATAGATTACTTCCTCAACAACAAGTAAACAATACAAGCATACTATATATCATGGTGTTAGATCTATTCTAGCATATATAATCAACAATGCATAAACATTTGAAATCATCCAATGGATAAAGTATTCATTCAAACACACATTATTGGATAGGAAAAGATATTTCTATTAATATAAATCAGAGATTACAATAGATACAACCTCTATCGGCATGTCTGCGAATTAGAGAAACTGAATCCCCCACTTGAGCCTCCACCACTTCAATCCTCCATCTCTTGATAGCAAGCTCACTAGAAAAAGGAAAGCTTGGGAAGAACACAAAAGTGCTCCAAGGGACAAAGGGATGCACACTCAAGCATAAGTTCCGACAACAATGGACTATAGTTTCTTTGCTCTCAATTCTCTCTTATGCCTTCAATGTACCAAGGAGTTCCTTATATAGCTTTTCAAAGGGGTAATGAAAGGTTGAATCTGAGCGATCTCAAGGCATATGGAAGGCCAGGAGTCAAGTGAGTCGGATCCATGTCAAGGAAAATTCCAAAAGGATTTGGATTTTGTACACATCTCGGTGTACGCGGTTTTAGTGGTCAAACCCGCGTATATACATGATTATAGGTTTAAAAGTCGCGTGTATCATTTTTCACATGTTTTTAGGGATGGTCAAGGAAACATCAAAGGACAAAAAGTGGTCCAAGGGGTCCAAGGAGTCTGCAGTGGGACAGGGGAAAGGCCATACAAGTGTGATTCACCTGGAGTGGTAAAATCAGCTATAACAGATGCCCCCTAATGTGTGAGGTTAGAGGGGTCATACAATGGCCAAAATACATTATAAGTCCATCCCAGAAGTGGAGTGATGAAGAATCCCAAATGGAAGACCAGCCACCCAACCAGCATAGTACACTGATACAACTATGCACGTCACTGCAAATACATATAGCAGTCCCGGATACATAAGAGTACAATGGTCATGAATAGGCATGATACAAGATATCACATAAGTGGTCATCACCACGTACAATATACATAGATCAGAATCTCCATGATGAAGACATACAAAGGACCATGATCTCCATAATAGCTAAAGATATATAATGGATCAAGATCTCCATGATTGTTGGAAATGTCTAACATATACTGGAATCAAGTCACGAGAGCTGAAATCTCATGAACATTGGCATGATCAAGTAGGTCGCATATAAGAGATGCCACCAATCTGGAAGGTCTTCTACACAAATCGCTACGAGTACATGTCATACTATGCGAATAGAGGTGTCGAGGTCAAACATAATAGTCCATCATTTGATTACCGGTCATTAATGTATACCGTTAACAGACGCGAGATCACCCATCGATAATGAAAATGGGAATCAAGGTACTAGAGTGAAAACTAACAAGTGTGAATAAATGTGTTGAGGTCAAACACTTGAGAGGATCCATCGATCAGGGGAGATTGATGTATTCCCAAATACTGTCGATGGCGAGAGAACTTGCCACTGATGACTGCAAGTCTTAAGGCACTCACAATGACTGTATATTCCAATCCCAGAATAAATGATCTGAAGTCGATGGGATGAAATCCGCTAGAAGGAGGGCATTAAGGCATCCCCCATCATCTAACACGAGGTACTCAGCAAAGCTGTATGATGTGGAAGGACTTGATCATAAGGTGCACAAACCAGTAACTGTAACGAGAATGGCCGACATGCAAAGTAAAGATAACTGAGGAATGGCCGACTCAGGTTTCAAATTCCTTCGAACAAGAGCATAACGATGTATGGTGACTGAATAAAAGTAGCATAGAATAGATATACAAACTGGGACATATCTGTGACACAGGAGGCATTGATAGAGGCTCCATAGGGACTGGAAGCTTAACTAGTCGGTGGAGATAAACTCAGATAAATGAGTATAGCTCCTAAAGTCAAACTATAAACCCAACCAATGGATGTGATATACAGTGCTCTGTTCCTTTGTCCCTTACTTGACTTTTTTGGCTCAACAAGCGCTACGTGCATGTGGAATCTACAAGTTTTGGTGTCTTGGCAGCTTGAGGGCCAAACCAAGACTATTGCGGATGCTGGTGGATTATTGGGATCCAGACTCTGAGTTCTTCCAGATAGATGGGATGTCCCTCACCACAGAGGTGGAGGACATATACTTTATTACTGGACTTTCTCGACGGGGGGGAGTAGTGAACCTTTGTTCTCGTGGTGGGCCGCATACGTGAATATTATTGTGGCTATTGATTACTTCACGAAATGGGATGAGGCTATTCCTACAGTTAAATCCGATGGTGAGACAGCCGCGCACTTCGTATTCAACCATATTATTACTTAGTTTGGGATTTCGAAAGAGCTTGTCACTGACCATGGCTCGCACTTTCAGAATTGTATGATGGAAGAGTTGGCATCAAAGTTAGGGTACAAGCAAGAGAATTCCTCCTCTTACTACCCTCAGGAGAATGGACAGGTGGAAGCAGTGAATAAATCACTCAAATCCATTCTCCAACAAACCATCACACAGAGCAAGAATAATTGGCACATCATGTTATATCCTGCTTTGTGGGCATATAGAACCGTGGTTAAGACTGCCATGGGTTTTTCTCCATATCATATTGTACATGGAGTGGAGTTGATATTGCCGGTTGAATGCGAGATTCCTTCTTTGAAGCTAGCCGTAGAACTCTTACCAAACACTTCACTATTGGAGGAGCATTTGGTCCACCTTGAGCAACTTGATGAGAAGCGTCGAGATGCCTTGGTGGCTCTAGAGGTAAATAAATGTCACGTAAAGGTCCAGTACGATAAGTATGTCTGTCCAAGGTAGTTTAGTGAGGGAGACTTGGTTCTTTTGTGGGATCAAATGAAAGAACCCTTGGGGGCAGGAAAGTTTAACCCCATGTGGCGTGGTCCTTACGTCGTCAAACACATGTTAGAGAAGGGTGCTTATGAGTTAGTGGATTACGAGGGAACGACCTTGGTAGAGCCTAGAAATGGGCTCTATATCAAGAAGTACTATGCCTAATTTTCAGCCAAGGTTGGTTATTGTATATTATTGTATAGTTTTACATAGTTAGGTCATTTTCTTATCATGATCGGGTTTGTGATTGGTTTCTGTTTCTTTTGGCAGATGTCAATGGAATATTCCACCTACATAGGATTCGCGGATGGTGCGAGTCGTCACACTCAACACTCAGCCTCTGTTGCTTGGGTGATTTATACTCCTATGGGTTAGGTATTGCCTTCAGGAGGCGTATGTCTACAACCATGTTCCAACATTGTTGCTGAATATAGTGCCGTTATCGAGCTTCTATGAGATGCCATTTCACATGGCATTCTCTCTCTTGAGGTACGTCTTGATTCGAAGTTAGTAGTGTCATAGCTTAATGGTTTGTACCACGTTAGAGATACGATGTTATTAAGAAGATTCTTACATGTGAGATTATTAGAACGACAATTTGATTATATAACATACATACATATTCCAAGAATTAATAATCAAGTTGCTGACTCATATGCTAACTACGTGTTAGATTGGCATTTGTTTCATAAACAATAAATTCATCACAAACAGAAATTTTTACACATGTAAATTAATAAACTGATCACCATAAAAATTTGTATATAACATCCAAAATGTGGTAATACATAGTGTCATGATATAAAAATGGGGCTCTCGAGCCACCAGAATATAATACACGGTAATACAAAATGTGTCACTCCCAGGTCTCTAAGCCTGTGGAGGAGGAGGGGGGTTGTGATCATGGAAGGTCACTACGGCTCTAGCTAGCCGTCGAAATAATCGTACCCATGCTTGTGGTACACCCACCATGTGATGCTGCATAGCCTTAGGCAAGTCCTCGACTTGCGTCATGGGAACTGTCAACCGAACAAAGTTGGTATGAATGCTCTAGAGCGTTCGATCCACATCCACACCTGTGATATCATCTCCTCTTCCCCTCCATCTATGACGTGGGAAGCCTTCAGGACACCGTGGTCCCACATTTGCATGCAAATGGTAGATGTCACTATGTATTGCCACCCAAAAATATGTCTTTTGATTTCATATAATCAGAAAACACAAAAAAAAAAATTTAATAACTCAAAATTTTAAAAAAGAGGGTCGAGATTCATTATCTATATCGCCATATGCCGATCTTGGTGGTAGCGGCATATCCGGGTCCCCCCAAAAATCTATCCCCACATAGGGGTATTCATCGATGGAAACTATTTGTCATTACCACCACGGAAAGAAATCAGGTGGATAGGGGTTGGCCACCCTACCTCCCCCCAGTCTACGCATAGCATCTACCCAACATCGTTGGGCCGGATCTCGCACCCCATGAAGAGGAACATCAACTATGGGGCTCAATCTTGGAACACACTCGAAGAAAAACGTGCTCAATATGCTACTAAACCTGAAGTTCCGCACTCTACCCGCCTTACACTCACTGAGCTGATGTTTCATGTTGCTCAGTAGTGTAGTGCTCCAGTCATAGACCGTGGGTCGCATGCACTCCACTGCATAGAACATCAGATGCCACGAGGCTTGGTGGAGTGAAGCCAATCCTTCTATCCTACCCAATGTCAATAGTATGGCCTTTAGGCCCAACACCTGTATAGATTTGGTTGGGACTTGACTCCCCACCTTCTTTGTGTCTGGATAGTAGTACACTGCAATGTACTCGTCGATAGTTAGGCCACCTCTGGGCCCACCACGAGAACGAAGGTTCACTACTTCCCCCCGTAGGGAAAGTCCAATAGTAAAGTATATGTCCTCCACCTCTATGGTGAGGGACATCCCATCTATCTGGAAGGACTCAGAGTCTAGATCCCAATAATCCACCAACATCTGCAATAGTCTTGGTTTGGCCCTCAAGCCGCCAAGACACCAAAACTTGTAGAGTCCACATGCACGTAGTGCTTGTTGAGCCATTAGATCGGCCCTTACTACCTCCTCTACATCACCATGTTCATGCTCTCTCCACTCTAGGACCATCCTGCACAAAAATTGCAAGTTTTCCCATTAGATTACTCAAAAACCCTTACGCGCGGCCGCATACACGACTGTTTTACAAACAGCCGCGTATGTACACGGGTTTGGGGGCATTTTCCGCATATAGCCATCCCTATACATGGAAAAAATTGCAATTGGATGATTTCAAATATTTATGCATTGTTGATTATATATGCTAGAATAGATCTAACACCATGATATATAGTATGCTTGTATTGTTTACTTGTTGTTGAGGAAGTAATCTATCAATTCAAGTTGAAGTTGGAAAGCTCAACGAGGATCTACTTCAACCGTCCGGAATAAGGTACGAGGTTTGATACTTTAATGTTAGACATTTAATTTCTATTGCATATTGGAAATGATTGATTTCTGGAGTCAAGCTATTTGTTGTGGTACCCCAAGCCATAGGAATTCTATTGCGGAGAGAAATTCCTATGGCTTGGGGTACCACAACAGACAGCTTGACTCCAGAAATCAATCCTTTCCAATATGCAATAGAAATTAAATCTCTAACACTAAAGGATCAGACCTCGTACCTTATTCTGGATGGTTGAAGTAGATAATTGATGAGCTTTCCAACTTCAGCTTGAATTGATAGATTACTTCCTCAATAATAAGTAAACAATACAAGAATACTATATATCATGGTGTTAGATCTATTCTAGCATATATAATTAACAATGCATAAACATTTGAAATCATCCAATGGATAAAGTATTCATTCAAACACTGTTGGGCAATAGGGCAGACCCGGGTTTAATCCTTTTATGTCCCACCAACAAAAGACCCATAGTGTTGGCCCTTTCGGCAACAACCTGCGCGCAGGTTGCAGTCTCACCCGAAACAGCTATGGGGTGCCGCGGAATCAGGTTCTACAATCAAAGAGGGATATTACTGTACCTTATCCTTTAATAAACTTATTAATCAATAATTACACAGCTTTATCATTCACTCATATACAACTTCGTAGATAGATAAACAACCGTGACTTGCTTAACCCACTACAGGGAATTCACAGCGAAGCTTGTTATTAGCAGTGATCTAATTTATCAAATGTATACAGTTATTAATGCATAAAAGACACAAGAAACCACAACACCAGATATAACGTGGTTCACCCCCAGTGTAGGGGCTACGTCCACAAAACTGTGTTTATTCAACTTGCTACAAAACCACAGTTTGATCTGCGCACACAGCTGCAGATCCCTTCAGTCCTTTCAAGCCGCGCATATAGCAGCAGGCCTCTGCGCACACAACTGTAGATCTTTCCTTAATCTTCTTACAAAAACCATCTGCGCACACAGCTGTAGAGGTCGTCCACGCACACAGCTGGGACTTAACCTTTCCTTAGACAATCAGCCTTAGCTTCACCTTTCTTTCTTTACATCAAAAAGCCTAACTTTTCTTATTTACAAAAATTCCTATTTATACATCGCGCTATTACAAAACCATGGCTTCAAACCATGGGCACCCAAAACCCTAAACCTTGGATTTAAACCATGGGTTTATTACAAAAAGGGGATTTGAATTACCCCGACACCCCTAAGACTATTTTGACCCGTAACTCTGCTTACAAAATTCCTCAACAACCGCGGAGTTACCAAAACTAATGATCCTTAGGGTACGCGTCCCAACAGGCCCATAAGACTCACTAGTGGCCCGCCCCAGGACACTCTGCGACGACTCTGGTGGGAGAATATTCTGCGTGAGGGTATGGAAATGACTGGTGAGGTTGTGTAGTATGTAGTCAGCTGCTTTCTCCTTTTCCACCAACTCTTGTAACACTGAGGATGATTCTGTGTGAGCCCGTTCCTGCGCAAAAGTGTCGTAGGTCTTCAAAAGTTTGAGCTGGATCTCTGCAGTATTACTCAATTCCAATGCTTCATCAACCAGTGGCTGTAGTGAATTCTCCAATAGCATTACCTTCATCCTGCAGGACTCAATTTCCTGCTGAAGTTCCTTGCTGCGCTTCACTTTAGCCATCTTCTGCATAGGTGGCAGCGTCTTGATTTCTACTCTGACTGCATCTAATTCAGCATGGCGCAACTTGATGGTTTCCTGGATCTTACCTACATCTGGATGGTCCTGTAGGTTCACCCATGCTTCGATGTTGTCTTCCATCAGTTTTGTGACGCTGGCCACATTATCTGATATCTTTACTGCTGAAGCCTTGATGTCCCTATGGCGCTGTTCTCGGGCCTCTGGTGGAGTCTCGGGAGGGATGCACAGTTGAAGTTATGCGATCTGGTGTTGGTGTTCTGTCTTCAACCTTTCAATCTCGCTGCAAGAATACTGGGCATAGTCTCTCAGCTTAGCGATTCTCTGCTCTGGTTCCTCTTCTCCTTGTATGTCGGAGTCAGAAAGACTCCGACATGCCTCGTCCAGTGCTCGCATCAGTGTAGTTGTTTTATCTTCAGCATCTTTCTTCTGTTGTGCTACTTCTTCTAGTCGTGCTGCAAAGATTTTGTTTTGTTTGATGGTGTCTTCCAATTGTATTTGGGACAATTTTCTCGTGCATGGATCTCCTTTGTAATAGCGAGCTGGTAGAGGTGCAATTCTGACATGGACATCTTTGTATAATCGATCCCTATGGTCATACTCATATGGGACCAGGAATCTGCATCGGTCAGTATCAGAGCTGCGCTTGATACTTGGCCTCGGTTATCTCGGGGTGGCCATTGCCTAATATCCTACTGCGTGGGTGCTGTAGTGCTACTTGTCGCAATACTGGTCGCTGACTTTGCTGCTAAATCTTTGAGCTCCGAAACCCTGTTTGCTATACCTATGATCCCAGCAAGATGCAGTTCCGCAAACTTTGACCATTTTTTAGTAAGCGTTCCCGTAGAATTTTCTAGAACTTGCTCTAATTCATCCAGCGTTATAGTGGCTTCTTCTTCAATATTTTTTTCCTTCGACGCTTTTGACTTTTTGCGGGACTGCGGCTTGTTTACCTCTGCTACTTCTGGTGACTTGTGCTTGGTTGAGGGGTTAGGATCTGATATGGTGTTGATCAACTCCTCATCCTGTTCATCCTATCCGCCATCTTTTCCCTGGTCGTCACCATCCGGCTACAAATCAATTAGGTCTTCGCTATCTTCTAATGGGTTTTACTGCTGTGCGTGACTGGTACCTGCGCCAATATTGGTAGCTGGGGGAACTGGAATAGAGGGTTTTTTTCCTATATCTTTTAACCAGTCATCCGGCCAGTGCTGAACTATACCCCTGATATCTGGTTCGGTAACTACATATGGTAATTTAAACCATTGATGTCATGGATCTGCACGAGCTTGAATGAAAACATGATGTATATCGGCACTGAAGTTCGCGGCGCCCTCATATTTAGAGAACAACTCATTGGTAAGCCGTGGTGTTCGCACAATCTCATAGTGGATACTCATGGAATAAAAGATGAACACAGTGTTCGTCATCTGTTGAGATACCTTATCTGAGGATATCCATAGGGAGGCGTACCTCACTACCCCCGGCATGCCTGGGTTTAATTCTACAAACTGAGCTTCAGTGGGTTCTTTCCACCCAACTAATGCAATAAGTTTAATAGCCAGGAATAATGGAAAGGTCTACCTTTTTCCTGTGCGTCGCGGGAATCCTCCAAGAATTCCTTCGCAAGATATGCAGCCCAGTTGTAAGTATACCCCTCAGCGCAGTTGATAGCAATCCGGATAACCGGAGCAGGTACTTCAGCTGGCCTGCATTTCCGTATGAGTTTGCAGGCTAAGAGTTCAGCTGCGAAGCGAATGTGCTGTTCCCGAATCGTGGAAGTGTGATACCCCCGTTTCCCCTTTGTCAGGTCAAACCGCTCTTTCATAGTTTGCGCGAGCTTTGTATCCTCATGTTTTGATGGAAATGCAGTTCCTGGATCAGGTCCTGCCATTGGTAAACCTGTGATCTTATGGATGAGTGCGGCGTCAATAGGAATTTGCTGGTCCCCTATCCATAAATAGTCGTCATGCACTAACGCTAGCAACTATTTGGCCACTATGGTCACATGTATGCCGCGACCGAAATGCGGAATATCAAGCATCTTGAGTAGGCCATCTTTGTCCAGGCCCACAGCCCATGGTTGTACTTCCAGTAATGTCACATTATCATCTGGGTATTTGACGCGGTGCAAGTATTCTGCTAGCGCAAACTGTGGAAACTTGCCATGGTCATTTGTGTCATGATCGCTATACTTAAGCCGATCGATCTTCCCTGTCATGCTTCCGATCAGCTGAACTCCTTGTGGCAGCGAGGGTGTGGTTAATGTGAATTGCTTTGTTCGACGGGGTAGCTCGGTGCCTGGTCAAACAGGTTGTAGATACGGTGGCCGCGGTGGTGCAATGTTCTCCCTACCCCCGGCCGGGACCTGTGCTGAACTGGGGGGATCCATAGGATGATCTGCTGGCGTTTTCCCTGTTTTCCTATGCCGGTCTTGGTTTCGCTTGGAGCGAACTTCAGTTCTGGAATTTTTCCTGGCAGACCGTGTCTGCATCGGCCGTGGTGGTGCTGGGTGAGCTTCTTCACAAGGAGTAGAGGCAGGCGGCCGATTAGAGAAACTTATCAGACCCTCTTGCTCGAATTCTCTTACTAAATCGTCAAGCTCTCGTTTTGTTGTCATGGGTTCACTCGTAAATCTTAAAGAAATGCAGAATACAATTTTCCCTAACTTAGGCATCTTCTTATACACTCCATCAATCAAATCGGGCAGGACGATGCATTGAAGGCACCAAATCTGACGAAAATCTTGTCCAAGTGGTGCTCAATTTCTGATAATCTTCTTAGTACAGGAATTTAAGGCAATTAAAGCACTACCTCTGCCAATTTGGCTGCTTCCCAAGGGTCGGATTTTAAGCCTCACTGTGTTTTTGGTCTTCGGCAGAATCATGGTTTGAGCTTCGTGACAACTAGCACCCTCGGCACAATATTTCCCTTCGACCTGTCCTGGGAATGTCAGCGACGGGACTGTTAGGTTTGATGGACTGGCTTCTTGGTTCTGTCCCTTGGTTTGGTATTCAATTCTATGTCAGAGCTCGGCCTCCATATACCAATTTTTTGCTATAGATTCCAAGGTGTGCATGAACTTATGCACCCACTCCTTGCGAGGTATGTTTTCCCATGCTGCATAACATTGCCTCAAATGGTCCTGAGGACTATTCTGCTTACTTTGCACCTCTTGGAATTGGTTTATGAATCTGAGGCGCAGAATTTTCTGGCAGTCTCCCCAACTAGGAGTAGACTTTTTGTGATCGGTCCACCATGCTGCTGTAGCTCCTAATGCTGTCTCCAGAGGCTGCATTCTTTGGGACTTAGGTACTTGTTCTGAGAAATGTGCAATAAATTCTCCAGGGTCTGTCAACCCAACATGTGTAGGCAACTCTCTGGGCTGCGCACTAAGGCATCTAAGAGACTTAGTGATTTGCACGCACCTATGTCCATGTAGATCGTACAGTCGATTCTGCCAATTCTCTAGACCATCGTCTGAATCAGACATGCAGGAGCTATCACATTGCCAATCTATTACGCCATCGTCATCAGGCTCGACATAATATTCTTCCTTGGCTGTAATGTTGTAGATGTGGTCGAGAGTATCCTGCTCCCCTTCATCTTTGATCGGTTCTGTATATCTTTCTCCTTGGGATGGGTCGAGGGGTATGATAACTCGCAGAACATTTCCTTCTAAGGTCATCTGTCTCCTCTTAAGGTTGATGATTGCAGCATTTGCCATGGCCCACTTGATTCCCAACAAGGCTGGATAAGGGTTGCTGTCATCAATGATCTCAATAACTTCAAAATCCGCTAGAGTACTTACCCCATCAATAGCTATTGGAACACTAAGAAGTCTCCCTAGGGGCACAATCCTTTGCTGGTTAGCTAATCTCAGTTGTATAGGTGACCAATCCAGGGAAGGTTTTCCCATTTGTCTCCAGGTCTGCTTGGGAAGGACATTAACTTCTGATCCAAGATCCAAAATGACATCAGTCATATCATATTCCCCTATCTGAACATTCAATCTCATTTCCCTCCCCGTTCTTCGGACACGACTAACAGTTTTCTCCTGATCAACTCCTCTCTGAGGGTCTGTGACAGCAAGAACTTTTTGCAGCTCTTTTAAAGCATTCTGATTCCTCAAGATTTTCATACAACTCTGTAAAAAGGAGGAGAGTGTACTTACTTTATCCGTCGAAGCATCTTGTGGCTGCGAGGCCGGCTGAGGTTGCCGCGCAGGTACTGCTACTGTGTGAGGGTCAACAATATCGCACTGGGATGCCTTGACTAGTGCTTGGTCTTTCACAGTGGCAAGTGCTGGGACGTTCTCGGAGGCCTTACGCGCACACAACTCAACAGGTTGTTTCTGCGTATTCTGAATGTGCATTGTAGCTCCACTCCAGGTGACCACATTGATGGCTGTGGCAGGTCTTTGCTCAACGGAAATCAACTGAATATTCTGGGTAGGGCCACTGTTGTTTTCCTGAATCTTGGCTATGATCTGGGGGCACTGTTCAATCACGTGGTCGACTGCATGGCAATACCGACAGGTTATGGTGGGGTTCCGACAGTCGCGAGCAAAATGGCCAGCTTGGTTACAATTGTAACACACAACCTGGCCTCTACCTCTTCCGGTCATACCACCACGGCTGCGACCTCCAAAGGCACCTCTTCCAGAGGCACCACTGCGGTAACCATAGCCATCATTATTCTGGGCTTCATTTTGCACTCGGTAGGCGTCAGAGATGCGCTCTCTCATGAGGTCATAGCTACAACACTCCTCTTCATTATGCCCTACTGACTTACAGAACTTGCAGTAGGGGTTCTTGGGAACTTGAACTTATCTCTGAAGAAGATGGCAGTTTTCAAGGCGATGTTGGCCAGTGGTTCGACAAATCTCACAATATAGAACACCGGGATTGAATTGGTTTGGTGCACCCATATTTAGGTAAGTTCTGACCACGGGGCACTGGTCCCGATCGTGACCTTCTGTCTGACATTGCGTACACCAGATCTCCTCTTGACTGGTTTTAGCCTTCTTCATATCGCGAAGCTCTAGGGCCATTGCTGCTAGCTGTGCTTGGATTTGAGCAATACCGGAATCATCTCCGACGGGGGCAGTCTCTAGCTTCATTGCAATTTCCAGAGCCTCTTGCTGGTCAGCAACATTCTGTTGCATGAGCGGAGTTCTGATATGTGGCAGTAATGCTGCAATAAACCATTCCTTATGTTGCGCAGGACTAATGGTAAAGCTGACTTGGTCTAGTAGAACTTTGAATCTTTGGTCAAAGTCCCACACTGATTCGCCGCACCGCTGTTGAATCTCTTTTAGTTCAGTGATGCTCTGCGATTCTGATTTAGGATTCTTAAATTATTTGGTTATGGCTGCCTTAATCTCATCTAAAGTAGGGTTCTGAGTACTGGAGAATTTCATGAACCAGGTCAAAGCCCGGTCCCAGAAAGAAGTAATGAGCTGGGTGGCTCTCACATTTGGGTCTGTAATTTTCTTCACATTCCATACTGCTTCACATAAAAACCAGAACTGTTCTGGGTCCTCTGATCCCGTGCCTTTGAAGATGGAGAGCTTAATTTAATCAACTAGGTGGGACATGGGGGTTCGAGGAGGGTTGGGAGGGGGACCGGATGTCGATGGGGGGGGGTTTACGGGGGCAGATTGACCTGTGGCCAGAGTACTCGGACTTGGTTGACTATCAGACTACGATGGAATTTCAAGGGTAACAGGGCTTCGCTGCGGGGTGACCAGAGGGTTTCCAAACAAAGGGTTTTCTTCAGAGTCTGACTCTTCAGGATTTACAGGGGAAGACGCGGTAGCCTGACCTAAGGAATAGGAGTCAAAATCTCTTTTGTACCTTTTTCCACTTCGCAGCAAACCACTTTGTTCGTCGAAGGTATTATCACTTGCAAACATATGTTAGTACTACTAAGCTAGCAGTCTGATTCAAACAACAATATACCCTTTTCAGCAAATAGTATTTTAATCCTCAAGATTAATGAATTCAAAAACTTACCACGGGGGCCTTTGAAGAACTGCCGTTCAGCTTCGCTGAAGGAGGTACTTGTGTCAATGGAAAACTCGGTCACGAAGGCTTCCAATGTTCGCGTCATCCAGAAATCAACAACACGGGATACCTCGTTGTTCACGTGTTGCACAAGATTGACCCTTGTGGGGGTCCACATGGGAACTCGTCGAGCTTGGAAGTTCGTCCTTCTCTCTGTTAACCTAGACAACCACTGGTGCAACTCTATGTGGATACTACCAAAGAAAATTTCATAAGCATCACAAAAAACATACCTTTGTAAAAATTCACGTGCGCTACAACGTGGATTTGTGTTCTCTTGTTGCGCGAATTTCAGATAAGTCTCAGCAAACCAATCACCGATTTTTGTCACAGAGGGCCTCCAGAACATAGCCCTCGAGGTACGACGTAAACCCCTCTTGAGCAGATACTGAGTTCAACCGGAAACGGAGCCAATTTTTTGGGCAATAGGGCAGACCCGGGTTTAATCCTTTTATGTCGCACCAACAAAAGACCCACAGTGTTGGCCCTTTCGGAAACAACCTGCGCGCAGGTTGCAGTATCACCCAAAATAACTATGGGGTGCCGCAGAATCAAGTTTCTGCAAGTAGAGAGGGATATTACTGTACCTTAGCCTTTAATAAACTTATTAATCAATAATTACATAGCTTTATCATTCACTCATATACAATTTCGCAGATAGATAAAAAACCGTGACTTGCTTAACCCACTACAGGGAATTCACAGCGAAGCTTGTTATTAGCAGTGATCTAATTTATCAAATGTATACAGTTATTAATGCATAAAAGACACAAGAAACCACAACACCAGATATAACATGGTTCACCCCCAGTGTAGGGGCTACGTCCACAAAACTGTGTTTATTCAACTTGCTACAAAACCACAGTTTGATCTCCATACACAGCTGCAGATCCCTTCAGTCCTTTCAAGCCGCGCACACAGCAGTAGGCCTCTGCGCACACAGCTGCAGATCTTTCCTTAATATTCTTACAAAAACCCTCTATGCACACAGCTGTAGAGGTCTTCCACGCACACAGCTGGGACTTAACCTTTCCTTACACAATCAGCCTTAGCTTCGCCTTTCTTTCTTTACATCAAAAAGCCTAACTTTTCTTATTTACAAAAATGCCTATTTATACATCGCGCTATTACAAAACCATGGCTTCAAACCATGGGCACCCAAAACCCTAAACCCTGGATTTAAACCATGGGTTTATTACAAAAGGGGCTTTGACTTACCCCGACACCCCTAAGACTATTTTGACCCGTAACTCCGCTTACAAACTTCCTCAACAACCGCGGAGTTACCAAAACTAATGATCCTTAGGGTACGCATCCCAACAAACACACATTATTGGATAGGAAAAGATATTTATATTAATATAAATCAGAGATTTCAATAGATACAACCTCTGTCGAAACGAATGCGAATCAGAGAAACTGAATCCCCCACTTTGGGGCCTCCACCACTTCAATCCTCCATCTCTCAATATCGAGCTCACTAGCAAAAGGCAAGCTTGGGAAGAACAAAAAAGTGCTCCAAGGGACAAAGGGATGAAGACTCAAGCATAAGTTCCGACAACAATGGACTATAGTTTCTTTGCTCTCAATTCTCTCTTATGCCTTCAATGTACCAAGGATTTCCTTATATAGCTTTTCAAAGGGGTAATTAAAGGTCGAATCTGAGCAATCTCAAGGCATATGGAAGGCTAGGAGTCAAGTGAGTTAGATCCATGTCAAGGAAAACTCCAAAAGGATTTGGATTTTGTACACATCCCGATGTACACGGTTTTAGTGGTCAAACCCGTGTATATATGCGATTATAGGTTTAAAAGTTGTGTGTATCATTTTTCACATGTTTTTAGGGATGGTCAAGGAAACATCAAAGGACAAAAAGTTGTCCAAGGGGTCCAAGGAATCTGCAGCGGGACAGGGGAAAGGCCATACAAGTGTGATTCACCTGGAATGGTAAAATCAGCTATAACGGATGCCCCCTAATGTGTGAGGTTAGAGGGGTCATACAATTTCTGAAATACATTATAAGTCCATCCCAGAAGTGGGGTGATGAAGAATTCCAAATGGAAGACCAGCCACCCAACCAGCATAGTACACTCATACAAACTTGCACGTCACTGCAAAGACATATAGCAGTCCTGGATACATAAGAGTACAATGGCATGATACAAGATATCACATAAGTGGTCATCTCGATGTACAATATACATAGATCAGAATCTCCATGATGAAGATATACAAAGGACCATGATCTCCATAATAGCTGAAGATATATAATGGATCAAGATCTCCATGATGGCTGGAAATGTCTGACATATACTGGAATCAAGTCACGAGAGCTGAAATCTCATGAACACTAGCACAATCAAGTAGGTAGCATATAAGAGATGCCACCAATCTGGAAGTTCTTCTACACAAATCGCTATGAGTACATGTCCTACTATGTTAATAGAGGTGTTAAGGTCGAACATAGTAGTCTATCATCTGATTACCGGTCATTAATGTATACCATTAACAGATGCGAGATCACCCACCGATAATGAAAATGGGAATCAAGGTACTAGAGTGCAAACTAACAAGTGTGAATAAATGTGTTGAGGTCGAACACTTGAGAGGATCCATTGATCAAGGGACATTGGTGTATTCCCAAAGATTGTCGATGGCGAGAGAACCTGCCAATGATGACTGCAAGTCTCAAGGCACTCAAAAATGACTCTAGATTCCAATCCTAGAATAAATGATCTGAAGTCGATGGGATGAAATCTGCTAGAAGGAGGGCATTAAGGAATCCCTCATCATCCAACATGAGGTACTCAACAAACCTGTATGATGTGGAAGGACTCGATCATAAGGTGCACGAACCAATAACTATACCAGGAATGACCGACATGCAAAGTCAAGATAGCTGAGGAATGGCTGACTTAGGTTTCAACTTCCTTTGAACAAGAGCATAACAACAAATGGTGATTGAATAAACGCAGCATAAACTCTATATACAAACTGGGACATCTCTGCGACATAAGAGGCATCGATAGAGGCTCCATAGGGACTGGAAGCTTAACCAGTCGGTGTAGATAAACTCAGATAAATGAGTACAGCTCCTAAATTCAAAATATAAACCCAACCAACAGATGTGATATATAGTGCTTTGTTCGAAGGCGACATGAATCGATAGCTGCCAAAGATAACATCTTTCCTTGTCCAGCTTTTTGGTTTTTTGATTTTTTTTGGACTTTTTCAAATATTTAAAAAGCTTGAAAAAGAATAAAATGGCTTTATAGTTACAGACTAGGAGGATACAAGTGTCATAGGGGCAAACAAACTAGTTCCAAGCAGTGGAACATACCTATGTTCAATGCAAGGATACATGTGTAGGATAGCGACACTCGGGGGAAAATCCCCTCCCGGTAAAAAGGGAATCAAGTTGTAAAGGATATATAAAATGGCTCTACATGGCTAGACATGAGACAAGCTCGAGCTATATGGCTGAAACGCAATGTCAAGGAAGCCGTCATAAGGCTCAATAAGGCAAGCAAAACTCATGAAAATGCAATTACAACTTGATATACGGGAGTCCCGGGGAAATGGCCAGCATAAAGTTCAAGAGAAGTATGAAGCTCTTGCTCAAGGACATGGCAGGACTAAAAGGGACTCCCAGACCTAAGAGAGGACTCACGGCATGGGTACCAAATGGAAAAGGGAGCTAACAAGGACACCCATGTATAGGAAATCTCTACCATTGACATAGTACCACTTCTAACAACATCATGAAGGTTCTGTGATACCATGGAATGGGTTCGTACCTAAGGTTAAGATGGAATGGTCATAAGGCAATGCATAAGTGCAAGCGGATGTGAAATCCTAACCTATATGCCAGTTTAGACACAATACCTGTAATGGGCACGAACGAGTTGAAACCTTGGAGAGAGTGTACAAAAGCTGGACTCTACATGACAACCATATTAGTCCAAAACAACCCAAAATAGTCAATAAATAATCCAAATTGTAGGATATAGGGACAAATGATCATGACAAATGCACCCAAAGGAAACAATGCGGTGAACGATGGGAAATAAAAACAAAAGTAAGGTGTAGACCCAACATTCACGCATCCACTACCACCCCTATGAGGGTGACCACCGATGTAAAGACCGAGCGAAGGGAGTCAACATCCTCCACAAATGGAGTAAAGGGAAGAATGTGACTGCTTCAAATCTATGAGCAGGGTAAGGGGTTGTGATGCCCCCAAGTCTAACACCAGGGTCCGTACTAGGACCAAGACGGGTTATAGGATACCAGGCATGCCGGAAATAAAAGGACATGAACTCAAGAGAGCATAAATATACTCAAGTAACCACAATTCCAAAGGCCAACTAGCGCACAAAGAGCACACCCCTAAGAAAATATATAGCCAAAATGTTAAATTTTCATATGCTTAGCTAAGACATCAGTATTTCATTTCATTTTTCATAACAAAAGCATATAAACAGGATCACTGAAAGATAGACAAGCACAACCATACAAAAGGAACACAAAGATTTATCCTGGGAAAACCCTAAAGGGAAAAACCCAGCAAAATCTTCCTCAATATAGATTCCCCAAAAAGATAAAAGATAAAACCAGCAAGGAGATCAAAGTCTGATCCTCCTCCTTCTCCAGCTACTTCTCTTCTCCACTAATGCGCTACACAAGTGAGAGTGTGTGTTCCAAATGAGGAGAGCTACACCTCTATTTATATTCATCCGTTCACTTCAATTAACTCATCTGACATGTAGGCTCGAGTTAATCATGTAGGCTCGAGTTACACATGTAGGCTCAAGTAACCACACTGGGGTGCTAATGACCCACCTTTACAAATGGAGGGGACAACCTCATGACTCTTATTATTTCTTCCGATTAGAAGCATCGAGGTACAAGATAATACAAGTGGTTCTCCTAGTAGGACCATCGGGGACCACAAAAAGATACATATAGAATATTCTTCAAAGTTACAATATTTCAACACTCCCCCTTAACGAGAAGGGTATTCTACAACAACATCAACAACAACAATAGTAGGAGAGGACATCATCAACATCATCAGGGTAACACATCTATAAATCATTGGAATATTTTCAACATTATATAGTCTTCGTCTTCAATATTTGATGACAGCAACTCTTTAATCAACATCAGCATCTTTTGACCTTTTGATCAGCAACATCTTCAACACTTTGATCTTTCGACCAACAACATCTTCAGCAACATCTTCAGCACTTAGACCTTTCGATCAGCAGCAACATCTTCAGCACTTTGACCTTTCGATCAGCAACATCTTCGGCACTTTGACCTTTTGATCAGCAACATCTTCGGCACTTTGATCTTTCGATCAGCAACATCTTCAACACTTTGACCTTTCGATCAGTAGCAACATCTTCAGCACTTTGACCTTTCGATCAGTACATCATCATCATCATACTCTTGATCGTTCGATCAGTACATCATCATCATACTCTGATATTTTGATCATTACATCATCATCTTCATAAAAACATCATCATCATCAAAACATCAACATCATCAAAACATCATTATGATCAAAACATTCAACATCATCAAAATATCAAAATATCATCATCATCACACTCTAATATTTCGATCAGTACATCATCATCATCATAAAATCATTATCATCAAAACATCAACATCATCAAAACATCAACATCATCATCATCAAAACATCAACATCAACATCATCAAAACATCAACATGATCCTTCCTTTCAGAATTACGGGATCAACATGTCTGTGGTACTCAGACGATCCTTCCTGTCGAAATTACAGGATTTAGGTCTTTATGAAGTTACTCATGATCCTTCCTTTCGGAATTACGGGATCAACACATTTGTGGAGCTCAGACGATCCTTCCTTTCGAAATTATGGGATCAAGTATTTACGGAGCTACTAACGATCCTTCCTTTCGGAATTACAGGATTTAGGTCTTTATGGAGTTGCTAACGATCCTTCCTTTCAGAATTACAGGATCAACACATTTGTGGAACTCAGACAATCCTTCCTATTGGAATTACAGGATCAACACATCTGTGGAACTCAGACAATCCTTCCTGTTGGAATTACAGGATCAAGTCTTTACGGAGCTACCAACGATCCTTCCTTTCAGAATTACGGGATTTAGGTCTTTATAGAGTTACTAACGATCCTTCCTTTCAGAATTACGGGATCAACACATCTGTGGAACTCAGAAAATCCTTCCTATTGGAATTACGGGATCAAGTCAATGACCCTTCCTTTCAGAATTATGGGATTTAGGTCTTTATGGAGTTACTAATGATCCTTCCTTTCGGAATTACGGGATCAACATAGTTGTGGAACTCAGACAATCCTTCCTTTAGGAATTATGGGATCAACACACGTTCTCAAGTACCGAAGTCACTGGATCCGTTATGAACTGAAGTTCAAGGATGATACAATCCTACCACATTCACGGGGACCGAGATCTCCGGATACATTTTGAACCGAGGTTCAGGGATGATGCAATCCCACCACATTCACGGGGACCGAGATCTCCGGATACATTTTGAACCGAGGTTCAGGGATGATGCAATCCCACCACTTTCACGGGGGCCAAGACCTCTGGATACATTTTGAACTGAGGTTCAAGGATGATGCAATCCACCACTTTCACAAGGGCCAAGACCTCCAGATACATTTTGAGCTGAGGTTCAGGGATGATGCAATCCACCACTTTCATGGGGGCCGAGACCTTCGGATACATTTTGAACCGAGGTTCAAGGATGATGCAATCCCACCACTTTCATGGGGGCCAAGACCTCTGGATATATTTTGAACCGAGGTTCAGGGATGATGCAATCCATCACTTTCTTGGGGGCCAAGACCTCTGGATACATTTTGAACCGAGGTTCAAGGATGATGCAATCCACCACTTTCACGGGAGCTGAGACCTCCGGATACATTTTGAACCGAAGTTCAGGGATGATGCAATCCTACCACATTCACGGGGGCTGAGTCCTCCAGATACATTTTGAACCAAAGTTCAGGGATGATGCAATCCCACCACATTCACGAAGACCGAAGTCACTGGATCTATTTTGGACAGATGTCCCAGGATGATACAATCCCTCTTCATTCTCGAGGACTGAGGTCACTGGATCACTTTTGGACAGATGCTCAGGGATGATACAATCCCACTGCAACATCACTACTCCCCCTTTCGAGGAAGGTTCGTTCGAACCACACCAAGCTCGTCTTGAAAGTGTTTGAACTTTACTCGAGACAGAGGCTTCATCAGCACATCATCATCTACATCTTCAGCATGTGAATACTGAACTATCACCATCTGTATCTCTAGTATGTGAATACTGAAAGCATCATCATCTATATCTTCAGTATAGAAATACTGAAAGCATCATCATCTATATCTTCAGTATAGAAATACTGAAAGCATCATCATCTCTATATTCAGTATAGAAATATGGAATCACTATCATCTGCATCTACAATATGTAAATACTGAAATATCATCTATATCTTTAGTATGGGAATACTGAAACATCATCATCTGCATCTTATCTCGTACGTAGAAATACTGGATTTCTATGTGTTACAACGGAACACAGGGTTCTCTATCATCACAACTCTGGTTATCTCATAGAATCATTGTAGTATCCATCTTTAGGTCAAAGAGACCTGATATCAGCTTCTGAAGCCATATGACTTCACAACTTAGCAGAGCAATCTGCTATGTATTCTGATTTAGCCGTGCTAAGAGAAACAATGGATTGTTTCCTGCTAAACCATGAACTCATAGCAGACCCAAAAGCATCTACCTGATGTGCTTTTCCTATCTGAGATATTTCCAGCCCAATCTGCATCTGTGTATCCATACAGTATATACTCATGGCTACCATCACAGTATAAACCAAAGTCTATAGTCCCTTTCAGATATCTCATCACATGTTTTGCAGCTACTAGGTGAACCCGTCTTGGTTGAACAAGATATTGACTTAAGGTGTTCACAGCAAAACAAATGTCTGGTCTGGAATTTGTTAAGTACATCAATGACCCAATGATCTATCTGTAATGAGTCACATCCACTAACTTTGATGAGTCATGAGCTAAGAACTTCAGGTTGGAGTGCATGGGTGTGGCCATGGATTTGCATTCCAACATATTGAATCTCTTCAATATATCTACCACATACTTTCCTTGGTTGAGAAAGATTTCTTCTGAACTTTGTCATATTTCCAGACCTAGGAAATAGTGCATTAACCCAAGGTCTTTCATCTCAAATTATTCTGCTAGTTTCTTCTTGCTTTCCATGATATGTTTCTCCTTCCCTGTCAAGAATAAGTCATCCACATATAATAACAGGATGGAAGGTTCATCTTCTACAACCTTGAGATAAAGATTAGGATCAGCTTTACTCTTGGTAAAGCCCATAATTGACAAGAAACTATATATCCTTCCATACCAAGCTCTAGGAGCTTGCTTCATGCCATAGAGGGCCTTCTTCAACTTACATATATGATTCCATTTGTCTTCAACTTCAAATCCTTTCGATGCAAAACTCTTCCCCAATCATACCATTAAGGAAGGATTGTCTTTACTTCATCATGGAAGCAACTACCATCATAGTTCTGAAGGAAGTGTACCTTGCTTCCTGGAGTAAGTGTCTGTTCAGAATTAATTCCCTCTTTCTTATAGAAACCTCTAGCCACAAGTCTTTCCTTACTTCTATCAGCAAAACATTTTATCTTGCAAATCCATTTGTAAGATACCACATTCTTGCTTTCTGGTTTGAGTACTATATCCCAAACATCATTCTAGTATTCTTTTATCATAACATCTTCCATGAGTTCATATTTTCATATCATCAACATAACCTAGTCTTCTGCATTCAACTTTGAAGGTTGGAACCCAAAATTCTTGATCCATCAGGAAGTTGTCCATCATGTCATACCGTGTCGAACTCAAATATCATCTGTATTCACTCCCCCTGAAGTGGAGTATTATCTTCCTTCTTCATTTTGTACAGTTGGTTCTATGCTTGATATATACTGGTCAATAGAGTATGTCATGTCATAGTCTATTATTTCTGAGGCAAATCATGAACCTTGCTTTGTACACTTGTTCTTGTATATCCATATGGAGGATACTACATACTTTCCTTGAAATCATATCGTATACATCATTCCCCATGATCAACTGTTATTCTTTGATCATAGCTTCTTTCATAGCATTCTTTTCTTCATCTTGAGTTATCCCTCATACCCATGGTAGTCTTCATCCTTCGAGGTGGATCTACTGCTCTTTGAAGCTCTTTCTTCTGTTATGGTGTCTCTGACCCTGGGAGCTTTAGATTCATGTTTATTGAATTGTCATCACTTTTTCTTTGGAATAAGTCTCATCCTTATTTTCTTGTCGGAGGTTGTACGGGACCTTTCTTACAATTCAAATGCACCAGTTGCATGGTTATAACTATATGCATAACGACAAATTCTTATGCATCATGCAACTATTTAGCCAATACAACATTCATCCATATCTCACAGAAACTTTCTAGACTAATCCAATATGTCAGCAAAGAGTTTTGATAAGTAGCAATGGAGAGTTGTATAGCACCATGAGCTACTTACCCATCACATCCATATTAGTAGTATACAGTCATTAATGCAAACAATCTATCATGCATAACATATCAACTGAATATAATCAAATGTAAAACAATATCATGAAATGACAATTGAATACTTATCTTTTATTTGTTTCGTGGGTAGACTCCATCTTGATCATTCTGCTTTATCATCATTTCTTATCCAAATGATAAGATGGATAAGAGGTTCGTCAAGAATTGAGTTCTTTGTATTCCTCATCGCTTGAGGGATCTTCTTTGAATGGTGATAGCTTGATCTTCAATTTTCTCCCATCTTTCTTCTTCTCTTATTATGAGACAAGCTTCTTCTTCTTCCCAAAGTCAACTGAAAGTAATCACTTTAATCTGGCACACATTTCTCGCATGAATGAATCCCATGATCATGGGAGGCCATTCAAGGTGGCTATCACCACTTCTGCATTCTCTGCTTCTTCTTCTACTGCTTCAAGATGTTATGCATTCTGTATCTTCACATTCTTCAACTGTTTTCTCAAATCCATCTTCTGAATTATGTTCTTATCTTCAAATAGCTTGATCAAGAAATCAAACATCTTCGATGTCTTTAGGGAATACACTTGTGGTACAAGTCGATCCGTGATTGAATCAATAGTTATCTTCTTGGCCTTGATCAAGTTCTTCTTGTGTAAGGATTTGAGGCTCATCTCCCTCTAGAACTGGAACCTCTCTACTCATGTAGGTGTCCAATTCATTTTATTCAGAGAGATCAAATACTTTCATGGTTGGCATTTTTCAACTTCACCAAGCTTATCATCAAGCTGATGTAATAGATCACTTTGAAATGAGAACCTTAAATGCAAATAGCAAAAGATTAGATCTTACCAATTTGAGGTGTCCATCCTGCTTCCGGAGTAGGCTAATCTAGGGTTTGTCAGAGAAACCCTAATTTTAAAAACTTGGAATATTTCATATCTGATTGGAAAGAAAGATAGATCTCTTCAAATGGAGCTTTTCAATGTACTCTTTTTCTGAAAACAGTGGAGGGAATCTCCTGGAACAGGAAGCCCTAGTTTTCCAATTTCTTCTGCAGAAATGCATGTTACTGTTTCTGTGATATCTCCAAAATTACTGCTCCTATGTGTTTGAAAATTTTCACTAAGGTAACCTTGCATGTTCCTGATCCAACACCATAGGTTTCATTAGATTTTGTTTCACCAATTTGTATTTATGATCATTTTCCCAAGGTGACCTGTTGCAGGACTGTTTAGAATAGTGAAGTTGTATGGCATGCCACGTGTCATTGGTTCATCTTCAGGTTCTAAAATCCAGACCAAAGAAATTACAGTCCGTTATATTTCTAGAACATCTTCATGAATTCCATTTGGACCTCTGTATCCCAAGCTATATCAATTTTCCCTAGGTGTCCTGTTTAGGGATGAATTCTGGAAGAGGCTGGAACCCTAACTGGGAGGGATCATATCTCCTAGAATATAGAGAATATGAGGCTAATATTTAGATACAGTGTTCACCAGGATTTTATATTTGGTATTGGAAATTTTCATCTCTTGAACCTTCTCCAATATTGGGATATAGTGAATATACCAAAACTTAGCAGTTTTAGTATTTAGGGTTTTTCTAGCTCCAGGTCAAACTAGGGTTTGACTTTCCTGGAGTTTCACCCAACCAAAAATATTGATACAGGTCTCTAAACTTCAATTTTGATGAGGAGAGCAATCCTATGCTGGGCTCACTCAAAAATTCTTATTTTGCAAGAAGCCCTAATTTCCCACACGGAAAACTGAAAATGCTCGGAATCGAATTCCGCTTCAACAGAAAGATGCGCCCTTCAATGGAGAGTCAGCCTAACCTTCTTTTGCTGATCGATTGTGGAGAGAGAACCAAAAATTAAGAAGCCCTAGATTATGTAGCTGCACAATGTCTTCTTTTTAGGGTGGCTCTGATACCATGTTAAATTTTCATATGCTTAGCTAAGACATCAGTATTTCATTTCATTTTTCATAACAAAGGCATATAAACAGGATCACTGAAAGATATACAAGCAAAACCATACAAAAGGAACACAAATATTTATCCTAGGAAAACCCTAAAGGGAAAAACCCAGAAAAAGCTTCCTCAATATAGATTCCCCAAAAAGATAAAAGATAAAACCATTAAGGAGATCAAAGTCTAATCCTCCTCCTTCTCCAGCTACTTCTCTTCTCCACTAATGCACTACACAAGTGAGAGTGTGTGTTCCAAATGAGGAGAGCTACACCTCTATCTATATTCATCCATTCACTTCAATTAACTCATCTGACATGTAGGCTCAAGTTAATCATGTAGGCTCGAGTTACACATGTAGGCTCAAGTAACCACACTAGGGTGCTAATGACCCACCTTTACAAATAGAGGGGACAACCTCATGACTCTTATTAGTTATTCTGATTAGAAGCATTGGGGTACAAGATAATACAAGTGGTTCTCCTGGTAGGACCATCGGGGACCACAAAAAGATACATATAGAATATTCTTCGAAGTTACAATATTTCAACACAAAATACAACCAAACCAAGGGGAGGATATGTGAGCTCCCGAATGCAGTAGGTATGTCTCACCTGGGAGAGGTTCGAAACTCCCATACACTACAAGCGAAGGTATGTAACCAATTATAGTGGACCTCAGCTTCAACGCGTAAAGCGACTGTGATGTCTAACCCCAACCTGGCTGAGACACCCATAGAATAACCCCTACAAAGTACCCCCTCGATATCCTAGGTAAGGCCACTAAGGTCACCTCAATATAATCAATGCTCAAGTGGACAGTCGTAGGCGAGATTGACCGTATGGGCAGGGTAGCAAAGCCCGAAACTCTCGAAAGATCCCCCAGATACGAATACAATCCTGAAATATCTCAAGTGCTACTCAGTTATGGCTAGGGGTCATCCTAATCAATAACCGCTCACATTGCCTCGTGCTTAACTCCCTTTTGAGAGGAGGATCCTGAGTAACACTAATTATACCAAGGAATTTCACACTCTCAACTGGACAGACCCATGCATGTTTTTGTTTAGTGGTCTTGGAGAATTTACTCACAATGAACTATTCCAAGACCCTAAAACCTAATCTTGTTGATGAATCCTATCAAATAAAATAGTGTAGTTCATTTTAATTAAGCATTGATTTTAATTGGTTGTAATTACTCAAAGGGAAATGGCCATGCAACTAGTGATATGAAGACTCAGCAGTGAAATAAAAATGCACACCATAACAAACAATGTTAAGTGCAATCTTTGTCAAATGAAAAATAGGGTATGCCACTACATGAGATTCATAAATATATATTCATTTCTGAATGCCAATGCAATCCTTCCTCTATGAAAGCCTAAACACAACTCCCATCCAAGCAATCCAATGCAAGTACCTCCTCAAATACTTATCTAAGATGCAACTAAGAGTGAAAATACCTTGTATTTTTCAATATAAAAGAATGAAAAATGCAATAAAAGTCATCTAAAACTCTCAATCTCTGCAGCAAGTATAAAAGACAAGCCCAGCAAGACACCGAGACAAAAAAGAGTAATGCACTAATGACAAAACAAAAAGGATAAATGACTAAAACTACTTTCAAAGAAAAAATAATGAAAAAGCAGTCTCTGGTCATAAAAGAAGCATCCAACAGACAATATCAGACCCAAGGAAGACCCAACCACACTCACAACCCACCTAGCAACTTCCCACAACATCAAACTCACCAAAAGGGAGGATGTACGCAACTGTTCAAAGAACAACTGCATATATACGTGACTTTTGGCCAAAAACCTGCGTGTATACACAAATTTTGGCCAAAAACCTGCATGTATACATGACTTTTGGCCAAAAAGTGCTCCAAGGGACAAAGGGATGCAGAATCAAGCATAAGTTTCGGAAACAATGGACTATAGTTTCTTTTCTCTCAATTCTCTCTCATGCCTTCAATGTACCAAGGAGTTCCTTATATAGCTTTTCAAAGGGGTAATGAAAGGTCGAATCCGAGCAATCTCAAGGCATATGGAAGGCCAGGAGTCAAGTGAGTCGGATCCATGTCAAGGAAAAGTCCAAAAGGATTTAGATTTTGTACACATCCCAATGTACACAGTTTTAGTGGTCAAACCCGCATATATACGTGATTATAGGTTTAAAAGTCGCGTGTATCATTTTTCACATGTTTTTAGGGATGGTCAAGGAAACAGCAAAGGAAAAAAAGTGGTCCAAGGGGTCCAAGGAGTCTACAGCAGGACAGGGGAAAGGTCATACAAGTGTGATTGACTTGGAGTGGTAAAATTAGCTATAACACCTGGGTGTTAGTTTAAAAGTGCTCATTGCTTTTCCCCAGGTTGCGATGGAGTTTTTGTATATCTAGCATGGATACACATTTGTATGGTCATGGCTATGCTCAAATTTGAGTCTGTATGACATAGATATATGTTGTATGTCTGGTAGCTATGTCCAAGTTTGATTCCTCTATCACATGGATCTACGTTGTATTCTAGTCGCCATGCTTGTTTATTCCTCTCATGGATCTGCCTTGTATTGGTCTGCAACCATGAGTTTGGTTATTTGTGTCTATGAGCCAAAATACTGATGTACTACAGATGCCTACTTGACGACATGCTCCAATCGAGCTGACATTTTCATCTCATGGCGACGACTTGTTCTCTCAAATCTCTTGTTTATTGTATCCCTCTAAGACTCATGCTTTGGGAGGAATATTGTTATACCAAAATCCTGTCACCATCATGTGATAAGACGTTTGACATACCTACTTGCCCTCAATCCCAACTTCTGGAGTGGAAACCCATACTAAATGTCAATCTTTCATACAAATTCCTAGCACCGCGCTTACCTTGTTATCCAGGAGCGGTACCTTGTTCTCACCGCCTATCCCCTATTTCCCACAAGCGGTGCCACCGCATATGACCCTTGGTCCATAAGTGGTTATTACCAGAACCACTCTGTTATTGAAGGAGAAATGCAGTACCCAGGGTAAAAAGTGAAAAATAGAAGTTTCTTGAGGCTTCTAGATTATAAGCCTCATGTCCTTCCTTATCCCTACTGTTGTGGGTTAGTTGAGCTCGAGATCCCTCATCCTAGGATCTTAGAGGCCACCTCACCCACTAATATCTCAACCATCCCTATCCATATAGCCTTATAAATACAAGCTTATGGCCATGGTTGAGGGGGAGAACTCTTAATGTATTGTTATGCTGTTGGATTGATCACTTGGTCCATATCATTGGAGAGCATAGAGAGAGCTAGAGTCAAAGCTTATGGGGATGAGAATGCTTGGTTTCATGGAGATGCATGTCAACACTAAGGCTTGGTTGTAAACTTCTTCATATTTCTTTAATGCAAGTTGATTTCTATCCCACATATATTGTTGTTGTATGATTTCACATGTATGTTGTTAGATTCCTTAGTCACTAACATAGATTAGTAGATTATATTCTAGTGGGTTCGATATGTTTGCGTGTTGAAGATTATTGCAGGTACACATGGTAACGATCGAAGCATTACATTTCCAGGTATCTATGGTGTCTAGGGAGAGTCTTCAACCTCTATCCTCTATTTGTTCTGGATTTGAACCATTCAGACCAGTGGAACACCTTGCTGTCTGCAGGAGGTGAAATATTCCAGCTAACAATATACTTGTTTGTTTTGGGCGCGGATCTTAAAGCACATGATTGGTAAGATGACTTGTGTTGAGCTAGGACCTCTAGAGCACATGTGTAATTAATGTTTTGTGTTGAGTGAGGAGCTCTGGAGTGCATGTGTAATTAATGTTTTGTGTTGAGTGAGGAGCTCTAGAGCACATGGATAATTAATATTTTTTGATGAGAAAGAAGCTTTGGAATACATGAGTACTTACATTTGTGTTGAGAGAGAATCTCTGGATCACATGAAAAGATAATTGGAAATGTTGGGCATTAGCCCTAGATCCTTCCATGTTTATGTTGAGCATAAACTCTGAAGCATCAGATCCTTGGCCATTGTATCCCTAGGTGTATCATACAAGTACATCCTAGCATTAGTGTTGAGGGAAGAGCTCTGGAATCGCACTAAGTTTGTAACTCCTTGTTTAAGCATTGAGTATGAGAACTAGTAAGCGCTAGGGGTTACTGAAAAGAATTTAATAATTCCTTAGTGAAAATGACTTGAGAAAAAATATTGATCTCATCAGACTTATTTATAAGTGATTAAATGAAATTTTGAATTTTTGTATTCTCATCAAGTACTGAAGAACTACCATGTTATACGAGGGAATCCAACATGCAAGTATGTTTAGAGTTGCCTAACCTAGTATACCTAACCATCTACCTATTTGAACTTAATGAAGAAGTGTCATTAAGTCTAAGGATCATGGTATATGATGCCCAAAGACAAATGTTATATTATTATGTATTTCATACATGGTATGTATAAAGGATAAATATAGTAATAATATTAATGATGAAAGGAAGAAAGAAAAAATCCATCCATTATTATTTATTATTTAAACATAATAAATAGTCCAATACCTACAAAAGTCTAATTAGGAACTAGTTGAAAGTTCCTAAGTTAAAGTATTAAAAATAACCCAGATTAATTAAAAAGGGTGTTAAATCAAGAAACAATGGTTTCTTGATTTAACTCTCCCTTTGAGTGAAAATTCTAGCTATAAAGTCTCAAGCCAAGGAAAGTCTTGGGGTTCTAATCTATCATTGGGAGGATTTATATTTTTGCATGTCGTGCTCTCAAGTGATTTCTTGAAGAACATTTTCCTGGAAGGAAAAAGGAGAACTGATCCAGATGTGATATACCAGCTAGGAAACCCTACCTTAGGAGCTCTAAGCTACTTGCATGTTGGAGTCTAGCTTGGGGGGATCCAGGATTTAAACCATGAATGGTTCTGGGTCATGGTTGGGTGGAACCTGGTAGTTCCCAAGTTATTCGGTCATCTAATATAGAGGTCAGATATGTCTATGAATTGTTAATGCTGGTTATGTGAGTGTGCAGGTTCAGCCATTGAAAGAGCTTCAAGGTACAGGTATGAATCCCTAGACTGCATATTCCATTTCTCTATAATAAATGCTGGCTATTTTAGGTAAATGATTACATTGAATTTCCTAACCCTATGTGCTTAGTTCTCTGTTTAAAATATTCTAGAGTTTACATTTTAAATTATAACCCCAGATTGTAAGTTAGTTTCTATACCATATTTATCTAGGGTTTATTCCTCAGTGTACTTCTGCAAATTTAATCCATTTATAAATGTTTATCAAGGGATCTACACCCTAGTTTGAATTTCCTGTATTATTTTTATTGTTGAAATTGTGTTAAATTCAAACTAGGTTTTTATTTCAGACCTATTACCTATATGTTCTTTTGGATTTTATAAACTCTACTGACATATTCCATTTTTCAGCAGAGGCGTGTTTTAGATTTATATGGACTAGTTTAGAAGTAAGATATACATATATAGGTATAAGCTTACAACCTGATTAACCTAAGTTATTATCTACAGCTGAAATACCATTATATAATTATTTAAATCAACAGATATAAAATAGAAATACAAATCTAATCTACTAATACCATAACTATATCTAATACACAATTTATAAACATTCCATATTAATTCCAAGATAAAAACCAGCAAGACCTTTCAAGGTCTGCATACTTAAATACATGCTAACTACTAAATAATTTTCCATTAAAATAACCTCATCATAAGCAATTAAATAGGGTAAGCATCGTGACCATTCTTTTGTCTAAAATAAAGTTCCTTTTTCCTAATTAAAATCCACAGTCCTAATATTATTAATATACATGATCAAATCGTATGCTATAAAATTGACTAAGTCCCATCTAATATCAACTCACAGCCAAGGTATAATAATTAACAAAGGACATCACAATATAAAAAATTAAAACCATGTAATTACGTTAAACGTGTAGGAACGATTCCTGTAGAAATCCATTACAATTTTAGTTTACATAGACTACGATGCCCCTTTATTAAACTCTACAGCAAACAATAATACAAGGAATCAAAATATAAACCTCAACAAAGTATTATACATAGAGGTCGTAGTATCGACTCTAGTGGGAACCCAAGCCAAATCGTAGGCCATAAATAGAAACCCCAACAATATTACATATATAGTAATCGTTAAGATAACCCAAGCCCTCATAACCATATTTAAAATAACATCATCATAATCTCTTATACAGTCCAAGTAAGTATTCAAACAACGATCAGGATTCGAATCTTGTAGCGTCGTTTTACATCCATCACGACCACCCTATACACAGAGGATATGTGGGCTATAATAACAAGTTAAAAATGCTACAACAAGGTCGTGAGATCCTCATTCTGACCCAATGTTGTAAGCACATCCTTGGCCACATTTTAATAAATACACAGTCCCCTAAATCAAACCCATCATTATCATGCCCTGTTAACAAAATCAATCTACAACAAAGAAAGCAATTCTGGGTTTACACTTGCGAATCTTATATTCTACATTACACATTAATAATTAAACATAGTAATTTATGTAATCATTCAAGCTGTCACAGCTGCCATGGAGAGCGCTCATGCCATTCACGGTATGTGCTCAACCCTACGCTGTCACAAATCAACACCTAAGTTTATAAATGGAAGCATTTATACACATGCACACCAGAGATGCAAATGCCACATGAAACCCAAGTCTAGATAACAACAACGTAGTATAAATCTATTTGCACATTAACAATTAAATTATTAAATCGATTTTAAACAGTTGTCCAATGGCCATGTCACCATTGCAAGCAATGGTGTTGCCTTGGTTTTAAACCCACAAAAGAAAAACGATTTACCATTATACACAGATCCGGTCAAATTGCACCAAAGGCCCTTTTGTATTCCCCACAGTATCATTTTAGTTACAGACCCAAACTTTGTAAACCCAAGCCCGTAGGGAAAACAAAAACCCCACAGTGAAAACCCCAACCAAGCGACGATATAAAACATAGTCCTATCCATAAGGATGAGAAGTGACAAGCGCATGTTTTCTTAACATGCTTACCATGCACCTTATGGCATCACCATGAACCAGTTGCAAATCTTGAGCCATGAAGCTCCATGCCAACCCTGTCAGCTGCAACCACTAAGCAAACGAAGGCTGAGAAGTATGAAGCCAAGGTAAGCAAATAGATTAAGATAGGAATAGTGGATCCGTAATTGCATAATGAAAAGTAGGCTTCACCTAGATAATCTATTTAGGTATGTAAATGATAAACATAGTAATTTCCTTGATATCTAGCGGAGTCTCTAAGAAATCATAAAAGCAACCAGTAGGTGGTTTTAATGGTCAAAATGTTCAACACACTTTAACAAGTCTCCGTCGCTGAGTATAATATGCATACTAAATGAAAGAGGTGCCTTAGTTCAAAAAAAACTAAGTAAGCCTGCTAGACAAGTGAACACTTTACCTCTCAGTAAGGTCACATGGGATAACAAGTCCCGCCACTTCTCCCACTTTATTTCCAAAAACAAAGTTAAGTTAGGACTTCGTAAATAACAAGTAAACATATGCAGAAATGAACAGAGTATGTAATCAAGTAATGACACAAACACAACAATGTATAACCATAAGACCAATGTAGTAATCCGAATTATGACATCGTAAGTAAAATATAGTAATATTCATAACTGAAAGTAAGATGATAGAACGTAAGAACAAATTACGACCAAACAATGGTACATTTAGTGTACATTATATTCCGCAAGTTCAATAGTGTTCCGCATAGGTAGTTTTTACTAGCCTAATAAAAAAAAAATTCAATTTTTGGGGACATTACAAGTGCTATCAGAGCCCAGTTTCAATACTAAGAGACCTAAGGGCGCACCAATAATTCACTACAAAGAAAATAAATTATGTTATTAAATTTTGTTACTAACAGAAATTTTTCTATCATTAATTTTTTTTGCAAATTTCAGGTATTTTTATAGAATAGTTCAGATTATGAATACTGAGGAAGATAACAACTGGCTAGGAAAGATGAACACCCCCGCCCTGGAAGCATATCTGGTGGTGGAATTAAATTCTAATATTTTGAAGATGATACACATTCTTCAAGCATAATTGTATTTCAGAGAAGATAGTATGAACGAAAGAAAAGAACAACAAGCTATTAATGAATCATTACTGAGAAATATGATGGGAGGAAGCCCATAGGGAAATCCTATTCAGTCCACAAACAGATCCAAAATAGAAACTTACCATAAACTGGCCATCATCCCAAGAAAAAAAGAAAAACATGAACGTACCCCTAAAACACTGAAAGGAAATCATCATAGTCCTTCCAGTGATGGTTCTCTTTCTCCTCCCAGAAAGAAACAAAGAAGCAATGACAGTCTTCAGGGGGAATTCAGAAAAATAAGAACCCTGACCTATGAAGGTGAAGTAAACACCGGGGAGAAAGATGAAGAGTGGCTCCTGGGAATGAGCAAATATTTCCAAGTTCATAACTACTCAAGTGAGATGAAGGCTCGGCTTGCCATCTATAATTAAAATGGTATGGAAGCAATATGGTGGAGGGATTTGAAACACACCAAGAAAGATGAGCTAAGAGAAATACGCTGGGATAAATTCCAAAAAATATTCCAAGAAAAGTATATGTCGGAAAGGTTCTTTAACCAAAAGGTGAAAGAGTTACAAGAGCTACGTATGGGGTCCATGACTATGGACGCTTTTATTAACAGATTTCTAGATCTGTTACATTATGTACCATACATTAAGGATGAAAAGGTAAATATCCAGCAGTTTTTAGGATGTCTTCCTCCAAAATTTCAGGAAAGGAATGAATTCAACATGCCAAGAAATTTGGATACCATGCTGCACAAGGCTAGGCTCTGCTATGAGCATGGGAAGCTATGGAAAGAGAACATGAATCGAAACAGAGACAAGTCAAAGAAATTTTCTGATAACCGCAAACCTGGGTTTAACCCATAGCCATACAGAAAGCAGAATAACAAATTTCCAGCAAACAAGAACTTCAATAAATCTGGTATGAAGCCTTATGTACCAGCTCCTAATGTTAACAAGCCAATAGAAAGTGGAGCCAAAACTACTCCGCTACTGATCAAGTGTTGGAAATGCAACGGGCCTCATTATTCCCAATATTGGAAGAACAAGACCAATGGGGTCTTGCATAACTTACAAGAACCAACCATCGAGGACATAGCAGGAACACCATGGATCTATGCAGCATTGGATGGCTGACAGGAAAATCGTCAAGCTACCATGGTTGAGATAGAAGGTAAGATCTTGAACACCTCTATTTCAATACTTATTGATCTTGATGCTTGCCGGAGCTATGTTTCACCTAAAATTGTTGACGTGTGCAAACTAGGAAAAGTAAAAAATGATAAACCTTGGAAGGTATAGTTATCCACAAGTACGAAACAAAAAGTTTTATAAATAATTAAAGATTGCAAGGTAAACCTGAACATCCTACCCTTAGGATCATATGATATACTTATCAGCATGGACTGGTTGGAACAACACCATGTCATGCTCGATTGATTACATAATTTAAACTTGTGTATTGATAGTCAAGGGAACCAAGTGAAGGTTCAAGGCATTCCAAAGAAAGTTTTCGTAAGGAAAATATCTGCCTTACAAGCAAATAAATGCGTTAGGAAAGGCTGCAAGTTGTTTGCAGTAAACATTCGATACCTCGAGTCTGAAAGAGAGCAACACATAGAATATTTCCCCTTTCTTAAATAATTCAAGGACATTTTTCCCGAGGAAATCCCAGGATTACCTCTGAAATGAGACTTAGACTTTTCCATCGAACTAACCCCAGGATCAGTTCCGACTTCCAAAGCCTCTTACTGCATGAGTGCACTGGAGTTAGTGGAACTCAAACTGCAGTTGCAGGAGTTGATAAAGAAAGGGTATATCTAACCCAGTGTGTCCCCTTGGGGAGCACTGATATTGTTCGTGAAGAAGAAATATGGTACGATGTGGATGTGCATCGATTACCATCAGTTGAACAAAATGACTATCAAGAACTATTATCCACTCCCTAGGATCAATGACTTGTTGGATAAGGTGGGAGGAGCCAAAATATTTTCAAATATTGATCTGTGATCTGGGTACCATTAGGTACAGATTCGTGATGAGGATATTCACAAAACCTCCTTTCATACGAGGTACAGGCACTACGTGTTTGTAGTGATGTTGTTCAAGTTGACCAATGTACCCGTGAAATTTATGTGTATGATGAACAACATATTCAGTAAGTATCTGGATAAGTTTGTCTTGGTCTTTATAGATGAAATCCTAGTTTATTCCAAGAATAAAGAGGAACATGAAGAGCACCTTCGTATAGTACTACGGGTGTTACGAGAACACTAGATTTACGCTAAGTTTAGTAAATGTGATTTTTACAAACCACAAATACAGTACTTAGGTCACATTATCTTCGACATAGGGATAGTTGTGGACCCGGAAAAGATTAAAGCCAAAAGGATTGGCCTACCTCTACTAGTGTCACTGACATTAGGTCCTTTTTGGGATTAGCTGGATATTATCAAAATTTCATTGAGAACTTCTCGAGAATTTATTGCCCCATGACCGCTTTGCAAAAGAAAGCAAAAAATTTCTTATGGACTGCCAAGTGCAAAGGAAATTTTCAAAAGCTTAAGCAGCTTTTGATGACCGCACCAATACTACGAATTACGGATCCCGATGGGGATTTCGTAGTTTGCACGTATGCAAGCAAGGAAGGACTTGGAGGAGTCCTCTTGTAGAATGATCACACGATCTATTATGAATCACAGAAGTTAAAAGATCATTATCAGAACTACCCTACGCATGATCTTGAGTTAGCCTCCATCATCCACACGTTGAAAATGTGGAGGCACTACGTCATGGGAAGGAAGTTCCTTCTGAAGACAGACAATATGAATCTGAAATACTTGTTCGATCAACCATATCTGAATGCAAGGAAAGACAGGTGGTTGGCTTTCCTTAGTGATTACCATTACGAGCTAAAGCACATTAAGGCAAAGAAAACAAGGTTGTCGATGCTTTGAGCCCACGAACTCATATGATATATGAGGTGACTTTGAGTCAAATCGATGCAGATTTACTTGAGAGGATTAGAACGGACAACAGAGTTGACCCTTTCTATGTAGAAATAATGAAGAAAGTCCATGAGGATAGGTTGTTTCAAAAACAAAAAGAATACAAAGTAGATGAATCCGGACTGCTATGGTTTAAGGATAGATTGTGCGTTCTAGAAGGAGGGGACATTCGGTCCAACATCCTCATGAAATTTCATTGGGCACCCGGTATATCAAAAGATGATATGCACCATCAAGAGACACTTTTTCTGGCCTAAGTTAAAGGCTGACATTGCGATGTTTATCGTGAAATGTCAAAAATTTTAGCTAGTCAAAACTGAGCATCAACATCCTTTAGGATTGCTGCAGTCATTACCCATTCCAGAATGGAAGTGGGAGGTCATTAGTATGGATTTTATCACCAGCCTACCGAAAAGTAAGAATCAAAATGATTCTATTTTTGTATTCATTGACAAGTTGTCAAAAGCAACACACTTCATTCCTATGAAGTCAACCTACAAGGCAGTGAACATTGTTGATATCTTCTTGAAGGAGATATTTAGATTGCACAAGATACCCAAGGAAATCATCTCTGATCAGGATGTTAAGCTTACAGAACAATTTTGGAGATCTTTGTTCTCTGGATTGGAGACAAACTTTAGCATTGCGTATCACCCGCAAACATATGAGCAGAAAAAAAAGATTAACGAGATTGTTGAGGAGATGCTTAGAATGTATGTCATGAAAAACCCCACTAAGTGGGAAGACTACCTGCATCTTGCAGATTTTGCGTATAAAAATGTTTATCAGACTTCCTCCAAGATGAGTCCTTTTGAGGTATTCTATGGACGAAAGTGTAGAACACCATTTACATGGGATAGCCCGATGGATCGGCTCATGTTAGGGCCTGATTTATTAATGGACATGGAACAACTGGTTAGCAAGGTCTAGGTAAACCTTAAATAAGTAAAAGACCACCAAAAAATTTACTCGGATCGTAAAAGAAAAGATAATACTTTCAAATAGGTGATCATGTCTACTTGAAAGTAAAATAAAAACGAAGCTCGTTGAGCTTGGGTAGGTGTGGAAAGTTAGCATCTATATTTTGTGGACCTTTTGAAATACTGGCCAAGAAAGGGCCAATGGCATATGAGCTAGCTTTACCCACGCATATAAGAGTCCATAATGTGTTCCATGCATCCTTGTTAAAGAAATATGTTTATGATACTAAACATGTAGTTGATTGGTCCTTATTACAAGTGGAACCTAAAGGGGGGTTTTCCCCTGAGCCTATTTATATATTGGACAAGAGAGAGGTGCAGCTCAAGAAGCACACTGTAGTCCAGTTGAAAGTGCAATGGAAGCACTTTGAGGCCGATGAGGCTACTTGGGAGAATGAAGCCACCATGAGAAAGGCTTACCCCGCCTTGTTTCATAATGTCATTCTGAGTCCCTAGAACACTAGGGACAGTGTTGTTCTAAGCGGGCAGGATGTAATATCCCAAATTTTGGACCTAACACTTATAGGAATGATCCTATTGATGATGATACTATCTTGATAGTTTATTTTGATATATTGGGTTAAGGACCCCACTACATATAAACATGATGATTTGTTTTATATATTGGGTGTAAGCCAATTATTAATGATATATATATACTTATTTGTGTTGGGTGTGGACCCTGAAGCACATGATTGGTAAGATGATTTCTGTTGAGCGAGGAGATATGGAGCACATGTGTAATTAATGTTTTGTGTTGAGCGAGGAGCTTTGGAGAACATGTGTAATTAATCTTTTGTGTTGGGCGAGGAGCTCTCGATCACATGGGTAATTAATATTTTGTGTTGAGCAAGAAGCTATGGAGCACACGAGTACTTACATTTGTGTTGAGCAAGAAGATCTGGATCACATGAAAAGATAATTGGAATTGTTGAGCATAAGCCCTAGAGCCTTCCATGTTGATGTTGAGCATAAGCCCTAGAGCCTTCCATGTTGATGTTGAGCATAAGATTTCAAACATCAGATCCTTGGCCATTGTATCCCTAGGTGTATCGTACAAGTACATCCTAGAATTAGTGTTGAGCGAAGAGCTTTGGAATTGCACTAAGTTTGTAACTCCTTGTTTAAGCATTGAGTATGGGCTCTGGTAAGTGCTAGGGGTTACTGAAAAGAATTTAATAATTCCCAAGTGAAAACAACTCGAGAAAAAATATTGATCTCATCAGACTTATTTATAAGTGATTAAATGAAATTTCGAATTTCTATATTCTCATCAAGTACAGAAGAACTACCATGTTATACGAGGGAATCCAACATGCAAGGATGTTTAGAGTTTCCTAACCTAGCAGACCTAACCATCTACCTATTTGACCTTAATGAAGAAGTGTCATTAAGTCTAAGGATCATGGTATATGATTCCCAAAGACAAATGTTAACAAATGTTATATTATTATGTATTTTATACATGGTATGCGTAAAGGATAAATATAGCAATAATATTAATGATGAAAGGAAGAAACAAAATCTCCATCCATTATTATTTATTATTCAAAGATAATAAATAGTCCAATACCTACAAAATTCTAATTAGGAACTAGTTGAAAGTTTCTAAGTTAAAGTATTAAAGATTACCCAAATTAATTAAAAATGGTTAAATCAAGAAACCATGGTTTCTTGATTTAACTGTCCCTTTAACTGAAAATTTTGGCTATAAAGTCTCAATCCAAGGAAAGGATTGGGCTTCAAATCTATCATTGGGAGGAGTCATATTTCTTCCTGTCATTCTCTCAAGTGATTTCTTGGAGAACATTTTCCTGGAAGGAAAAAGGAGAACTGATTCAAACCTGATATACTAGCTAGGAAACATTACCTTAGGAGCTCTAAGCTAATTGCATGTTGGATTCCATATTGGGGGGATATGGATTTAAACCATGAATGGTTCTGGGTCATGGTTGGTTAGAACATGGTAGTTCCCAAGTGATTCAGTCATCTAATATAGAGGTCAGATCTATCTATGAATTGTTAATGCTGGTTATTTGAGTGTGCAGGTTCATCCATTGAAAGAGCTTCAAGTTACAGGTATGAATCCCTAGAATGCCTATTCCATTTCTCTAGAATAAATGATGGCTATTTTAGGTAAATGATTACATTGAATTTCCTAACCCTATGTGCTTGGTTCTCTATTTAAAAGCTTCTAGGGTTTACATTTTAAATTATAACCCTAGGTTGTAAGTTAGTTTCTATACCATATTTATCCAGGGTTTATTCCTCAGTTTACTTCTGCAATTTTAATCCATTTATAAATATTTATCAAGGGATTTGCACCCTAGTTTTAATTTCCTGTATTATTTTTACCGTTGAAATTGTGTTAAATTCAAACTAGGTTTTTATTTCATATCTATTACCTATATGTTCTTTTGGCTTTATAAACTCTACTGACATATTCCATTTGTCAGTAGAGGCATGTTTTAGATTTGTATAGACTAGTTCAAAAGTAAGATATACATATATAGGCATAAGCTTACAACCTAATTAACCTAAGCTATTATCTGCAACTGAACTACCATATATATAATTATATAAATCAACAGATATAAAATAGAAATACAAACCTAATATACTAATACCATAACTATATCTGATACACAATTTATAAACATTCCATATTAATTCCAAGATAAAAACCAGCAAGACCTTTCAAGGTCTGCATACTTAAATACATGCTAACTACTAAATCATTTTCCATTAAAATAACCTCATCATAAGAAATTAAACAAGGTAAGCATCATGATCATTCATTGGTATAAAATAAATTTCCTTTTTCCTTATTAAAATCCATAGTCCTAATATTATAAATCTACATAATCAAATCATATGCTATAAAATTGAATAAGTCCCATATAATATCAACTCACAGCCAACGTATAATAATTAACAAAGAAAATCACAATATAAACGATTAAAACCATGTAATTACGTTAAATTCGCAAGAACGATTCTTGTAGACATCCATTACCATTTTCGTTTACATAGATTACGATGCCCCTTTATAATAAAATCTACGACAAACAATAATACTAGGAATCAAAATATAAACCTCAACAAAGTATTATACATAGAGGTCATAGTATTGAGTCTGGTGGGCACCCAAGCCAAATCGCAGGCCGTAAATACAAACCCCAACAATATTACATATACAGTAATCGTTAAGATAACCCAAGCTCTTGTAACCATATTTAAAACAAAATCATCATAATCTCTTATCCAATCCAAGTAAGTATTCAAACAATGACCAGGATTCGAATCTTGTAGCATCGTTTTACATCCATCACAACCACGCTATACACAGAGGATATGTCGGCTATAATAACAAGTTAAATACGCTACAACAAGGTCGTGAGACCCTTGTTATACCCCTACATTGTAAGCATGGCCTCGGGCCAAATTTTAATAAATACACAGTCCCCTAAATCAAACCCTGCATTATCATGCCCTGTCAACAAAATCAATCTACAACAACGATAGCAATTCTGGGTTTACACCCACGACTCTTTTATTCTACATTACACATTAATAATTAAACATAGTAATTTATGTAATCATTCGAGCTATCACAACTACCATGGAGAGTGCTCATGCCATTCACAGCTTGGCCTCAACCCTACGCTATCGCAAATCAACACCTAAGTTTATAAATGGAAGCATTTATACACAAGCAAACCAGACATGCAAATTCCACATGAAACCCAAGTCTAAATAACAACAACGCAATATAAAACAATGCAATATAAATCTATTTACACATTAACCATTAAAGTATTAAATCGAGTTTACACAGTCGTCCAATGGCCATGGCACCATTGCAAGCAATGGTGTTGTCTTGGTTTTAAACCCAAAAAATAAACACGACTTACCATTACACACATAGTTGTTCGAATTGCACCAAATCCCCCTTTGTATTCCCCACAATATCATTTTAGTTATAGACCCAAACTTTGTAAACCCAGGACCGTACGAAAGAAGAAAACCCCACAGTGAAAAACCCAACCAAGCGACGATATAAAACATAGTATTATCCATAAGTTCGACAGGTGACAAGCACAGGTTTGCTTAACAGGATTACCATGCACCTTATCGAATCACCATGAACCGGTTGCAAAGCTTGAGCCATGAAGCTCCACGCCAACCATCTCACCTGCAACCACCAAGCAAACGAAGGATGAGAAGTATGAAGCTGAGATAAGCAAACAAACAAACACCACAATACTGTAGAAACCACAATGACGGCCATACCTTCGTTACCTTCAAAGTCTCCTTCACACATAGCACAGAGCTGAGAGCAAGAAAAACCCAACGAAATGACCACATCCATCGTGAGGCAAGACCTAAGCTTGGGCTATCACGAACACCAAGGCGCATTTATGGTTCCAACCTATCTACCATATTAACACTCAAAACCCACTTCTCTAAAGTCTGTATTTGATCCATTATCATTTTCCATGCAAGCCTTAAACCCCAAGGTATAATGTTTAAACCATATGTTATATGTGCCAACCCTAAGTCCAATACTATGCATAGTATTACATGTATCGTATAACCATAGGATTAAGCCTTAAACCTTGCCTTTCCATTTTCCCTAAGAATGAAGCTTAGAACCATGGCATATGAAATATGCCATGGTATTATTGTTATGTATAAAATCGAGATTTGGTCCTTAAAGCCAAAGTTTAAAACCTGTCAAGAGCAATAAAAATACATGTTAATACTTTTAATGCAATGATTATGAATTACAAATAGATTAATATAGGAACAGTGGATCCGTAATTACATAATGAAAAGTAGGCGTCACCTAGATAATATATCTAGGTATATAAATGATAAACATAGTAATTACCTCGATATCTAGCGGAGTCTGTAGGAAATCATAAAAAAAACTAGTAGGTGGTTTTAATGGTCAAAACATTCAGCACACTTTAACAAGTCTCCATCGCTGAGTATAGTCTGCATACAAAATGAAAGAGGTACCTTAGTTCAAGAAAAACTAAGCCTGCTAGACAAGTGGACAATTTACCTCTCAATAAGGTCACATGGGAGAACAACTCTCGCCACTCTACCCACTTTGTTTCCAAAAACAAAGTTAAGTTAGGAATTCGTAAATAACAAGTAAACATATGCAGAAATCAACGAAGTATGTAATCAAGTAACGACACAAACACAACAATGCATAACCATAAAAACAATGTAGTAATCAGCGTTATGACATCATAAGTAAAATACAGTAATATTCATAACTAAAAGTAAGATGATAGAACGTAAGAACATCTTACGACCAAACAGTGGCACATTTAGTGTGCATTATATTCCGCGAGTTCAATAGTGTTCTGCATAGGTATTTTTTACTAGCCTAATAAAAAAAAATTATTATCAATTTTTGGGAACATTACATGGACATAGGTATTTCAGTGTAGGGGCATTGGATATGTTATTGTTAGGAGGGTTGGGTTGTTGACCACCCCTTGAGGTTGGTTGTTTCCTCATTTCCTACCTATATGTCTTCTTCACTGAACTTGTTGGTTATTGGGGGCGGGTTGACTGGGAAGGTTCTGCTAAGAGTAGACATATCCTTGAGGAACAAGAGGAGTTGGGGTCTAAACAAGTGTGGGTTGCATAGGTGGTGGGTAGTAGGTAGGAGAATCTTGAGGGTATGCAAAGCCTACCATATGGCCATTACAAGAGGTTCTAGGAAATTCGGTGCATGAACATGAGGAATGGATGTAGGAGATGCATACAAAGGTGTGGCTCTAGACTGATCCATTGCGCATGAAAATTTTTGTACGTAGATGGGTTGGGAAACACTAGGGGTGTTACCAAAGTGAGGAAGCATTGAAGGAGAGGTTGTGTATAGGTGTTGATGTTGGGTATCATAGCCAATGACTCCATTAGCAGCATGGGATTCCCTCAACGTATCATGCCATGAGGATCCATCATGAGGATCATTAGGTATGATAGTGTAAAGGTAACTTGATTGGGCATAGATAAGTTCAAAGTATTGTTCTTTGAGAATTGCTTCTTCCTCGGTTTGTGACTGCTCGGATGGAACATCCTTGGTGATAGGGGGTAGTAAGGTTTTAATAAACCAATCAAGGAAGATCCTGTCATCTAACTGGGTTTTTCACAAACTACAGCATTGACGCCACTCATGGATGTGATCTGTGAAATGGGTAGTAGTGTTCCATCTGCAGGATAACAATATTTCCACACCCTCATCGTAACGGACGGGTAGCTGGAAGTACTTGAGGAACATCAAGGATAAAGAGGAAAAATCTAGATAAGTGGCATGGGGTAGCTCAATGTACCATTTGGATACAAAACTAGTGAGTGTAAGATAGAATAGACGCAATCATATAGAATCGTACACTATGCTATTGGAGGAAAACCATAAGTAGAAGGACATGATATGGTTCTGAGGGTCTTCTCTCGCATTTCCCTCAAACTTAGGGGTTCCTGAAGGGATTTTGTTAGGATTGGGAGGCCAAAATGGGTTATTAAGGATGGGGTCATTCATTAATCTCTCCAAATATGGCAGGTTGATACTAGCCATGAATGGTAGACTAGGACATGGATTGACTATGGGAGGGCCACCAATGGTGCTAGGGTTAGCTGGCATGTAGTTACTGTGAGAAAATGGCGGCTGGTAGGGATGAATTCTAACAATAGAAGTAATCATTGGAATGGTGTGAATATTTGGAATGGTGGTAGAAGGGCCAATTCCCCATGCATGAATGTAGGAATGGTGCGAACCATGGTGTCTAGAGTGGGACAACCACTAATGGTTAGAAAACCAGGAACATGTGTGTAGTGACAAGGGGACCACTAGGACCAGGACCTATAATTCCAACAAAAGGAATACTTGGTATAGTTGGTGGAGCAATTTGAGGTCTAATACCAATAACCCCCCCCCTATAAGGGGTTGGGAGGTGCACCAACCATGGGGCTAGATGGGGTAGTGAATAAGGGAGGCTCGGATTGATAGGAATATGAATTTGACTCAAATGTAGTGTATGGCTCTGAAGATGGTGAACAAAATCAAAGATGGATCCAATAATGGTGGTTCAAGGAACTGAACTGAGGGGTATTCCCCCTAATTATATGGGAGTAGTGTGGGGGAAGAATAATGACATGGTTGTGTCTCATATGATGAATGAAGGCTCAAGGGTGGAAAATGCAAGCTCAAAAATACAACTATAGTCAATTATGCAGAAGGAGAGATGATAAATGGTAGAAGACAAGACAAAAGGCAAGCTATAAAACTAAACTACAACAGTGTGTCACATTAGGTGAGTCTACAAAAAAATAGGCCATAAAGACAACAAGAAACACCAACTAGGAATAAAATGACACACTAATCGATGGGGTATAAGTGCAAGCAATCTCCTAGCTACAAGATGAAATCCTCTCACAAATCCTATCCTCTGCTGGGTGATGAAATCCATAGTCAAACAATACGAAATGGAAGAACAATAGGCTAAGAGAATCCCACTACCGAGAGGGAAATTGGTTAAAATATCCTAAGAGATAGGAAGCTAGGATACCTCATTCATGACATGTTTGTGAAAGTTTCCTGGAACTTCATCCCTTTGGTCCTCAATAGCCAATATAGTCCTCGACATGTATGAGGAGGATTATGAAGGGTTATCCTTTGGTTTACAATGGAGTGTGGTATTCCACCCTGACATCCGGAACCTTTCATTGTGGTTTACCCTCGCAAAGTGGGAGGCCCACCGATAAACTGGTTGTGACCATGTCAACAAATACTAGAGGATTTTGGTTCCCTAAAAGACAACAACTATGTCTCAGATGGAAGTGACAAAGGGACATTATTTGGATTCCTATCCCTAGTGTACTAACTTAACTACAATATTGTTTTGGTCCTCAAATGAGGTTACAATGTTGGTTGAGTTAAGATAAATTTTAGGCTCATCTTGGGGTCATGGACCAAGACTTTATTTTAAGGTGTGATATTTTTGCACAAGTGAAATGTGATCTCTAAAACCCATCGCTCTCTGCCAAAGATGAAAATGCTAAAAAATAAAAAACAGTACTGAAAGTAAATGGTTTTCAACATATAAAAACTAATTCGGGCCAGATAAAAGAACATATGCAAGTAAACAAGCACATGAGGAACTCCATAGGGCATAGGAAACACAAGGGGGGTCTCAACTACTAATCTCAACTAAGATAGGATTACATACAAGAAAACAAGGACTACAAAACAAACCAAGGTCTTGTAGGTAATCGGATCTGGAAGGATATAGTTGGGAAAAGGGGGTCTGGGATGGCTCTAAAAACACCTCAAACAATAAAAAAATTCTACAAGTCACACCTGTCAGTGAAATAAGTGTGGTTGGGGTCTCACATAACTGCAAAACAACTGCGACCAAGACAAACAAAACAAAAAAAACACAGGTCGCACTTAACAAGGGTTTTTGCACGACAAATCGCACCAAAAAGGAACATAGGAGAAACCTACGTCACTATGGAGGGCTAACCAAGTGCTATCTAGAATTTGGGTCCAAGTCACACTGATCGGCGCAAAAGACGCGACATAGGTCAGACTTATCAGGAAAAAATGTGCCACCATGGTCCCATCTTTCTGTCAAAAAGGTGTGATACGATGAAACTGAAAGTTTTTTAAGGAAGAAACGTCAGTTAGGGATGGGGGGTAGGCACTGCGAAGGGACTTGTTTGGATCTTCTGAAAGGGGTTCAAATATTTGACAGCTGAGGGTACCCAAGTAAAAAAAAAAGCAAAAATACCTACAAAAATAGAGATTCAAGGGGATTGAGCCAGTGGAGTCGCCAAAACTGTAGTGGATATTTCTCTCTAGCTACGTTCAAAAGAACCTACCTTAGATCAACCAGATCTAAGGGTATAGTTCATGGTGCAAAGGAAAAATTCAACCTTGAGTTAGGAAGAACAAGTATTTTTTGGATTTTCTAATTTTTTGATAACTATTAAAATAAAATGTGACAAACGTTTAATAAAATGGGCCACTGAAGCCGTTTGAGGATGTGGTCCGACGACTCCCATGATGCAATGGTGTGGCAAAAGTATGGGATTGTCTGAAAGTGACAAAAGTGTAGGAATGTAAAGTTCTGGAATGGAAAAGTTGTCGTGGCAAGACCTTCACAATGTATTTATAGGATGATCAAAGATTTTCATACCCATGGTATTGGTCCATGGTTTTTCATTGTGCATGGTATTTGTCCATGGTTTTTTACTGTCTCATTTTAGGGTTTTTCGGTCCTTTTTGGGAGAATGGGGGTTATGTTACAATAGATGTACATCTTCCCTGTATTTATGAGGGAAGGAATAATGATTTTTTGGACCAATTTAGGAGGAATTTAATTATGAAGGTCAAAGTGGAGGAAATAATGGTGGCAGTATAATGTATAATTATGGTTTGGACCATAGAGAGCTATGTGGACATTTTTTGTGTTAACATTTCCAACCTACCACAGTTTCAGAGAGAAGAATTGTGCAATTACTACGTGAAGAGAATCAACATTACTATCAACCCAAAAGGATTTACTAAACTAATTTCATTGTTTGATTTTTGTTATCCATGGCCAATATGCATCATTTAATCTTTCCAGAAAGTTGAAAGGAAAAAATAATAACTATGGAATCATAAAATACTCACTATTAGCAAGTTTCGATATTTTGATAAATGATCTAAGATAGAGAAGAGAGGTTGAAAGACGATCCCGTAGACTATGATAAAATGCATAAAGAGGCTTTATTACTTCTCAAATTGTCAGACTCATTAAATGATAAATGTCACTCTAGCATATGTACTATGGAAAAATCTCAAAAACAACTAAGCATAAGAAGCCAAGGCATTATATTTGAAAAAAAAATTATTTTTCACTAAGCTAAGCGAAGGAGGATCCATATTTGAATATCTATTGTAGATGAAGGATCTTTTTGATCATTTGTCTGCGATCAAGTAGCTGATGGATGATGAAGATAAGATTTATTTTTCGACGTGAAGCCTACCACTATCCTTTAAGTCATTTGTTAATTCCTTGCATCAATATTAGAACCAACAACTTATGTTGGCGCAATATTATTTGTATTGTCCTAAATTTTGTAATAGCTTGCATAGTATTTTGTATAGTGGCTTGGGAAGTAGAAATATAAGATAAGGTTAAGTTAACTTTAAAATATAAGATAAGGTTAAGTTAACTTAAAGTATAAGTTAGTAGTGTGAATTAAAATACAGTTGAGAAACTAATAACTATTTGCTATTTTGTAGAAATACTAAAAAGATAGGATTGTTTTGGGTTCCTTCTGGTGATTGATATTTTTACGTAAAAATGTGAATGCATGAAAGAAAGTATTATTAGATATATTTTTTCAATGTTGATGAATGATTTTTTTTTTTACTTAATGATATATGATGGTAGAATGATATATGATGGTAGACTGCACATTCTTTTGAACATGTTTCTGTTATGATATTGTTTTATCAAGAACCCTTGAATCATGAAGAATGTATTAATTCTCAACGTTTATCAAACCTTAGTCTTATTTCAGTCTTAGTAATCCCTGTGAGAGTCTCTCGAGTGAGACTTTTCCCTTCCGAGTTAATGAAAATGTTGATTCTCATAGGGGAATTCTTGGTTCATGATTTAGAACCTAGTGTCTGAGTTTATGCCAACACTTACAATTGAGAAGTTACCAACACTTATTCTACAAACATGAAGGAGGCTATATTAGATAGAATAATCAACTTCATCCACTACAAACAGTGCTTTTAGTGTACAATTTAAAGGAAAAGATAAACAAAGAAATGGTGGGATGGGAAAGACTAACAGTGCACCTAAGAGGTCAAAATTTAGATGTTATTATTGTAACAAGCCTACACACTTGAAGAGAGATGGTCGAAAAAGAATGCATGACTTGGAAAGTGATCAAATGAAACCCAACAATGCCAATGTCTCCTAAGGAGGTGAAGAAGAAGCAGTAGGAGGTTTTGCAGTTGTGGCATCATAGAATTGATCAAACCAGTTTACAACTTGGTATTTTTACTCATGTGCATATCACCACTACATGTTCCATAGAGATTGGTATGCATATTTCACCGAAGATAAGAATAATAGTACATATGTTTCTTTGGGTGATGGATGGACTCACTATGTCACTATATTAGAGGGTGTGGGGATATTAGTTTCATATTGAGCCATAGTTTAAGTTACACTTTCAAGAATGTTCTCTATGTTCCTAACATGAACAAAAATATACTATATATTAGTGAGATAAATAAGAATCCTAATCTTTGTGTAAACTTTAAATGAAACAAGTGTATGGTTACTACTCTTCCTGATAACAAGGTGATTGTTGTTGGTATCGGTGAGAAACAAATGTATAAACTTGTTGATCTAAAGGAATCAAAGGCACATGCATTAGATGTGGTAGAGAATACCCGTATGTTTTTTCATGAAAGCTATGGACATTTAAGTTAGCAGTATTTATTTGTACTTATTAAGACAAATATCGCTAGTAGAAAATGAGAGATAAATGACCAGACGACCAAACAATTTGGCCACCACAGTTTTTCATGGTATAAATGACCAAACTTCAGTGAGCCAACTAAAAATGACCTGAGGAATGACCAATTGGGTCACAGGATAAAATATATGACCAAATATCAAGTAATTGAACTAAAAATGACCACATTACACTAATATTAAGAATATGAATTGGTCATTGTTAGGTGTGTCACTCCGACAATGGAAAATTGTAATTTTGACAATGAATTTGTACAATTTACTGAATTCTAACATTGTAGATTGATTCAGCTCCCCCCCGCCACTATTTATGTGAATAGTGAAGACATTATTCATGTGAATAGTAAAGACATTATTCGTCACTATTTATCCATGTGTCTAAAACTTTACATGCTTGCATCATGCAAAGCCAGAGAGAGTGGGAATATTTTCTAACATCTGTGAACAAGCCTCAATGGTAGATATTTATTTATGTGGCTACTATACCACGACTCATATCATATATTCTCAAATATTAAAACACCGACAAATGACTTGAATTGTAATGAGTACATGCCACTCATATAGCAATATATTTAAGTGGATGCCATACTATGCCATGACTCAGACCAAATAATCTGACAACATGACTTGTGATAAGTACATGCCACTCATATAGCAGAATGCATTATGTAAAAAATATTTACAAAACTCGGTCTATCATGCTTCCTTGTCAACCTGGATATGGTGGATTGTCATCTTCATCTTCGTTGGTTGATGTTAACCATGTCTAAGGAGAAATGTGTTGACAAAAACATGAAAGGACTTTCATGAAGAGCTTCATAATATTAATCCTTAGCAATAGGAGAAATTTTGAACTTGTGTTGAAGTTTGAATATTTCTTGTTCATCTTAGATGTTAAGAGGAATAACTTGAGTGGTTTCTATCTCAACTAAGAATTTGAAACATAGATTTATGGATGCTCCTCTTTGCATATTAGAATTTAACACTGTGATTAATTTTGCATCTTTCAAATCTTCTTCTTTGCATGGAATAATGTTTTTTTGAAGAAGGAGCCCACTGGATTATTTTTCCTCGACCACATATGTATGGCTTAGAATCCCTTCATCCTTCATTGCTTTCTAATGTTCTGAGTGTTTTCCTTGATTATGGACTCAATTATTTGGTAGTCCGAAACGTCGGTTTCAAAAATCGAACATGGGGCTCCTTCTTCACAAATTGGTTCCCTATGATAATGGACTCTTTGATTTATATGGAATAAATTTACTAATAAACAATTCAAACATTGAATTCCATGGATTATTCATTATTAAGGAGAAATCAAATGCAATGACTACCCGTTGTTGGATCCTTGAGAACTTTAATAAGGAATTCCACTCATCCCAATCAACATAAAGCTTGTAGAATTCTACATATGTTCTTAAAGGATCATTAATGGGATCATAATATTTGCAGTATCCTTTATTTCTCCATTCTTCATAGTTGCTTGTATCAAAAACTATCTGGTTGGACCATTTCTCAAGTACTATGATTTGTATTTCTAAGGGGGCAAGTAGTAATATTGTGTCCAAATCCAATTCATGAGATTTTCTTTGATTATCAAGATCGATTGCTACCTGTAGCATCCTTATATTTTGAAAAACTTTACTGGAGGACGAAGCTCTTTGCTTAGAAAATCAGTAAAAGTATTCTCTTTTCCTTCAACATATTCAAACTGTATTATGAAATTTCCTAACCACGTATTCCACTGAATTAATCTAGCATTGCCAATCTCTCTAGTGACCTTAGATGTCAAATGTCCTTGAATGTTTTTAAGACCCGTTTTGAAAATAAACTCTTCTGAGATGAAAAAAGTTAAGAAACTTTTGATACCTTTAATGGAAGCTAGGATATCTTTGTGAGTGGAATGGTAATTCAGATGTGCTTCAGAAAATTGTCTTGCTACAAAATTGCATATTTCTTCAAATCCTTGGGGGTTTGATTATGTTAATACTGCACCCCAATGATTAACATTTGCATCTATATAAATATTTTTTCTTCCTTCCCCAGGAATCTTTAATGGAGGAAGATGCTGGCATTTTTCTTTTATTCTTCTTACAGCTTCTGTATGTGCATTTGACCATGTAGGAGTATTTTTCTTCAATATTTGTGTTAGCACCTTTCTATATGCTGCAAGATGTAAATAAAAAGATCTATATAGTTAATGCAACCAAGAAACCTTCAAAGTTGTACCTTTTCTTTCAATTCATCCAGGAACACATTAATACTTTCCAAATTATGTGGTTGTAGAACAATCTTTCCGAATGAGATAGACAAGCCTAGAAAATTAATATCAAGTACACTTGTTTCCATTTTTCCAGGAATTCATGAGAGAACAAGACCATGATTATATACAAGCTCATAAAACTTTTGGAGATGAGCTATATGGTATTCCCAAGTATGAATACAAATTAAAATATCATTTATATACACACAAAATTTATACAGGGTCTTAAAACCTCATCCATTCTTTTTTGAAATTCACTCGGAGCATTTTTAGACCAAATGGCATCACATTCCATTCATAATGTCCCATAGGCACTACAAAAATATTTTTGTGTGTTTTTGTGCCTATCTTCTTTTTTTAGAGAAATTCGCTAAAATATTGACTTCAATTCAAACTTTGAAAATATATGGAAACCTTTAATTCTTCTTAGCAAGTCATCTTTGTTAGGGATGGAATGTTTAATATATTTCAAAAATTCATTGAGAGGAGTATAGTCTACAACCACCATTTTTTACCCCTTTTATGTTATGAATGTTTGTTGACATAGAATCCTAGACATGCCCCATTGGATTTTGAAGGGACAATCAGGCCTCTGGACAAGAGATATTTTATCTCTTTTTGAAATTCTTCAAGGTATTTTAATGTCATGCGTCTATGATTTGCTTTGGTAGGATTAGCATAAGGAAATTCTGGAAGTGAGACACCATACTTTTCACTTCTCCATAAGGCATTAGGTTGTTCAAAACAACAATCTCTAATCAATTTCTCTTTCATCCTTTCCAATGAATTTTCATATTGTTTTCTTTATTCTGAGAGAAAAATAATTATCTTTTGAATCTTTTCTAGTTTTTCAGCTTTGCATTTCTATATTTTCTTAATCTTCTCTTCTTCATATGTTTTTGTAGGAACAAAGACTTTCCATTGATCTTAAAATAAACGTTTTATCATCAACTATCAATAGAAAATGATTGGAGATAAAATCATTTCCAATGATTATATTGACTCCATGCTCTTCAAAAGCTTCCATACCAGAAAAGTAACTAAGAATGGACATGGATTCTAGAGAAAAATCTATTTTTTTGTTTGCAGGGAAACATTAACCTGTTGTATGAGGGAATCCATGCATATTCTGGAAAGAAAATCCTTTTTCCTAGTGATACAAAAGCATCAGTATCAACAAGTGCATCTAAATGGAATTCCTTCAAGCCATCTAACTTAAATTCACAAGTGACAAAGACTTTATGTTCTTGTTTGATACAAGTTATCTTAGGTGTGGTTGGATAGTTTTTTACATTTTCAACTTCACTTTCTGTCTCTCTTTCTTTTTAGGGGGGACTTTTTTCTCTTGGGATACTAGCATCCTTAAATGATTCTAAGGCTCTCTTCGTATTTCCTTTGGATTGTATTTCTGAATTTTTATCCTCTCTAGACTCTTCTTCTTCGGATCCTAATTCTATTTCTCTATATTCTTTATATTAACTCTCTGACTTTCTATCTTCTTTGATTTCTTCTTCATCTAAACTAGAAGATAGTATTTTATGAATTTTTATCTCTTTGAGGCTCTCCTCAACATCTAAGAGTGTTTTTCCTATTTTCAACATTTATTCTTGAAGCTTCATTATCTGTATTTGTTTCTCATGTTTCCTTCGAATCTTTGCTACTTACTAGAAGACTCACTTGGAAACAAACTATGGAAAGGTGGATCTCTACTAGCGGTTTATATAAAGAGATTTCTACAAAACTTATATAACCTTGTGGTAGCACTGGATCATATCTGTTTGCAAAAGAGGAATGAGGATATTGACTCTTGAACATCAATGGTTCAGGTACTTCAATTACAAAATTCGAGTCTAGGGATAATTTTTTGGGATGCTCAGAAGGATATTTTCAAAGGATGATTTTTTCTTCTTCTTTTGGATAGAGACAAGTTCTTGTGTGATACTCTGGATTTATCTTGATAGGTTCATTGTTCTGTGTATTCCATGGAGGTGTGTTTCTTGCATTCTCATGCAGGAAAACTAATCTATCTCTAATATCTTGTTTGGAAGACTTCAACATCATGACATATATAGATTCTCTAATTGATAACTGGGGAGAGGCCTTGGGTAATTCCTAACAATTGTAATATGTCATGTTACCTAAGAAATGTTTTTCAGAACAATCCATGCAACCTTCTGATAGGGACCTTTTTCACAGGATTCACACATAAGTTGATGCCTATTGCAGACTTACTCATTATTTACACCCACTATGCTATTTGTTCCTCTGAGTTAGTCTTTTTATCACCATCTACTAGAATCCGTTCTCCATATATTACTGGAATGACTACTAGGAATCCTAGGAATAAGAAACTTTCAGAAGTGAAACTTACTACTTAAAGGAATTTAATCACCAATGGAGGGATAATACACACATAAATTAGGACATTTATAGAGGAACAAAACTCTGATAACATAATAAACAAAGACAGTACCCTTTATGATCTCCAATATCACACAAAGTGCGAGGAGAGAGCATACTCAGAAAAAAATAATAATAGAAATAATAACACAACCCTTTATGATCTCCAATATCACACAAGGTTTGAGGAGAGATCATACTCAGAATATAAAATTACACAGACGGAATGACCATATACTTATAACAACATACAACACTTACAACATATCACCACAATTCTACTATGTCCTGGGTCTAATATCATGTCTTGTAAATGCCATTAGAGCCAACACATAGTAGAAGTGTGGTGATATGTTATAATTGTTGTATGTTTTTACAAGTATATGTTCATTCCCTCCGTGTAATTATGCATTTCGACTATTCCCTCTCCTTTTTCTTCATGTGATCTTGGGTATCAAAAACAGTATTGTGTTTGTTTCTTATGCTACCAGAGTTATGTTTCTATGTAAGTGGCGTAATGTATGTGTATGTGTTATCCTTCCTTTGATGATTAAATTCCTGTAAGTAATAAGTTTCACTTTTGAAACTTTCATATTCCCAAGATTCCTAGTAGTCATTCCAATCAATTCCAAAGAAGGGATTCTAGTAGCCGATGATAAACAGACTATCCTGGAGGTAGAAATAGCGTAGTGGGTGTAAGGTCTGTGTGAATCTAGTGTGAACAGTCTCTATCATAAGGTTACTTGGATTGTTCTGAAAATACTTTGTTAGGTAACGTGACATACTACAATTGTTAGGATTTACCCATGGCATCTCCCTAGTCATCAATGAGAGAATCTATATCTGTCATGATGTTTAAGTCTGTCGAACAAGAAATTACAGATAAGTTATTTCTCTTGCATCAGGATGCAAAAAAAACACCTCCATGACATACACAAAGGTTGATGAATCTATCAAGAGAAATATAGTCTCTCACACAAGAACCCTTGACTCCCTGAAATCTGTAATTGAAGTCCCTGAACTATCGACGTTCAAGAGTCAGTATTCTCATTCCTCTTATGCAAAAAGATATGATCTAGAGCTACCGCAAGGTTACATAAGTTTTGCAAAAATATCTGTATATAAAAATTCTAGTAGAGATCCTCCTTTTCATAGTTCTTTTCATAGTGATTCTATTAGTAAGTAGCAAGCGGCAAGAAACAAAGAAGATAAGGATATGGAAAATATTTGAAGGAATCATGAGAAACAGATGAAAATAATGAATCTTCAAGAAGAAAATTTGTAAATAGAAAAAATAATCTTAGATGTTGAGGCCAGACTCAAAGAGATAGAGATTCATAAAAGTCTATCTTCTAGTTTAGATGAAGAATAAATCAAAGAAGATAGAAAATTAGAAAGTTAATCTGAGGCAAATACAAAAAATATTTAGAAGTGGAAAAATAAGAGTCTAAAGAAGATAGAAAAGAAGAAAGTCAATCTGAGGAAAAAATATAAAAAAGATTTAGAAGAATTTGAGAACGCTATTAGATTGGATGAAATTCCATGTGAAGCAAGCCCCCCTAAATAATAAAGAGAGAAAGAGAGTGGACTCAAATATGTAAAAAGTACCCATCCACAGCCACATATAACTCTTGTTGAAAAAAATCCCCTTGAAGAAGAAAGAGAGCTAAAGAGTGGACTTGAATATGTAAGAAGTATCTCGCCACATTCACAGATAAATTCTATCAAACAAGTTAAGCAAGTCTATGTTACTTGTGAGTTCATGTTAGATGTATTGACGACATTCCATTTAGATGCACCAGTTGATAATGGTGCTTCTATACCACTAGGAAAAAAAGAATTGATTTCCATAAGTTGCATGGATTCCCTCATAAAATAGGTTAACATGTTCCTGTGAGGAAAAGAGAGATCTTTCTCTAGAATCCATGCCCATTCCTATTTATTTTTCTGATATGAAATATTTGATATCATTTTTTCAATTTTAAGAGCATTGAGTCAATATAATCATTGGGAATGATTTTATCTCTGAGCATTTCCCATTGATAGTTGATGATAAAAAGGTTTATTTTAAGATCAATGGAATTTTTGTATATGTTCCTACAAAAAGATACGCAGAAGAGAAGATTCATAAAATACATAAATGCAAAGATCGAAAACTAGAAATATCCAAAAGAGAATTAATTTTCTCTTAGAAGAAAGAAAGCAACATGAAAATCTATTGGAAAGGAAGAAAGAAAAATTTATCAGAGATTGTTGTTCTGAACAACCTAAATCCTTTTGGAGAAGAGAAAAGTATGATGTCTCACTTACAAAATTTCCTTATGTTAATATGACCAAAGTAAATGATAGAGGCATGACAACCAAAGATATTGAAGAATGCCAAAAAGAAATAAAAGATATCCTGGCCAGAGATCTAATTGTCCCTTCAAAATCAAATTGGGCGTGTAAAATATTCTATGTCAACAAGCATTTAGAACCTAAGAGAGGTATGAACATGTTAGTTGATGATTATACTCCTCTCAATGAATTTATGAAATATATTAAGCATAATATCCCTAACAAAGATGACTTGCTGAGAAGAATGAAAGGTTACCATATATTTTCAAAGTTTGATTTGAAGTCAGGATTTTAAAAAATTGCTCTCAAAAAATAAGATAGGCACAACATTGTTTTTGTAGTGCCTATAGGACGTTATGAATGGACTATGATTCCATTTGGTATAAAAATTTCTTCGAGTGAATTTAAAAAAAGAATGGATAATATTTTCAGACCATGTATAAAGTTTGTTCTTTTGTATATAGATTATATTTTAATTTTTGATCAGACTTGGAAAGACCATCTATCTCATCTCCAAATGTTTCATGAGCTTGTATATAATCATGGTATTGTTCTCTCATCAAAGCCTAAAAAAATGGAAATAGGTGTACTCGAGATTAATTTTCTAGGCTTGTCTATCTCATTCAAAAAGATTGTTCTACAATCACATATTTTGAAAAGTATCAGTATGTTTCCGGATGAATTGAAAGAAAAGGTACAACTTCAAATGTTTCTTGGGTGCATTAGATATATAACTCCTTTTTATTTACATCTTGTAGAATATAGAAAGGTGCTAACTCAAATATTGAATAAGAATTCTCCTGCATAGTCATATGCACACACAGAAGTTGTAAGAAGAATAAAAGAAAAATGCCAGCATCTTCCTCTTTTATCAAGAGGGATGCAATGTTAACAAGCAGGAAGATGATTAAGAGGGACACAACGTTAACATTCCTACCTCGGTTATCATGCCTAGAGAGTAACTAGAGTCCTAGTTCAAGCCATGCCTAATTGTCATACCCAACGATAACAGATTGAGGATTGGGAATTCAACGTCCAGTGATATTCATATTCACACGCGGTGGCTGGTATTTCAAAGGATGTTACAATCTATTTGTGGCTGGTATTTAGTTTATTTTTCGTAGTTTCGTTGTATAACTTATGGGTTATCAATCATCGACTTCTAGCGCTAATCAAAATTTTACAATCATGTTGGTCCTGGGCCATAAATAAAAAAAGTGAACATGTGTGTTATCTTGAATACTGCGTCATTCAACATCCCAAATTTCTTGTCAATACTACCCATTCCAATTGCGATGGCTATAACAGAACATTCTGATTTTATTTCTTTAAACTCATAAGAGGACAAATTGACACTATCATTCACGGTTTATATAAATCATGGGAGTATTGACTGTATGTTACTCATGAAAATGGTATATTCAAACATACATAAAACATGACCAAGGTCAGCCTCTTTCAATTGAAAAAAAACACACCAAAAACACGACTTGATTTCCTATGTACTTTAATCATGCATTTATGATGGTTCCAAGGTCTCTATTGCCAAACACATGAAGGATAAATCAGTGGCTTTTGATGACCGATTCTATACTCAAAATACGATAAAAATGTAATAAAAATACCATCTTGAGGTGAATTTCCACAACATTTTGACTTGAAACTGGTGATTAATTTGATCTCAACCTCATTAACATTCTTGCTCACATATTTTGACTGCCCTGGTTGTTTGGGGTATCTAAATTGACGTGTAAGGTAGTTTTTGTGTTGTATCCCGCCCAAGAGTGGCTAGAAAGGTGGGGTTTGGGGGCTTGATTTCATTTATTCCCTTAAAATGGCGCAAGAAACAACATAAAAAACAAATTTCGTACATAATATTCACCGAGTTCCAGTAGAAATCTACTGGAAAGTAAAAATCATTCCTTTTATTTCTGGTGTCTTCCCTGTAATGTTGTTGTCTGTCTATCGTATGTTGACCTCCCACCCCCAAAAGATATTACCAGCGACTACGAAGTTATGATAGATAACATTTCTATGCCAGGGAAAGAAACCAAATATGATGAACCCTCGAGGAGGGACTGTTGCAACCACCAATTTAAACAACTCAATATGTCTTTAAAGAGAAGATCGATTTGTTTCTAGAATGGGGGGAGAGAGGTGGATCTCCACTCCCTTGGCTTCCAAAGAGCCACCTCTTACTGGTGGCTCTTTGGCGGCCAAGGGAGCGGAGCTCCGCTCCCTCCTCCCTCTTTCCTCCCCCCTTCTATCCAATGTAGATTATGGTTCCCGTGGTGGGTGTGAAAGGCTTCTCTATCGGTGTCTTGGTCTGTCGAAGTGGTTGGATAATAGGAGAAGACTCCCAAATATCCTTCAATCAAATAATATCAATAACTTTTGTGGGTTTGGCTGATGGCTTATGTCTATCGCCCTCCCTTAAGACAGGCTTTAGGGTAATGGTGAAATGGGACATAAGCCTCAGCATACTAGTTATATGGGGAGGGGGTTGACACATTAATTAGTGCTACTAAGATGAATAGTGTGATGGGTCTTTACTACTGAGGGTATACATGCAGAACAACTTGTTGGACCAAGGAACCTGCAAATAGTCCTATGGGTCAGGTTTTGGGGAATATGGTCCTCGGTCCGATATGCGTCGATGGTCCCACAACAATGAACATGGATGGAGGATTCTAATGGTTGTGGGGTTGTATGGATCTCACATGGCCTCAAGATATGAGATGGGATGTAGTTAACACCCTAAGACTCATTATTGGCCTAACTCACCTCACTAAGAGACTCTACAACGAGAATGGTGCTTACCATAAAGGACACCTCAAATGGGTGAGTGCTATATCATACCCTCTTGAACATGCAAGACTCATGCTTTAATACTAGTTCCCATGCCTTTAGGAGGACTTATCATTATCACTGATAGAAAAATTGGCATTACGGTATTATGGTGCTTACGATCTTCAACCCTAGACATTTTTTATGGTTTTTTTTGTCGTGTGCCTGGTTACCGAGACACGTATAAGGTATTTTTTACTGGAGTTTTCTTATATATCTTTAAGACTGAGTTCATGTGTCCAATCAGACTTATCGATTCTCTGTAGTAGTTGTACCCATCCCTCTAGTTATATTGGCCATTAATTAAATTGATTCATTATTATAGGCTCGAGTTTTGTGATAGATATTGTTAAAAATTGAAGTTTAACAATGCTAAAAAAATCACTTGAAGATAATTTTTGGTTATGATGAGATCAATTTGATAGTAAATCTTAAATGGTTAAATTTTGATTTTGTCTTGTTAATGCATTTTATATAATTATTTACTTATGTTTGAAGGATATATATATAGTCAAGGAATCGATTTTATGTTTTATAAATATTTGAGGATTGCATTTTTATAAGGATGTATATAGTTTATATATCTTTGTTGGGACAATGTACTTATATAAAATTGTGGGATTGTATCATATTCTAGCTTGGAATATATATATATATATAAAGGGTTGAAGAGTAAGTGAACACATTAGATCCTTGTATGAGGGAATTGGATACATTGGTCCAAAGTCAAGGGAAGTAAGTAACCATTGCTCTTAGGTTATATTATTGTTAGTATATTATGTCACATAATGAATTGAATAATAATTTCATTCACTCCATTATATAATGGATAGAGTATCTTATAAAATTTTGCTTTATTTACATGAATATGATGTCATTAAATAATGGATTAGTATAACAAGGTTATTCTATTTGTATAATGAGTGGATTCATGACAATACATTATGCCAATGACATGACATTACATAATGTCAATACATTATGTCATTTTTTCTAAATATATTGTTGTTGGGGGATTTAGGGGGTTAGGGGGCGGTGTTTTAAATTTTGTAAATGTAGTGTTGTTGTGGGGTTTAGGGGGTTAGGGGCACGGGATGTTTAATTTTTTTCTTTAATCTAATGCACTAGGTTGTTAGGGGTTTAATTATTATTATTATTATTAAATCCAATCGTTCATCTGTAGAAAATATAGATTCTGATGGGGTGTCAGAATCCGTGGATGAGTTTGAATATTTTCACATGAAACATTTTAGATGTTTTTTATTAATATGATGTTTGTAATAGAAACTCTAAAGCATTTTTTGATAATTTATATGAATAATTTGTACTTGTATGGTCTAATATATGATTTCATTATGAATCACAGCATAATTTGTTTGATTTTAAATGGTTAGAGTGGTGAAATTATTTATGAAATATTTGTTTTTGTTTAATATGCAAGTTTCAAAAATGTTGTAATTTATCTCTAGAAGAAAAAAAACTTTTTCCAATTTAGGAGTTGATTTCAAAATTTTTGTAAACAACAGTATGGCATGTTTAGGCCATGGCCCTATTTTTTACCTTGAAAAAAAATCGTGTATACTGGTATCAACACTTTTCTATTTAGGGGGTGTTTTGGTGTTTTTTATGCAAAATTCATTGTTTTTATGGCTAGAGTTCTCGTTTCATAGCATAAGTGGTAGGCTTGGGTAAAAAGCACCAAATCTTCTCAAAATGCAATTAAACTGAGTAAAATGGCTTCAAATTATTAAGAAATGAAAATGAAACTTGTAATACACATTAATTAAATTCCATTTATCATAAATATAACATATATACATTCTTCCATTTGAAATAATCAGCATTACCATGGCATACATCAATATAGTGGGGAAATGGTCATTATTTGCTCATTAATAGTCACTTTGACATACAACTCTTGGGTATTTCGACCTGATACTTTATGAGATTTAAGAAAAGATAATATTGAAATTATTAAAATCATAAATATACCAAGATAATCTCTCCCAAAGAGTACAATATCTCACCCAAAACGCAATCCCTCCATGAGCAAGAATATGCAATAAAAAATGGAAATGGTTGAGAGAAAGTGTTGCAATAGAAAGAACCACAAGATGCCCTATAGATTACACCTAAAAATACAACTCCATTAAATATCCATGAAATACCTGAGTGGCCTCTATAAACATCAGCTTGGATGGGAATATTTCACCCTCAAAATTGGCTAAGGCAAGAAACTAGTCATCCACTAACTCTCACAATTCACAAATGCAAATTTCTCAAATGAACAAAATCCATTCTATTGGTTGATCCCTGTATTTTATAAACATCCTGAGCATTATAAGATTACAAATCCATCCCCAAACTCAAGCCAATTCGAATTAGGGTGTGTGCTCAATCTTTTCCATGTGTCCTCCCTTTCCTAGCCTTCCATCTTCCCCCAATTCGAGTAGGAGCTCATTGAGCTTCCCCAAATCACGTGAGAGCTCCCTTGGATGATCTATTTCGATATGCCATGTCAAATATGCCATATGTCAGCCTTCATATCTGATTTGTGTCATAGGTTTCATAGCATATTCATCATTGTTGTCATAGTGCCAAGGAATCTAGTCTAAGTGTCTCACTAGCTCCAAAATGAGTCTTCCTCTCCCATGTAAGTTATATTTTCTTCCAAATTAGACCTATGATGTGTATGGCCAAGTTTATTATCCTTATAAATCATCCAATAACTTTTAGTCTTCCCATGGATTCGAAATTGCAAGAGGAGTATGCCACATGGCACAAAATTTCTAGCTTGTGTGGGCCCCATAGTTTCCATGTGTCTCCATGCTCCATTTCCATTTCAATTTTATCTTGTATTTATTTAATAAGCTCCATTATTAAATATTTATTCCATTTTAATATCTGAACATCATTTATTAGCTCCCTTATTAAAATTACAAATGTATCCATCCAACCTAGGGAACTAGTAGGATTGATGGAATTGTCCTGCTATGCAACTATTTGAATGGGGACATTATAGTGGAAAGTTTGAACAGTGAATGAGGGATTGCACCAGTGGTTCCAACATCATGAATTAAATGACTTCTATGATGTTCTATTCTTCCATTCTGGTGAGTCTGGATGGTTTGCAAGTCTTGTCTCTTTGAAGGACAACAACCACAAACCTTTCTGGTTTCTTCTTCTATAATTTCACTTTCACAGTTCTTTAAAACCCATGGTTGCATTCAAAGAGTTTGAGTGAATGGGGAGCCGGTGATCAACAAATCTCACCCTTGTGATTTTTTTGATGGAGCTTTCCAGATGGATAAAAACTCTTGAGGTATTGGTGGAGTTTTATATTTATAGAATCTAATATGTTATTCAGTTCTCTACCAATGTGGGCCACGACACTAATAATTATGCAGAGCTATTGTCACTGCGTGTACTTATGCAACTAGCACTACAAAATAACATTTTCCACCTTCAATTATATGGTGACTCTTAGATAAATTGGATGTCTGACCTTCATAGGATTCAATATATTTCACTACAATCATTAGTATCAGAGTTGAAGAATATCTCGTCATTTAAAAAAAAAAATCTTTTCTCACGTCTACAGGGAGCATAATTCGCTCGCGGATGTTCTCTCCAATGAAGGATTGAGTAAAGCCCTAGGGTCACTCTTTCTCAAAGAAATCAATGATGGTTTGGCCATTACATATTCTTGGGAACTCAAATAGTCTCATACTATTATATTAGATATATGGGGATCTTGGATATATGTTATTTTCTTTAAAGTATTTAAGGAAGATTGTATATCTCCAAAATTTCAAATCTATTTTTAACATTTATGGATTGTTCTTGGAATTAGAAACAAATTGATATATATGTAGGAAGGGGTGGTAGTGACAAATTTTCATTTGACCAAGTAGAATAGAGGGTATATTTTGACAAATATCAGTACTATTATGGAAAAACAATGGGTCTTTTTCCAATTATACATGTTATCTTATGTTTTTGTAATGTGCATCAACACTTGAAGAATGTATTTTTCATTCTACTCTGAATAGAAAATACCATCATTTTCTGCAAAAATTTAAAAAATTAACCAAAAAAAGTTGTTTGATCCTTTTGTAGCCAGTATATATGGGTGTGAAACATGAAATAGAGAAAAACCATTCAACGATTACAAAGATAGTGAATGTATTTGTGAATTGTGATCCAAAAGAAGAAGCAATTGCACACCATGACATACAGAGCAACAAGTTAACTACACCCTCATTCATATAAAATGACTAATACACCATGTAATCATAATGTGGCTTGCATGGTTTACTTACAAGACTATACCATAAAGGTTTATAAAGGAAAATAATGTATGTGATCAAATTATTTTTTATAGAAAAAAGGATCTCATCATTTCCATGCAAGTATGATTGATAGAAGATCACAAATGTTTTCTTCGAATTTATGTTAAATATATGGCCAAATTTCAATGCAAATCTTGCTCAAGTTTACTAATCACATCTCAGGTCAAGCTTGAAATTATAGTTGCATTAATTGACACATGAAGAGATAAGACATCATCTTGTTCCTCATAGGGCCATAGAAATATTGCAATAGCCAAACACCCAGTTTTGTTATTAGATTTAATATATGTCATATTCTATTATCTTAATTTGTTTATTGGTTCCAACAAAAATTCCTGAAGACTTGGGTTGATATGTTTTGGGAGCACTCTATTAAATTCTTTTATGCAACAAGACCACAACATTTTATTTTAATCTAGGCCACCTTGGTTTGTCAACAATCTCAAGCCTTGTTCACACAACAAAGTTGGGGGGTGGATGGAGCAGTAAATAAATGCTCTCAAGGAAATGCCTTCGACCTTACCGACAATAAGAGATGAAAGTCTCCATAATGTTTCTTTGTTGTGGATGGGATGTTCTGGTTGTGAACTTGCATTTTTATTTCTCCACATACATATTTGTGTTTGTGTATGGGTATATACAACAAGCTATCTCTTTAGTTTTCCATGGGATTTCCTAAGCCTCTTCTCAAAACTTTCCACGGGTTGTTGCATCCCCCCTCTCATCCAATGCTTAATTTTTAGCATGGAATTCCTAGAAGGGTTTGGAAGTGTGTTAAGTTTTGTATGTACTTGGAGAATCAGTTAGATTGGAAATCTATGAATCCCTGGATATTTTACAAATTACATGCACTTTGAGATTTTAGAATTTCCATATTATTACTTAGGAAGTGTTGGTATTTCAATTTTTCTTTCTTATGCTGGTATTTTTTTGCCATTTTTTTTATGTTTATTTGTGTCTAAATTCAAACTCTATGTTAAAAAAAGATAGCTAGGAAAAAGTTACCAAGGTTGCATCTTGATGTCGATGATGATGAACATCCCAAGAAGAAGGTTCTACTTTGAAAACTCCAGCAACTCAATGGATATATGTTTACAATGCTCAACGGCCAAAGAAATAGAGGTAGTGCTTAAAATTGAAAATATGCCAATGCATGACATGAATTACTAAGAGATTTATATTTGTTTATGTAAGTTTTCTAATGATAGCCACATGATAGAAAATTTACAATGTTTATGTTCATGTTTCTTTTGGTGCTTAAAGTCTGACGCTGAAGGAAATTTATCAAAACTTACAACAACAATGCTAGAACCTGAAAGTCTTTCACATCTCTCATTTAAAAAAGAACTACACAAGAGCATAGTTAGGAATTGTAGACACATTGAGTTTGTTGTTCCTTTGGATAATTATAGGCTTTTAGGAACATTTTATTTAAAATGGTTTGGAGCAATTTCATAAATTAAGCATGAAACTATATAAAAATCAACAACCTAAAATTTAATATTGAATTTGGTTTTTGTACATGGAATCTTAATTGGAGCTCATACCTTGGCATCTAGTATACAATGCCATTTGTGGAAGTCTTCATTCTTAATTAATGTTGAAGGTTGAAGTGGAAGAAAAGAAATTAGAAGAACAAATAGGAGAAATTGAAAAAAAAAACACATGGATTTCAGACATAAACTTTGGGAGATGGACCTAAAGTCAAATGTTTTTGAAGAACTATAAGAGAGGTACATCTCTTTATCTATCCTTGTTTATATTTGTTAGCACCATTTTTGGGCTAAGTAATTGGTAAGGGATTTGGCCAAAAATGGTGAAATAATATTTGTAAATTTTCATATCATATGACCTTAAAGATTGGTGATTAGGATCTGCAGGTGTTTTGAAGGGAAATTTATAGGATTAGAATGCAAAACACTTAAAGAAATTATGATTTTCGACCTTGAAATGCATGTAAATGAAGAAATATGTCCTTAGCTGAATGTTGATAGGAAATGGATGGTACAAATGTGCAACGCATGCAATTCAAAGGCTACAAATCATTTCTGCCCAAGGAAAATCATGGGGGCAAAAGAGCGGAAATGGACAAAATTTGGTGATAAAGTTGGTATTTACGCCTTCCACAAAAGGTGGAAGTGAAAGAGACAAAATGCATTGGTGAAAATAGCTAAATCCTGACTTCCGCTTTCTACAATCCGAAATCCAACGGTTCAGGGAGCTCCCACACAAATCAACGGTGCAGAAAGAAAATGGCACAAAGGGAAAAGTGGGGAGAAGAATGGCAGAAATCAAAAAGTGGAAGATACAAATGTTTGGTCATAGAAAGTTAGAACTTTTTCCTTCCTCTTTTTGTAGTCTGATATCCGATGGCTCAGAATGCTTCCGCCAAAGATTAATGGTCCGAAATAGAACAAAGGGCTGAGATTGAAAAGCGGAAAGTGGAAGAACTTGGTCATGAAAATTTAAATTCCCTCTTTTCGTGATCTATAAGATCTACGATTCATAGAAAACCCTCCCAAGATAAATAGTGCAGAAAGAAAACTCTGGAAGCAAAAAAGGTAAAGTTTCGGGTTACGAAATTGGAAAATCCAACTTCCGCTTTCTGTGATCCGCAAGATCTACGGTTCATAGAGATCCCACACAAATTGACGGTGTGGGAAGAAAATTGTGGAAGCAGAAAGCCGGGAGAGAAAATATCAAAATCGAACTTCGTAGAAAGTTCAAATCCCAATTTATTCCTTCTGTGATCCGAGATCTGATGGCTTAGAACGTTTTCATCTAAGATCACCGGTGCAGAAAGAGAAAAGGGCAGAGACCAGAAAGAGGAAATACCAAAGGATTTGGTCGTGAAAAGGTGAAGTTCCACATTCTGGATAGGATGGCTACTTGGATAATGTACCTCAAGAATGAGCAGACTGCAATAATAGATTGTATCAACAAGAAGAAGAGGAGGATTCCAAATGGGATGTTTCTTTATATTTTTCAAATTCAGAAATTATTTTGTTTGATTCTATTGAAGAACATGATGATATTTCCTTTGAAACACTTGGAAGGAATCGGGTTTTAAATTATGATATTTTAGATGAAGAAGTTGATGTCTCATTTGCAAATTGTCATGAACACATTTTTCAAGATTCCTTTGAAGATAAGTTTGGAAAGGTGCTAGAGGAGTTATAGTTGGAGCATTCTTGTCATGACAAGCACATAATAGAAATTTTTACAGGTTTTCATGACCCAATGGCTGAATATATGGAGAATATTTGTGATGGGAATGGTTGGTTATATGTTTGCAATAAGTATAAGGTCTTATATCATAACCTTTTACCATTCCGTTCTTCCTTTTTTATTCATATCAAGCATGATGAAGAAGCTCAATCGTTAGATAAATTGCTTGATTTCCTTCATTGGAAGTCTAAATTTACTTGATTGGGCATTAATGTTTGGTCAATTAGGGTAGGTAGGTAGGTGTGAATAAGCTTGACATGGCGAGCATTTATTTTAGCAATTTTTCAATTTGTTTTTAGTATCAGTTCAATTTTCGTTTGCAGAGCATGTTAAGGATTTTAGGCAAGCTTGTGACCATCCCAATGGATCAGGAATTTAGTCTACAAGGTTCTTTGCTACCTCATAGGGAGGATAGCATTCCCGAGTTGGAGCCGTTGTTAGCACTTGTGCTAAAATTTGAAGATTTTTATAAATGCATCCATGCTAATTCTGCTGCAGAAGGATAATCTAGTGAAAGTGACAGGTAAGGTCAAAAATTTTCCATGTCATATAACTTGAGTGAATGTTGATGCAGGTTCTTAAGGATTTGTTCCTGGTCGAAAGCAAAGAAAACATTGAAAAATCCTGATTTTTAGTGTTATAAATGTTCATGAATAAGAAAATTCTGATCAAGGTTAAAATTTGACTGGAATGGACGACCTAGATGCATAGCTAAGAACATCAAAATTCACAAAGCATTTTCGCTAAGGGAAAATTGAGAGAAAAAAAGAAGAAATGGAAAAATTCGGTTGTGGAAGATGGTAAACCCAAATTTTGCTTTCCACAGTCCGAGATCCAACTGACAAGGATGACTCTGGGATAAATCAACAGTCCAGGAAAGGCAGGAAGTAAAAAGGAGGAAAGGAAAAATAAAAAAGTGGAAGATACTGAATTTGGTCATAAAAATTTTAGAATCCAGCTTTATGTGATCCGCAAGATCGATGATCCAGAGAGATTCTGCACAGATCAACGACCTAGAAGGGAGAGGAAAGTCAGAATCAAAAATACTGAGAATTCGGTCATGGAAAGTTGGAATCCTTATTTTCTCTTTCGAACATCGCATGAGATCGACGGTTCAGAGAGATTCTGCACAGATCAACATCTTCAAAGGAAGCAGAAAGGCAGAATTGAAAAAATAAAAATTGAGCATCGTGAAAGTAGAAATCCTGCTTTCCAGTTTTTACGGCCCACAACTTGACCTCAGATAAACGATGGGGAAAGTTTTGGTCTAAGATCAATGGTGTGAAAAAGAGCAACATGCGTGTGGGGTAAGTATATTTCTCTATCGATGAAGTCTGGTAGGCCCAGCAAGCTTTGACAGTGGAGATAGAGGTGGATTTCAGATCCATGGTCCATAATGATTTCGTTGGGGGAAGATGCAGGTTCAGAAGAGATGTTATTATCGGTGGAAATGGTGCACAGATATTTTGTTAAGTAGATATGCAAGGAGAAATGAGCTTTCTGTATTTCTAAAATATTGTACACTCCGCAGGTTTCGATGGCTGATATTTGATGATGTTGAATATCAACGACTAGAGTGGATTTCGTTGATAGAGCATGCACGCGATAAGTCATTTCTCATATCAGTGAAATTTGGTAGAGGGCACCAGATTCAATGGCTACAATCAGAGCTTGATCAATATCTACGGTCGAATATTATTCCACTGATGCAACTAGCACGGGAAAATAAATTTCTCAACCCAGAGGAATTGGGTGGACCCCATAGCTTTCAATGTGTTGATGTATTTGTAACTTCGGAATGTATTCATCCATATATCTTATGTATTTTACCCCAATGTTTATTCCAGGAAGTGTCTGTAACATATTTGAGTCATGTCATGACCCGATATTCCTATCGAGAGATTCAATAATATAAACAAGTCATGTCAATTCATTATGGGTAACCCTCCTATTCATCAAGGGTTAAATTCTGTGTAGTCGTGGGGCCCTAAGGTTATTAGACTCTCCTAGATAAGTCAGCCCCAGTAAGTTATTGTCAAGTCGATAATTAGTGTAAATAGAGAGTGAGCCTCTCTATTTATCACTCACTCACTCACACTCAGTTGTAGCACATAGCTGAGGAAGAAGAAGTAGTTGTGACTAGAAAGAAAGAGACTACTGCTGTCGGGAGATCATCTTACTACTTTTGGGGTTTTGCTTTTGGTGCTGATTCTATCTCTGAGGAAGTTGCAGGGTTTTCTCCTTTATGGTTTCCCCAAGGAAAAACATTGTGTTCATTGTCTCTTGTGTTTGATTGTTGTGCTCATTATTCTCTTAGTTAAAGATCCTAATATAATGCTAGATTGAATGATAAAAATCTAACACAATGGCCTATATCAACGAATGATAAAGATCCAGAGTGGAGGTGGATTCCATTGTCAAAAATAGCACGGATAAACAAAATTTTCAGATTTGTGGAATTTGGTAGACCTCGCAGCTTTCAACGACCCATATCAATGATCTATCAAGATCAATGGATGGGAAAATTTTGTCTAGTTCAAATTGTTGTTGGTTTAAGTTTTCAGAACTTAGCGGAATTTTACAGAGTGTGCAATTCAATACACGTGTAGGTGCATCCAAGTGTCTGCGAAATAGATCAACGGTCCAAAACAATTTCGTTGGTTGAAGATGTAGGGATGAATGAAACTATTCCAGGCCACTCGAAGATCCTTTGAACAATCATTTTCATAAAGCATCCATGAGTCCTAGGTGTCAAATTTTCCCAAATTGATCCACCACACACATTCTAGTGTCCTTTCTTGAATTGTTTGTGATCATGGCAAATCTGCCAGATCAGAATTTGTTAGGATTTTGTGTGTGCAGGTTTGATTCATGTATAAGAACTAATTTTTGGCTCTATTTCAAGGTTGGTATTAGGATCTTAGTACACTATAAATGTAACCTCTACAGAGGAGTAAAAGGGTTTCGAAGTTCATATTTTCAAGCCTTTATGTTTGGTTTTGTCGCTATGCAAATTTTCTTGGAAGTATTAATGCAAAGTATTTCATGAGTGTTTGAGATTCATCACAGTGTTCAATATTCAGTATGTGTTCTCATGTGTGCTTCATTTCCATGTATGTTTAGTTTCTTCTAATGCATTTCTAGTTGCATGCAAGGAATTTCTTCTCTGTTAAGTGCTTCTTGCATCATATAACATGTTTGTTATGTGTTCATGGTAAATGTCTTGGAATTCATCCTTTGTTAGATGCTCCATTTAAGTTATTAGCCTTCACTGTTTCTTTTTCTAAAGGTGTTTCAGGAGATTCATCCACAGATAGGTACCTCCTATCTCATTGGGCTTCTTCTCTTCCCCCCCTTCATCTCTCAAAGATATTTTGTTGAATACTAACACCTATTTTTCCTCAGACTACGAAGGTTATCACTGGTCAATATTTGTTTTAAGTCCTTGAATTTTTCAGTTCTTTACTCCATTTCCCAATGGTATTTAATATATGTATGTTTTACACTCTTTAAAATACAAACAAACCTTTCCCTCAAAAATCTAGCATTCTGAGTTCTTGCTTAAAGTTATATGTGTATGTGAATGTTCATGTGACAAAGAGAGAGCCCTATCTAACTATATTGGCTAGAATACAGTCTAAATATTGGTTTGAAATGGTTACCCTGGTGATTCTCCTACCACAACCATAGGAAAATTATTGGGTGATAACATCTTAGCGCCATTGCCGGGGAATAATAACTATTATCTCCTTGGGTAAATGACATTGTTTTAGTTCTACGACCTAGTTGAGAAGCCTTTCATAGACACATACTGGTTGTATATTCTTTGGTGACTCCACTCAAATTTTTTGGAAGGTGACTCCACTACGAAATACTGATGACCATACTGGGGAATGAGGGTTCAAATATTCCTTGGGTATGAGCTATAGAGTTGCATATTTTATTGTTGATGGTGAACAATGGTTAAACATCAAGAAGGTTGTTCCTCTTTCACCTAGTGACTCCATATTCAAAGGATCTAGTATTTAGAATGTTCTATGGCATCTCCACTTACAAAGGGGTTGCAAAGTTTGAGTTGATTCAGTTTCTTCATCATTGAGATGAGTTCTATAGATGTAAGGTATGCTCCTATGAATCATGCTCACATTCTTGGTTTTCCAAATTGAATACCTAATATAGACTGGAAAGCATATCTTCCAAGAATCAAAGATCAAAAGGGTGATGATGTTTCCCTTCATTTGTTTATATTTCATAAGTATATACATAAGATGGGAGTTGAATTGCGTGAGGATTCTTTAATGAAAAATTTCATGGTTAGTTAAGAAGGAAATGCAAGGTCATGGTATGAGGGATTTCTAGCAGAGAGTTTATAGTCCCTTAGAGACTTTCATATAGTATTCCATTAACATTTTAAATATCAATATCCTTCTTTGCTGCTAATTCAATATTGTTGCGCGCATGATAAAAGGTTCATTGAAAATTTGAAAGACATATACGGTGATGATCAATATATGGATGAAGAGCTTTTAGAAATTTTACATGAATACTCAATTCAAAAATAAAGACAAACCAATTGCCATGATATTCAAGAAAATTCACAACAATTGGTAATGTCTTCCTTGACTAAAATTGACATAAGCCAAAGCTCTTATTCAACCAGCTATATCCCTTTTTCTGAAACTGATGATAGTTTGCAGTATTCTTCTCAATATTTGTGTGGACAAGAATGAAGTTGGAAATGTCAATCAGATTGTCTCTCATATCATTCAACTTTTGAAATTTTGTTACAAGAGGAGGTTTCCCCTGTCCAATCAGAAGTCACCCTTTTGTAGCAGCAATTTCTTCAAAGACATTATATGTTTTATGAAGAATGCAATCACCTTGTTACAAAATCTGTTAGTGGTGTTTTTAAAGAAAATATTAGTTCACATATATATGATGAGCATGGATATGAGCAGGAAAGTGATGTACAAGAAGAGGGTCATACTAATTTTCTTTATGAAGATTGCAATCAGCATGTTGAAAATTTTGTTAGTGATGTTTTTAAAGAAGATTTCAGTTTTTTTATATATGATAGATGTAAGGATGGATACTTGGATAATGCACCTCAAGAACCAATAGGCTGCAATAATAGATTGGATCACTAAGAAGAAGAGGAGGATTCCAAATGGGATATTTCTTTATATTTTTCAAATTCAGAAATTATTTTGCTTGATTCTATTGAACAACACGATGATTTTTCCTTTGAAACACTTGGAAGGAATAAGGTTTAAAATTATGAGATTTTAGACGAAGAAGTTTATGTCTCATTTCAAAATTGTCATGAACACATTTTTCAAGATTACTTTGAAGAGGATTTTGGCAAGGTTTTAGAGGAGTTACAGTTGGAGCAACCTTGTCATGACAAGCACATAACAGAAAATTTTGCAGGTTGTCATGACCCAGTGGCTGAATATATGGACAAGATTTGCGATGGGAATGGTTGGTTATGTTTTGCAGTAAAGATTAGGTCTTCTATCATAAACTTTTACCATTCAGTTCTTCCTTTCTGATTCGGATCAAGCATGATGAAGAAACTCAATTGTTAGATAAACTGCTTGATTGGCTTCATTGGAAGTCTAAATTTACTTGATTGGGAATTAATGTTTGGTCAAGTAGTGTAGGTAGGTAGGTGTGAATAAGCTCGACACGGTGAGCATTTATTTTAGTAAAGTTTTAGTTTTTTTCCAATATAAGTTCAGTTTTTTTTTCATATCATCTTGAGGATTTCAGGAAATCTTGGGACCAACCCAACGAATCAGGCACTTGGTCTACGGGGTTCTTTGCTACCTCATAGGGAGGATAGAATCCCTGAGTTGGAGACATTGTTAGCACATGTGCTAAAATTTGAATATTTTTACAGATGCATCCATGTTAATTCCCCTGTAAAACGATAAGCTAGTGAAAGTGATGGGTAAGGTCAAACATTTCCCATGTCATATAACCTGAGTGAGTTCAGATGCAGGTTCTGAAGGATCCGTTCCTGGTCGAAACAAAGAAAACATTGAAAAATGTTAGTTTTTCAACATTTAAGCTAGCATTATGTTAGGATCTTTTCACTGAGAGAATAACAAGCACAGCAATAACATAAGCACATCACATGAGACAAGAGACACAAAGAGTTTTGATAGGGGAAACCATAAATGGAGAAAACCCCTCAACTTCCTATAAGATAGTATCACCACAAGATGTGAAACCCAAAACAGTAAGATGACCTCCCAACACAACAGCAGCCTTCTGTCTTTTTTCAAGCCAAAGTATTTCCTTCTCCAAAGGTGCGCCACACTTGAGAGAGCAAGTGATGTAATTCACAAGTGATAAATAGAGAGACTCACACTCTCTATTTATATTAGTCTGTTCACTTGAATTTCCATTTCACACGTAGGCTCGACCTAATAATTACTACTTGAGCCTACACCTTAATTAGTGTATAATAACTCAAGTGCCCCGAAACTATGGGGACTTACCTAATGACTTGATATGACTTGTTTACATTATTAATCCTCCCGATCGGAACATCGGGGCATGACCACATGACTCAAATACATAATATAGGCATCCCGGAATAAACATCGGGTTACAATACATAAGATACATAGAAGAATACATTCCGAAGTTACATATACATCAACAATCCCTCTTAACTAGGAAGGTATTCTTTCAACACAATTTTCAGCACTGGTCTTCTTCTCTGCATCAACTGGATCATCTCGTCTTTAAGTCATCTTCATCTTCAAGTCATCTTCATCTTCAATTCATCTTCGTCTTCAAGTCATCTGGATCTGGATCATATCTCGATTTGTATCATCATCGAACATCATCACTGGATCTGGATCATCATCACTGTTGGATCTGGATCGTCACTCGATCTGGATCTCATCACTAGATTGGATCTATATCATCACTCGATCTGGATCATCATCACTGCTGGATCTAGATCATCACTCGATCTGGATCTCTCAGAGTCATCATAACTGGATCTGGATCATAGCTCGATCTGGATCTCCTCTGGTCATCATCAAGTGTGTACTATCTCGTCATAGGAAGTTCTACAAAGCCAACCCTTTTTCATGCTGGTTGTAGGCCTACTCTCATGTAGGTCTTCTCCCAACACTTACATCTGACCTGCTCGTCAGAAAGGCATGCCCATCACTTACATCTGACCTACTCATCAGAAAGGCATGCCCAGCACTCACATCTGATCATGTAGTAAACTACAATCACATCAGAAAGGCCCAGCACTTATATCTGACCTACTCGTCAGAATGGCATCACATCCACCCAGGCTGGAACCACCTCCGCCACAATGATGAAAGAACTCTGTTCTCTTCACCCAAGCTGGAGTCACATCCGCCACAATGATGGAAGACTTTCAACCAGGCTGGAACCACATCCGCCATAATGATGAAAGAACTCTGTTCTTTTCACCCAGGCTGGAACCACATCCGCCACAATGAAGAAAGATTTCTGCACTTTCACCCAGGCTGGATCCACATCCGCCACAATGATGAAATACTTTCAACCAGGCTGGAAGCACTTCTGCCACAATGAAGAAATATTTGTGCACTCACATCTGACCTGGTAGGAACTGAATCCTACACCCTCGTCAGAATGGCCCCCAGTCCTTGACTGAGCTACCTGTTAATGAACCAGGAGCCTCCACTCTCCCGGAGAGTGGCAGTTGCCCTTACATCTGTCCTACTCGATAGAATGGCCAGCACTCACATCTGTCATGGGAGGAACTTAATCCTTTAGCCATGACCAGAATGGCTTAGCCATTACATCTGACCTGCTTGTCAGAATGGCTCTCTCAGTCCCTGATTGAGTGTTCTTGGTAACTGACCAGGTTCCTCCATTCTCAGAATGGCAGTTAGCACTCATATCTGACATGGAAGGAACTGAATCCTCTCACCATGACAGAATGGCTTAGCCCTTACATCTGACCTACTCGTCAGAATGGCTATGGATCTATAGCACTCATATCTGACATGGAAGGAACTGAATCCTCTCACCATGACAGAATGGCTTAGCCCTTACATCTGACCTCCTCATCAGAATGGCTTTGGGACTCATCACTTTCCTTGGGAGGAAACCTCGATCTGGAGAACACCAAGTCTCTCTCTGAAGTACTCAAACTTCACTCTGGCTAATGGCTTAATCAACACATCAGCTATCTATTCCTCCATCGCAACATACAGGAGCTTCACTGCTCCTCTCTGCACCATATCCCTGATATAGTGATATTTGATCTCGATATGCTTCGACCTGTCATGGAACACAGGATTCTCTGACAACTTCAGGCAACTCTGGTTGTCACAATGTATACAAGTAGCATCCAACTGGAGATCAAATATATCAGACAGTAGCTTCCGCAGCCATACTGCCTCACAACTAGCTGAACAAGCTGCGACATACTCTGCTTCAGCTGTACTTAGTGCCACATAGGATTGCTTCCTGCTAAACCAAGAGATCACACCTGATCCCAAACTGAAGCAACATCCCGAAGTACTCTTCCTATCGATGGCACTGCCTACCCAATCTGAATCAACATAACCCTCTAGGTTAATCTTCTGATTCGCATCATACTTGAGCCCATAATCAATTGTACCCTTCAGGTACCT